>AP026138.1:600000-957500 GCA_030295235.1 Fistulifera solaris | reverse complement strand
AAGGGCAAGGGAGGCTTCAAGGGTTTCAAGAAGTTCAAAGGAAGGTGCCGCAAGTGCGGGCATCAAGGTCACAAGGCTGCCGATTGCAAAAGTGACAAGAAGAAAGTTTGTTTCGAGTGCGGCGAGGAAGGTCACTTCGCGCGCGACTGTCCCAAGAAAGGGGCGGAAACAACAAGGATCGCCGAGACAAGGACATGAACATGTTTGTCGGAATGTGTCATGAAGTTGGAAACTTTGTTGGAGCGGTTGACCACAAGGAAAGGTTTCTCCTCGACAGCGGCGCAACTTGTCATGTCGTGACGGATGAGAAAATGTTAAACGACGTTTTGCGAGTTGATGAAACGTTGATGGTCGGAGACGGCAATGAAGTTCAAGTTCAAAAGTCGGAACGCTGTTGCTTGATACTCTTCACGGTACTATGAAGTTGTCGGACGTGAAGGTGGCGCCGACATTCGCCAAGAACATCATCAGTACTGTCGCGCTTGTCGAGAAAGGAAACAAGATTGAAATGTCTCGCAGCAAGATGACCATTACGGATGCTACTGGGAAAAGCGTTATCGAGATTCCGAAGAATAACCGGTCATTGTACTACTTGACGGGGACGCCGATTGTCGAAGTAGTGAACGCTTTGCAAAAGGTCAAGACGATGGACATCAACCATGCTCACGAGCTGTACGGACATCTCAGTAATAATCCGTTGCAGAGTCTCGCGCGGCAATTGGGGCTTAAGTTGACCGGAACCAAGTCGATTTGCGAAGCTTGCGTCTACGCGAAGGCAAAAGCTAAGGCGGTTTGCAAGAGTACAAGTGTCAAGGCTACTCAAAAGGGTGAACGGTTGTTTATTGACTTGAGTGGGCCATACAAGAAGTCGCTCGGGCAGAGCATTTACTGGATACTCATCGTGGACGATTATACGCGCAAGGCTTGGAGTTTCTTCGTTTCGCAAAAGTCGATGATTAAGAGAGTTATGGAGGAGTTTCTCGAAAGACTTAAGGGTTTCACGGATGTGAACGTCAAGTACGTCCGTTGCGATAATTCAGGCGAGAACGAGAAACAGCTTCGATCGGTTTGCGAGCCTCGCGGAATCACAATGGAGTTCACGGCACCTCATACTCCGCAGATGAATGGGGTAGTGGAACGGAAGTTTGTGTCACTTCGCGACAAGGCATTGGCAATGATGTTGGCTGCAAGGTTGAGTGACGAACATCAAGGGAAGTTGTGGACGGAAGCAGTCAACACTGCGACCAAGTTGGATAACGCCGTACCGAACAAGAATATTCCGACAAGTCCTGATTACGAGTGGTACGGCGAACATCCGAGTTTCCTCAGGCACTTGGTTCAGTGGGGTCGAATCGGTTACGTGACGATTCGAACGAAGCAGCCAAAGCTCGAGAAGAAGGCGATGAAGTGCGTCATGGTCGGATATACCGATGACCATTCGGGCGACACATACCGCTTTTACAAGCCGGACAGCGATACGATCATTCTCTCCCGCGATGTTGTTTGGGATGAGTGGCACGGTGCGAGCGATAATGTTCCCAAGGCTTTGACGATGTTTGCCGAAGATATGATGATCGATATCGAGGATGATCAGATTGGGGAGGACGAACCCAACTGGGTCTCTGTCAGGCCGATTGTTCTTTCGGAAGTCGATGTCGAAGCAGGGAGGAAGGATATCGGTGTTGGTGTTCAAGAAGCGTTGGATAACGAAACTGCTGCAGGTGGTGACGACGAAGAGTCGGAAGTCGAAGAAGCCCCAGCCGAAGCAACCGAAACAACACCGGATGCTCCACCATCGACTCGGCAAGTTACAAGTCGGTTGGTTCGTGAGATGGCGAAGTTGAACACATCTTACAATCCAACGGGAGTCGGAGAACAACATGCAGTCTTCAATACGATCGATGTGCAAGAGGCGTTCCTCGACGCGGCGCTTTGTGTCTTCACAGTTGAGTTGGCGTCCGACCCGGGCGCGCCGAAGACTGTAAAGGAAGCGCTTTCTGGACCACAAAGGAAGGAATGGAAGGCTGCAATGAAACAAGAGATCGAGAATTTTCTCAAGAGGAAGGCTTGGAAAAAAGTCAGTCGAAAGAAAATGAAGAAAAGAAATAGAAAGCCGATCAGTCCGAAGTGGATTTTCAAATTGAAAACGAGGTTTCGGGTTTTCGCTTCAAAGCTCGAACGTGCGCGCGTGGCTTCGTACAAATTCCAGGAGTCGACTTCACTTTGACTCACTCTCCGGTTGCATCCGATATGTCCGTTCGGATGGTGTTGGCTGTTGTACTCTACATGTGGAAGAGGAACTGGAGAGCAGAGTGTATTGACGTTGAAGCGGCATTCCTTGAAGCGGGCTTAGATGAGGAAGTCTACTTGGAATGGCCCTACGGACTTGTGGAGTTTGGTTACATTACTGAGGAAGAAGCAAAGGAGTACATCATTCTATTGGAGAGGGCAATGTACGGGCTTGTACAGAGTCCACGACAGTACTTTTTGCTCTTCGCGGCGGTTTTGAAGCAACTTGGCTTGATCCAAAGCGCGGCAGATCCCTGTGTTTGGTACAAAGTTGCCGATGGCGAAACTGTCTTGATAGTTGTTGTTTATGTCGATGATTGCATTCTTGCTGGCAATCAGAAGGAGATCAACTGGTTCAAGACCGAGATCAAGAATCGTTTCAACATCGTGGAGCTTGGGCCTATCAAGAAACACTTGGGAGTCTGGTACGAAAGGAAGTCGGATTGGATCTCAGAGTACTACGAAATGCGAATGGATGACTACAAAGACGATATCATTCGAGACTGGGTTGAATTGTATGGAGACGTGAAGCCAGAATCAACGCCAGGATATCCAGGAGAGTCATTGGTCAAGCACGAAGGCGATCCGATCGACAAAGATATTTATCGGAGGTTCCTTGGTCGCATCATGTGGCTAGTTCGGAAGGTAGCGCCCGAATGTTCCAACGCTACGAGAGAACTTGCGATGTTTATGGATGCACCTGGACCCGAACATTGGAAGTCGATGAAGCGTTTGGTTGGATATCTCGCACACACGGATGTTCATTTGAAGCTTCGAACTCCGAAAGACCTAAAGGTGTACGCTTGGGTGGATTCGAACTTCGCGACGAACAAGGAAACGAGACGAAGCGTGACTGGTTACGTCGTCACGATTGGTGGATGCTTGTGCTCAGTATCGAGCAAACTGCAGCCGTCTGTTACACTTTCGAGCACAGAGGCAGAGTACTACGCAGCGTCCACGTGTGCTACGGATATCAAGTTCCTACAAATGCTATTTGAAGAAGTGTTTCCAGCGGAAAAAGTTCGACCTGCTACTTTATTCGAAGATAACACTGGAGCGATCTTTCTCATGGAGAATCAAGTAGTTGGGAACCGGACCAAACACATCGATATTCGCATGCATCATATTCGAGAGATGATGTCAAAGGATGGCGAAAAGGAAGCAAGGCTAGTTGTCAAGTTCACGCGTTCGGATGACAACTTGGCAGACTTGGAAACCAAGAACGTGACCGAGAAGATTCATGGTCACTTGGCACCGATCATGCGTGAAGGATTGATGCAAGAACTTATCTCTGCAGCCGACAGGGAGGATGTCAAGAATCGAAGTCGTTCGAGTCCCGAGTGAGTGTCGGACTGGCAGAGATACGACAAGAGAGATTCAAGTGTTTGTTTTATGGAACGGTAGATTCCCGAATCTGGTTGTGGGATTACCATGGATATTCGAAGATTGTGTTTGCATGATGAGATATATGATCACTGGTTAGGTGGAGCTATATATTCGAGGGAGGATTCATTAAAGATTTAGTAAAGATTCTCGGGCGATCTTGGATGGAGATTTGATACGATTCGGAGACGAGAATCAGGGAGGAAATGGGTGAATTCTAGTTTGTAGTTGGCTTCGCCATTAATCTGTAAAGTGTTGTTTGAGAGCAGTTAGTTTGCCTTCAATACTTTTTCCGTCTGAGGTGAAGATCCTGGATAGCCGGAAACAGTACAGACCGCGGTAGAAAATCTAACATCATGAGGTATGCGCAGTATGACCGCAGACGTCGATTTGGGTCAAAGAAGCTCAATTTCTACGGTTCGGCGACGACGGATACATATTTCACAATTTCTCGGCGACGACGGATACATATTTCACAATTTCTCGGCGACGACGGATACATATTTCACAATTTCTCTGCTCCGCCCTATCACCAAATATGTAGCATTTGAAGATTGCTTTATTGGAAAAAGGACACGTAAATGAAAATGATGCGGCTGTTTGGTCAAGCCTCGCTGATGGGGTTTCGCTATCCTGACGAAGAGGGCTTTACGTTATGCAATGGTTAATTTCTTGATCCATGACTTTATCCATCCAAGTTGATCTTGTCAACACGTTTGAAAGCCGCAAGAACTTAGGGGCCGTGTAGTTGTACCTGGTAAGTTGTAAATGAATCTCAATCCAGCATCGCGAATGAGCAATTGTGTGACTTGGTTGATCAAATGTATTGGAAATCAGCGGAATGACATTTTCGACGCGACAGCAATAATGGGTTGAACGGTTGACCCGATAATCATTATGGTAGGTTGCAGCTCTATACACTATTATCTTTATATAAGAAAAACTCAAGCAAACGCCTATCTTTTCACCTCAACGTCCACGGCAACCAGCAGCGACCGCAAACTTTGTATTATCTCCGAGTTGGGGGTATTGGCTTTTTCCAAACCAGATTGGCGCCTGCTTTAAGAAAAGGTTCGTCCAAATCGTTTCCTGAGCATCCAATTACGACGGCATCAACTTTATTCCGCCTTAGCGCAATCACAACATCCGTGCCTAGCAGGACACCTCCCGCCATATACTGATCCATTACAATCACGTGAAACACTTCTTCGTCACATATTTTGAGCGCCTCTTCACCCGTAGCTGCTTCGAAGATTATACAGTTCGGTGCGATTGATTTTTCAAAACGTCGTTTCAACATAGTGCGATTGATTTGAATGTCATCGACAATGAGAACACGTATGGGTTCCTGGATAGCCTCATTGGATTGGAAGCAAGAAGTGATAGGCGCGCTACTCCCTTCGGACTGCACTTCATCACAAACTTCGAGTGGTACCAATACAACGCAATCGGTTCCCTGCTTGACCGTAGGATCGCTCTCAAAATGAATTGAACCACCCATTAGGTCAAGAATCTGTCGCGAAATAGTTAAGCCCAGACCCGATCCTGGTGCACCACCTCGTGTAATGAAGCGTTGGAAAAGACGCGCTTGGTCCTCTTTCGGAATACCCGGTCCAGTGTCACTGCACACGTATCGAATCCATTCCGTTCCATCTCGTTCTATGATTTTTGCAGAGAGGACAATAAATCCCGATGATGTGAATTTGATTGCATTTGAGGTGATATTCGTCAGGACTTGACCCATTCTGGATACATCTCCGAAAACCCATTCTTTACCGGGTGGAATTGCCGAGTCGTCGACGAGCAGGTCGACACCGCCATGACATGCCGGACTCATCATTTTCTGCGTTTCGCGTAAAAGAACCTTGATAGAGAAAATGTTGCGAAGCAAGCCCAGTTTTCCTTCTTCTAGCTTCCGACTGTCCAGCAGATTGTTCATGACGCGCGACATGAAATTGCTACATAACTTCATGCTTTCAATCAATTCTTGAGCTTCCGCGGGGATATTTTCTGGCATTATATTCAACGCGCTGTCGATAGCACCGAGAGGATTCCTGAGTTCGTGTGCCAGTGCGGCGGTAAAGTGCCGTTCAACTTCGGCTTTGGCTTTTTCGGCCATAGTCAGTCCTCTCATTGTCGCTTGCGACTTTTTCTGCAAAAGAACCGTATACACAAGCAGAGCGACAAAGACTGCAACCACAAACGAAACGACCAGAGCCAACACGTCTCCAAGCTGAGGGTTTTGATTAAATTGGATTGTTAAAATCCACTCGTTGTTGGTCGTTTGCAACGGATGGCTGAACTCGTGCTTCTTCGAACCGTAATGTTCGGACTGTGCTAAGTGGACAACTGATTCGAAGTATTCTCCGGCCGTTTCGTTGAAAGTGTAGTCTGTTCGCGTGAGCAGGAACTCCATTGAATTCGCCGCCAAAGTCTCGTAAATAGAACTCCTGCTGATTAGTGTGTCCCAATGAATCAGGGCAGTCGCAAAACCCCATCTCGGATATTCCACGCCGTCAACTTCAATCATATGACTTCGGCTAATAACAGGCAATCGCGCAATGAAATACATGCCGCAATCGGGACACTGCAGCAAAGGTCGCGGTCCAGCAATTCCCACCGTTTCTTGCTTCATCGATTGTCTGGCAATAAACTCGAAAAACGCATCATTCAACAAATCCAGCCCAAAAGCGTTCGTGTTATCGAGAAAAGAAACGCCATCATCGAAATCTTCCGTGTTGTTGATTGGATTGACTAAGCAAATAATCCCTGCCGGTGCCAGCTGAATACTATGCAGAACGCCGTCCATTTGCGCGCTTTCTTTGATGTTAGAAGCCAGCTGATCGAACCGACGTATAAGTTGTGCATCATCGCATATTCCAGTGACATTTCGATAGAGCCGTGAATTCAAATCACTCGCATTATACGGAAGAAAAGGTCGCTTCTCCACTTTGTCGGGTAAAGAAGCAAACATTTCCAGTTCGACTGCGAACTGCGCCATGGAGAACAAAGGCAGAATGGCATAGTCGAGTTCCTTCGAAAACCATCTTCCAATTTCAATGGCGAGATCTCGTACAGTGCGAACTTGTCTTTCACTGTGAGAATTCGTCAAAACCCAGAAAATGGCTACGCCGGCTCCAAACAGTACGACGAAAACGAGGACACTGAAAAGAAGCATGACCGATCGACTTTCGTAGTTGATGAGAAACATTCTGCCCAAGATTTTGGTGCGCTTATTGCCTTCGTCTGAATCAGAAGCAAATGTTGATACAGAGTCGGGAAGTGTCGCTTCATATTGTGTCATCGTCCGCGCCTTTTCTACATCGGTCTCTTCTGTTGTCACAGCCGCTTTAACACGACGTTGGCTGACGGGCATCTTATTTTAAATCTTCGCTTCGCCCTTGCTTCGTCTTCCTTCCTTCGATAACTTGGGATTCAATACTGAAGATCTTTTATGACAACCAATACACAAGGAAAAAGCGAAAGAGTTTAATGAATGGATATTCAATCGTTACGATCGGTGAAGAAAGGAACGACATCGAGGAACGAGAACGCGAGCAAGGGGCAGGAGCAAAACACTGCGGCTGCGGTTGTGCTTTTGGCTGCGGTCATTACTGTACTTTGGGACTGTACTATAGCAATCTGTTCTTTACTGTGAACTGGCACCCGAAACAAGTTCTGCTTACTGATGACTTCTGACGAAGGAATACTTCAGCCGCCTATAGTATTTAAACTGTTAGTCCACTTGCTACTCTTTGACAAATAATACTCATTATACAGTAGGCAATTGCCTAATTTTGAGCCTGCTACTCTTATGGTTAGAGATCATGATGCATGATGATCACAAACCCAATACTTGTAACGTCGTCAGCACGCATCATCATCCAAGTCCAAGGCGGAGACAACGCTAGAAAGGAAGAAACAATACGAATGAACTAAGATTCGATAAGCCTAAGTCGAGATTCTCATGTTGCATGTTGTATAATTGTGCTTTGTTCTTGAAAGCTAAAAAGTGTCGAACCATAATTGGGCTGATTCATTTTTATTCTCAGGACGTATATACGCAGTAATTCTACACCCGAAATGAGGTTGAAAATCCGATACTTATGCTCGTGATTTGCTGCTTTTCAGAGCAGATGTCAGCCCTTACGAATTTCTCTTCTTATCTTGATGATAATTTTTCATTCGCAAATGATTCATGACTCCTCATGACTCTTGATGATTCGTGATTCGTGATTTGTGATGATGATTCTTTATAGGGAGTAATGAGGTATTATTGCCCCTATGTATGAGTCCCGACGAGCTACTAACAATTATGGATGCTTTGTCTAATCGTCATTCGTATGTGGTCTACATTGTATTTAAAAGGAAAAAAAGCAAGATCGAAGATTTTTTCTTTGAACTCACAACTCACAACTAAGGTTTACCATGTAACTCGCTCCTCTCCTCACGCATCGTGCACAACGCACAGCATTTCGCTTTTTCCTGTCATAATCTTTTACAAGTACATTCATTCATCGTTCATCGTTCATGGTTCATCATTCCTCATCGTACTTTGTATCCTTTTGCATTTGCACCTTTGCTAACCACAAAAGAATGAAGACGTTTACCTGTCAACTTTTGCTTGTAATTACTGGTGTTGTTCAACAGTGTTTGGCAGCGTCGAATCATCTCCGCGGAGCAGTTTCGTGTCCTTGCTTCTCATTGCACATGATGATTGATCACTTTCAAACTAGTAATCACAAGCTCGGAAGCTGCACGATCACTCAGGAGCATGAATACCACAGACGCGTTGTGGCGCACTCGAATACGTCGGAAGACAACCTTCAGGTGTATTTCTTTGATGTGACGCCGAAACACTGTGGTTTCCAGTACAGCAAGGATCTGAACAAGTCACCGAAGTTAACGGAGACAGAAGGACATGTTGACATGTCAGTGGCCGAGTTTGCTGCTTGCGAGGCCGTCTTTGAAGCCTTTATTATCTCTTCTGTCTGTCCCAACCCACCCACCTCCGTCGAAGTAGTTTGAAACCATGCGCACTTTTCTTCACTGGCGGTGAATCCATTATTTTCCTTCAGGAATATCGGCATTTTGTTACCACTACATTACAAATTTATTTTATTTTTCATTAGATTTCTTCTACTTTTTTTGACCGTGTGCCTCGTTTCTTGCATCTTGTAGCCCAAGTCCGAAGTCGAACGATCGTCCATTTTAAACCTAAAACGACCTTCTTGTCACTCATGTCTTCCAAACGCTCCATCATTAAGACTAATTAACTTTAGAGATGTCAAACCGTTCTTTTCTAGTTGAAATCGTGACTCGATCCTGTCATGAGTGACGTCTTGTTTCTCTGACGCAAATATTGAAGATTGAAATTTTCGCGCTTATTCCTTGCATTATTTCGAACATGCCGATAACTCCAAACCTCGAATCATCATAATTACAATAAATAATCCTTCGTATCGCAAATAGTTGGCACCTTTAAGCTCCATAATGACTTCTGCTCAGCAACTTTCGTTGTTCCCTCTTTTCGTGCTTCTCGCGAGCCTTTGCGCTCGCTCTCACGCGTTTTGTCCGACAAAATCGTTCGCCATTAGCAGTCTCATCGTTCGGTACGCTGCTTCTCCCAAGCCAATCGACGAAGCTATTGCCTTTTACAATGAAAAATTTCCCTTTCAACGTGAGCCGCCAAAGTCTAGCCCTTTTACGACGCTTGGCATGTCCGACAAAATGAAAGCGCAAATGGAGTCTCGCAATGAGCGTCGTCGGTTGACGGATATTTCCGAAAAACAGGCTCGCAGCGCATTTCAAGAACTTGCTAAATTGTACGGAGACGATGTTGCAAAGCAAATGGTCATCGACTTACCGGTTTGTCTTTCGTTTGAGCGCACGTGGTTCAAACCATCGCTCGAAGCTTACAGTGGAATCTTTGGCAAAGACGAAGCCAAGGCTATGGTAGCCCGTAATCCTGGTTTGTTGGCCGTTAAACCCTCAGATGCAGCTACCGTCACTGACCAAACCATGACCTTTTCATACTTGGTTGCCTACACCCGCCCTTATTCAAAAGTCACGTTGCCGCTCTTGTTCGTGCTTTTGGCGATTCCTGTGGTAGAAGCGATCACCGGCATTCAGATTCGTGCCGCCTTTTTCAGCATCTTTCCTTTCTAAGCATTCACAGGGTGATCTGCTTGCTTTCCCACTGAACAATGGAAAATACTATAGCGTTGTTTGACATGCTAATTAATTCTTGTGTTGGGAAATTGTTTCTCTTTAATAAAGGATAAGCCATTAGATTTTCGAAGGGATGAGCCGTTAGATTTGCCATGGGATTAGAGCGCGTTATAGTCTATGGGAGATGAAACGACTGCAAAGCGTAGTAGAAGAGATAGATGCATGGCTAGACTCATCTCTAGGTTTAGCAACGAAAATATTAAGTCGTTCGCGCTCTCTTACCTACCTGTGAGGCCATCCGAGAAATGACAATAAATGTGAACTTGACTTTCTTACAATTTATTTCGTAACAAGCTTCGTCTCTGCCCTCACACTGAAGCACTCGTCAACTGAATAATTGGGCGGTTGGATAAATCGATTTCGGTAAATCGTAGGATCTGCGAGCGAGGGTTATGAATCCGATACAGAATGAAATTAAGTCGAAAGCTAATTGATTACAAAGTATAGAGAGAGCAGCAATAAACGCTTATTTATTCAGAGATGTAAGTTACAGCTCCGGACCGATATCAATTGCACCAAGCTGTTCCAAGTAAGTAACAACAGCATGGTCCTCTCCCAGAAAGCGCTTGGCCCAATGCAAAACCGACCCGCCATCTTGTTGTTTCCCAGTTCTGGCATGTACATCGGCCCCATGGTCCAAGAGTGTCTTCACCGCATCGAGATGCCCAGCCCTTGCTGCTTCATGCAAGGCAGCCCAGCCATTCTCGTCGGTAGCGAGTACGTCTTCCTCTTTAAGGTGATGTTTAAGCTCTTCAACCAAACCTTGAGCAGCTGCATGTCGAGCACTCTCTGTCGTCAGGACAACCTGCGGTGATTCTACTTGCTCTTCCTGTTTGTCTGCGACTGCTTCTTCCTTACTGGCGTCTTTGTTGTTCGATGACCACCAAAAGGCTTCGGTGCTCATGAAGGTAATCGCAAGTACTGCGACAAGCAGCAGCCAGAATCTATTAATCTTATTGCGACCCGTCATGATCAAAAAGATTATCAGGCAAATACGTAATGGAAAGGTGGGCTCGCCGTGTGTATTTCAAGTGTATTGCTTCCTATTCGGTTGCTTGCTGCATGATTTTGTGCGAATTGTTGTTGTTGTCGATCTCTTCGGGGTCATTGTAAAAGGTCATTATTCATTCTCGAAAGGCTCGAGTTGTCCGGGACTGAAAATCCGATGAGTCCGAGATCCGTGGCCAATAAAGATGCTTTGGTGGCAATTTCACATAGGTGAGATAGCTAGATCGGTTGAATGGAGTGTACTAGTTGAACGTTTTTTATGGCGGCGACAATTACTAGAGTCATGACGAATAGATAACTCTATCAAACGATAACCTCGCAAGACGCATTGTTAAATTATTTACTCACAACAAAAACGATGTCGAAGAGGCGAACAATAACGTTTCCTAAAGATAAAGCACAAGTAATAGTGTCTCCTAAAGCTAATTGCTCCCTTGCTGAGCGAGAAAACGTCGAGCAGTATCTTGCGTGCTTTACTTGGGGTACTTTTGTTGTAAAAAAATAAACGGGCATTTTAGATTTGACTAAGTTCCACTTCTACCACCACAGGAGATAGATGTCCGTTGCACATTTCTTACAATTCCGGCCCCGCATCTAATGCACCTATTTCTTCCAAAAAGGAAATCACTTCATGATCTTCTTCTAGCGTTTGCCGGGCCCACCACAGTGGTGTTCCACCACTGCCCCCGCCCGTCTTGGCATTGACATCTGCACCGTGCTCAATTAATAATTTCACCACCGGTAAATGACCAGCACGTGCACCTTCGTGAAGTGGGGTCCAGTCATTGGCATCCTTGGCGTGGACCAAATCCTTTTGTTTCGAAAGCTCAGCCGCCAACAAGTCGACGTTTCCCTTCTGTGCGTATTCATGCGCGGGTGTCGACCCAGTTGTAAAAGTCTTGCTGGTCTGAGGTTGTTGGCCATTGGGATGAGATTGTCGCCAATGTGGCTCTTCAGGACTTCCCGCAATAATATAAGGCGGTAACCCATTGTTGGACTCGTTCTCGTGACCGCCGTGACCCTTCATCAACGACTCTCTGTATTTCGCATCGACATCACCAATGTTATGGTTGTCGTAGTGACGCAGAGAGTGGCCAATTGGCTCGAAATGAATGAATATGTTGGCCATGTAACGCCCTTTCAAAGGAAACGGGCGTCCGTGCAACACAGAATGACTTTCATACAAAACCATATCACCGGGCTCCATGGTAACATTTTCTGCAACTCCATTGTGACCGATCACTTCCAAAGGCCAGGGCTCGTCTAAATCTTGCGCGACGTTGATAATTGCAGAGCTTACCAAAGGCAATCGATCGACATGGGTTGCCAACACAGCGTCCGCGTGGTAGATGCGAATACCGTACAAACTGCACTGCGTCAATTCTTCTCCCGTCCACTCTTGCAGAATATTCTTGGCTGCGTTCCAGATCTTTTGCTTCAGTGTGAAGCCGCCACCCCGTAACTTAGCGTCTTCTACACTAACCATAGAACTCGACGATTGCCAATTGTTCGTGTAAGTATTCCCCGTGCCCCACTGCTCCGGTTTCGCCTTGTGATGATTGTTGTTCCAAAAGTCCTCAATCAATTTAAAGAGTTCTAGCGGTGCTTTGATTTTCTTGTAGCCTATTTCGGTGTAATTCTGCATCGATTGTGGTTGTCGCAAACTCATTTCGATTCTATCTCTTTCTGTATCGCGACAGCGCTGTCCTTTTTGCCGAATGCTTGCACGCAACTCTCCAAGAAGTTATCATAGAATTCTTGACGATGAGGAAGAGGTTGAATGGGCATATCGCGGTATTTAGAAGGTGTTTCGAACGACGGATCGACGTTATGAGGCAACCAAGCGTAGTTATTGCTGATTGTATTATGATGAATCGGTAAGCTCACGTCGACGCCGTAGGGAATCGTGTTCGGCGGATCGCGTGATGGAGGCGCAGGACCCGAAATACCGTAATCGGGTATAACTTTCGGCTTTTCGGGCACGGCGTCTGCTGTCTTTGAGTGCTCGTTGGGTTCGTTCTCTTTTGTCGAAATGACCAGAATGCATTTGAAGATGTAGGAGCTGTCGCGAGAAAGACGCTCGCGCTCAACACACAACAAAGAATTTTCATTGTTATTCGCCGGTTTTAAGAGTGCTTTAAATATATGATGAAGGACGAGTTGTTATTATTACGTTTAGCGATCAGCAGAGGCATCCATGTGAATGTGACAGAGAAGACAGCACGATCGACGATCAACGAGCAATAATAACGGAGGGAGGGCAAAATGCGACGCGAAAGTCTATCGTGTTTTTGCCTGACTGATTTTTTACGACCAACTTTTCCGTTGAAACTACTCAACGGACTTTACAGAAGACTGGTCATTAGTGTCTGTCGGACGTACGACGTTCCTCATATTCTACTGTATCAGCCTAGAGTGTGTTGTCAACTTAGCCACGACTACATTTCAGTCATGAGTCAAGACCGTTTGTTGAGCTAGAAAGTTGCCGAAGAATCGCCACAATTAGGAGACAAATTGCGCCTCATCTAACATTACTTTGATTGACTATTTCTTAGACTTTTCAAGACGATTCTCACTCAGTTAAATATAGTTTAGCGTAAGAAAGTGCCACCTCAGTAGTTGCTTTTATACCAGGTAAGATTGTTAGAAGACAATAAGTCGGGCTATACGTTTTCCCTTTCTTTCTTGCATGCGTATGATCTAACTAGCTTTCAATAGCTGAGTCGGCGACTGGGTACTTTGGGTAGACTCGCAGAGGAATGTGAAAGTGAAAATCTTTGCCCATCACGCACCGGCGATGGTAAAGATTGAGAAGTCGTCGCGGGAGACCATCTTCTATCTTCCAGAAAACATGATGGCGGAGAAGTCGTTTGATAATAGAACATTTGATTAATCGATTCATTGAATTGCACGCTCTTCTTTTGTCGTTTTGTCGTTTTGGAAAGAGGAGAGAGGGAGTTCGAGCATCAAGTCTCCTTTTGGAGCGACGCTCTTCCAATCGGATCACTGCTGTTATCATAATAATCGAGGTTATAAATGTATCAGATCGAAAGGCTTCAATTGACGGATGGGTAGCTAGCTGTGCATTCATTCTTCTCTTTGGTTTTGTGCTTCTTCGTGATCTTGGTGACGAGAGGAGTTGGCGTGGTCGACAGGATCGGCAGACTGTTCATGGAGTCTTTTCTCTTGGTGTTTCATTTATTTTGTGATCTGTGACTCTTTCCGATAGTAAACAGTAAAGAATCCCTTTTGTCCGGAGAAGGAATGTGTCATCTGCAAGAAGTCAATAGCCCTTTTTTAGACTTACTTTTTGTCCTGTAAATGCTAATTGAAGGATGATTCCGTGTTTCCGATGTTGAACGGTTAGTCTTGGTCTTGGTGTCTTGGTTCTTGGTTCTTGGTGTCTTTTGTCTTCGTCATTCGTCATTTCGTCTGCGGTTAGTATGTCATGTTTGGTGCGCAGCGCGCCATGCGTCATTCCGAATCCGAATCATTTCGCAGTCCATCGTCCATCTACTTGTAAAAGAACAATAAAGAAGGTGTTAGCTTCGGTCTTTCTTCTCCACGTAAACAAATACTATTTCTTTGCTAGCCAAAGACAATTAAAAAAAACGTCGGATAATTTGTACGTCTTATTTCTTGTTAAGCCTTTTGTCGGTCCCGACGTCCCAACTTCCAACTATTTCCTATTATTTCGACTTTCGACTTTCGACAAGCGTCAAACGTCAAACTGTAAGATATAAAGCGGTGACTGCGGAGCGCGGCGATCGGCGAGCCGGGGCGATTACAGTTTTTACCTTATAAGCCAATCGCAAAGTACTTTTCAGAGAATGACAAATGACCCCAATCCCAATGTTAACAAAATGCGAACTTGGGAAGCTGATGCATCTCACGCAGAACCGGGAATGCCAATTGAGTTGCGAGTTGTTTTTCTTTGATCTTTGCTCTCGGCTCTCATGGCTATCGCTAGCTAACGTATCCGGCCTGGGACTCCCGCTTCCGACTTTGCGTGGAAAGTTTCTTCTTCAGCAAACGATTTTTCTTTCTGACGATGCGGCGAAGCACTAACTAAAGAGTTACCGTGGAAATGGGACGGGATACGCTTAACACCCCACTTCGAACTAGACATTGAAGCTTGACAAACTCATTCAAACGCCGGAAGCGCTACTCTGCTTTCAAAAGCCATCACCATAAATAGTCTTCGAAACAAGAATTCGACATCACCCACGGTCATCATTCAACAATTTGGAAGTATGATAATGATTGCCGATGTACATCTTCCGATAAGCAAAAAGAATTGCAATTCACATCTTTCGTCGTCTTCCATAGCCATGATAAAAGTTTGTGTGTCTTGTTGGTTTGTTCTCGATCGACAACTGCAACTGCTAAAGTCATAACTTTGACCAACAGAACATCGACTTATTTTTCCGGAGGAAAAACCAACTGAGTTAGTTTCGAGCGGTACTAAATTGCTAAGTTCAAAAAATGATGATGTTCGTTCGTAGTATAGCGCACAGAGTTGTCTCGCGTCCCTGGCAACTATGCGATGATTCAGCGCATCGAGCTCAGTTGCGGCCGACGATGATCATGATCGATAAAAATGATCGATGATAAAGACAAAGATTTCGATGATGAGTTACGAGTGTACGAGTGATGAGTTATTCTTTGATGTAGACCTAAGCAACATCACTCGCCATAAGGTGATGATAATAGATCTTTTAAACGACGGGGATGCGACGGTCTATCGTTCGACTAAAAAAACTCGTCGTGTGGAAACTCATCAAAGCAAGTCACCGCTTCCGTCATTGAAAGGATGCAGACTACCTGGTACGGAGTATAGAACTGTCGCAAAAAGGAGACCTTCGTTGTCAGCTACAAATATGTTTTACACTCGCATGCATACAAATGCTTGGAGTTATCTGTTCTCTCATCGCTTTCATCCTATGCCGACACCCGTATCCACTCGCCACACAATTTACCGAAGATGATCTGCATTGACGACAAACGCGAATTCAACTGCAAGGACATCAATACCCTCAGGATCTTCGAACGTGTAATTCAGCTTGTTCAAATATAT
This sequence comes from Fistulifera solaris, assembly GCA_030295235.1. NCBI lineage: Eukaryota > Bacillariophyta > Bacillariophyceae > Naviculales > Stauroneidaceae > Fistulifera > Fistulifera solaris. The sequence goes on along the minus strand of AP026138.1, from coordinate 941,512 downwards.
CATTGGGCCCAGTTATATCTGACGGTCCAGAACAATTATGTGAAATCGATCTGTTTGACAACAGAATAAATTCTTCCGTGCATTACAAAGAGTTCGACCGAAAGAGAGTTTCAATTAAAGGCAAAAAACGTGAAAAGGCGGGCATAAGCTGAGTCTAATTTACCGATGCTGGTAGCTCTGGATATGAATGGTTTGATATTGTGCTCAACCACGCGGACAAGATAATTTGCTCTTTGCAAGAACAACACAATGAAGTGGTGGAGCTTATCGAGCAGCTATTACTGAAGGCTGTGGCAATTCGACATAAAAACGCGCTTTAGGGTTCGTCGTTTCAGGCTTGTGTGCTCACGCGTGAGACGATACCTCATGACGATTTTTTGTGGAGATCCACATGATCAACCTTGTTTTTATAAAAGATTGGTTTGGAACAAAAGCCTCAACAATGAACTTACTGGCATCAAACAACTTCATTTGCCATCAGGGTCCTACAGGCATACGCCACCCAGCCTCTCACAACATGGCCAACCTAAGTATATACTTCCGGCATCGACAACCGTTCCAGATATGGTCACCACGAAAGACTCTACGGCCGAAGAGAAACGCAAAGCTTCCGATGAAATTGCGAAAATCAACGCTGCTTATGAAGCGCTGGCGGGAAAGACGGGGCGATCGAGTACGGGTAGTAGTACGTCCGGCAATTCCAAAGACATACGAATAGCGGCTGGACACCACCACATCGACGCACCAGTTCCACCGCCTCTTCGTCCTCTACAAACTGGAGAGATTATAGCCCTATATAGCTGTTGAAGATGAAAAGTATGACGTAGGAGGTAATTCGTTTGGTGTTATTTCTGCGGATCTCTTTGCCAGATCCTTCAGTTCGAGTGGTGGTGTCGTCAATGACTTAATAAGTTTCTCGAACGGTCGATGCCTATAGTTCTTCAAGCTCCTCGTTGTACAGTTCCGTGAACAATGAACATGATGGGGGCTACAATTCTTGTTACAAGTGGGCAGTATTCGTCAAGTAGGGGATGAGATGGACGAAACGGACGCCCATGGCTCTGTCATTAGCGGAGTTATTCTATAAGTTACACGAAAAACTTAAAAGTGCAATGACAAGCCTTGTCAGATCAGCGGACGGTTAAGTTACTCTTCCATCACTGGAGATAGTGGGTTCGTGGAAGGTATTCATTACTAGAGCGCCGAGCTACAGTGTTGGATTTCATTCCAATTGATTAAACCCCGCACGGCTGATAGAAGAGCAGTCCTCGTGTGCACTTGCCGCCCCTGCATTGAACCAGTGATCCATTTGCGGTTTGCGGTTTTAGGCTGAAGAATGAAGTCACCCGCAGGTGACGCTACTGTACTTCAATATGTTGGTGACACGGAGTCTTTCAAGAAGAGAAGCATCTGAGTCGAAACTTTCGGCTTCTCTGTATTTCCAGGAAGTTTGATGCACAGAACCGATTCAACCTGTTCCTAACCGAACCCAAGAGTCACGGAGGAACTGCCGAGAGAGTAAAACGATGTTTTTTCAGCGCGTCGACCAAACGGCGTTGCTTCACATCGCATAATATAGGGCGTGGGCGCAGCCATGATGAAGAACAGGAATAAAAGCGACATGCAAAGTTCAAGGATCAACTTAAGCACCTTGAAGTTTACTTTAGTAGAAACTCTTTAGCGTAGCAATCGTATCAGTGAAGCTAAAAAGCCCTTTTGTCGAAGAAGAATTTAACCCCACGAAACTCACCAAGCATAAAACACAAAGTATCAACCAAGACTGAGGTTAGGCCTGGAAGGTCACCTTGTATTGTTCTTTGCACTTCATTTTTTACTGTTGATCGATGACGCCGCAGCCAGTCGTAAAAATATCCATATGTTTTGTAAATTAGAGAATTGGTGACGGGACTTCGTCGATAATAAACTTCCCTCTCGATCGATGTAAGTTCTCCTTCTATGCGAATCTTCCTGTCGAAAGTGTACCAAGATCCGTAGCGCTAATTTTGAAACATTCCATTCGAACGGCACTCTTTCCTCACAAATTTAGCAAGCTTCGGTTTTTGTTAAGAATCAAAAAGAGAAGAAAATTGGCTAACTTCTATCAAACTGCCATGAGCCACGACCAGCAAAATCTCGAGAAGGCGAACGGCAACGCTATTAAAGAACCAGCGCCGTCGCCTTCGCGTTCGTCTCCTGTTCGACATAACTTCCCCGATAAACTACACTACGTCCTTAACGAGATGGCCAAGGATGGAATGGAACACATCATGTCTTGGCAATCTCATGGGCGCTGCTTCATCGTCCATGATCAGAAGCGTCTGGAGCAGCATATATTACCGACGTAAGTAGAAGTCGGGAGCTTGTTCGCACTTTCCTGTAACGTCTCATCGCATAGCTTTCATAGGTGGTTTCGGCAAGCGCATTACTCATCGTTCCAAAGGTGCGTAACCGCAAAGTACATTGCGACGGGCAGTTGCCTCGGAGTCACCTGCTGGTTGTTGATGGCGAGAGAAAAGGCTTCACTTGACCATTGCGACGGGCAGTTGCCTCAGAGTCACCTGCTGGTTGTTGATGGCGAGAGAAAAGGCTTCACTTGGCCCATAAATGACTCACGCAATCTTCCGTTTTCTACTCGTCAGGCAGCTCAATATCTATGGCTTTTCGCGAATCCCCAGAGGTAAGTCGAAGGCGCATGCAATTCATTCGATAACGGATATTCTTTGCATTGTGTCTCTAACAAGCGACGATCCGTATTCAGGACCCGACAAAGGTGGATATTTTCATGAAAACTTTCTTCGTGGAAAGCCTGAGTTAGCTCAGAGAATTCCGCGTCAAAAGTTCAAAGGGACAGGAGCTCGCAAAGCCAGCAGCGACGATACTTTTCCCGACTTTTACAGCATGGAACCGCTACCACCGGTAGTAGATGTAGCTGAATCTCGCTCTGAAGCAACTGCCTCTCCCCATCCGATCGAACCGGTCGAGAACCGAGATCCGGCGCCTTGGTCGACACCTCCAACGCAGCCGCGATCTTGCTATGAGTTGCCTCCGCCGCATCGTTTGCCTCAGACTGTCTACGCACCCACTGCCATGGCTCGTCGCGCCATTCCTATGCCGGGCATGATTGTCGTTTCCGATGGAGCAAATCATTACGAGTTATTACCGCGAAACAGTCGAGCTTGGACAAACCAAAGTCCTTCATCGCCGACAGCAGGATATTTTGGTTATTACAACATTCATCAACGCGCTGGACTTCAGCCTTCTCTCTGCCCGCCTTCTTCTCTCGAAAAGTAAACATTCGAGCCGATTAGAGTGTTTCAACTCATTTATCTCCCTGAACCTCGTCGTAGATTTGCATATCTTTCCCGACGACGAGGTATTTCATTCCTTCATTAATTCAATAAGCAAATTTACATGCACGGCGGTATGCTTTAGAGCTTTGCTGTCGCTGATCTAATCATCGATTCGAAGTTCTGTTGATAAAAGGAAAAGGCAGCCCCCCTCATTTGCTTGCACATTCATTACATCTTCATCGCAGTTACTTTCAATAATGTTCGCATACAGCGCGCGGCGTCCGAATGCATTGGCGGTGCGTTGCGGTGCGTTGTGTTGCGTGCGATCAGGGAATGAAATATTGTCAGTCCTGTAAGATGAAAGCTACAATAACATCACTATATGGCGACCTAAAGCAACCCATCCATTTCCCGTTAGCACTCTCATTATTTTTACACAGCAAAATACGAAGTAAGGAGTAATACTTAACAAAGAAATGATTTTGTACTCTAGAACCATGTCAAACATGAATCCTAGTTAACAACTCACAGAAGTATAGGGACCGTGAAGCTTGCGCTGCTGTTGATGTGCTATCAATTGGACGCTTCCTTTGCTTGACGAAGTAAATCTTCTAATGCATACTTGTATTCCGTCATGCACGGTCGTTCATTCAAATCCTCCGACCAGCCGCGTTCCAGAATTCGACGGAGTGTACCAGGCCATTCCTTAGGAATCATAGGACGACTAGAATTTGCACCAGGAGCTCGTTCTTGGGTTAATATCTCCCAAAGGACTTGCGAAAACGAAAATACATCGGCTTTCACATTGTACGGCTGCTCTCGGAGTACCTCAGGCGCCATGTATCGCGGTGTTCCGATGTTTCCAGGAATGTTGTGTGTCTTGTCGAGATTGCAAAATTTAGGAAGCTGTGCAATGAGACCGAAATCAAACAGCTTTGTACAGTTGGATTCATCGAAGCCGACATTGTCCTTAATTTCGAGTTCGGCAAGAATGAGACACGTGATGAAAGAAAGACCGAAAAAATGACGTTGTGGAAGACACTTACCGGTTTGAGATCTCTGAGAATGATTCGTTTCTCGTGTAGATACCGCAGAGCACTGGCAATATCAATAGCGACCTGGATTTGCTCAATGAACATGTCTCGATCGAATGGAAACCGCTTTCTGGATAACAAAGACCATCGACGTTGCGTCTTCTTCTTCGGTGATGTCCTTATGATTCTACCCCATTTCTCAATACGATCCGTGAGTGTTTCGGGAAGAAAGTCGAGTAAAAGGAAGCATGAATCGATTCGTTTTGTCTCAGCAATACTATCTAGACCTTTTTCGGAGTAACCCCTTAACGAAATGATGTTTGGATGGTTCAGTTGCGAAAGCACTCGCTTTTCCTTCTCTAACTGATGACAGCCGGAGAGTAATTGATTTGGTGCTGTATGGGGGAACAGCGTCTTTACGACAAGCTTGTCACTTTGTGAATTGGGGTTTGTTCTTGACTTGCTCTTCTTTGTATTTTTAATTTTGTCTGTCTTGACTTTGTTCACAAATCCGTAGCCCCCAACTCCTAGAACAGAACCGACCTCCAAATCATCCCTCGAAAACGATGGAATACTCTTTAGTCCGCTAATGCTGAAAGTCGGTGAATGCGAGATGTGCTTTGCGGCCCGCACCAAACCTTTCGCGTGCGGCGTTTGTAGGCAAAAATCCGATTCCGGAAGCATGCCGTTGCCGCTGCTTGCACTCGACCCCTCGTACGTTTCGGTGCTGTTTTTTCGGGCGGGTCCCTGTGGTGTAGGTGCTTTATGTGTTGTACGAATCCCCATGGTCAAATTCTCGAGAAGACGAGCGGTTTGATTGCGGGTTGGCTTTTTTCAGATTATGAACACGGAGAAAATCAGACAAAACGCCGAAGAAGTAGGAGAGTATAAGCTAAGATGTAGGGGAACCAGCGATGTCATTGCGGACACGGAGACCAATGGAAGCCTATTGGGGAAACTGCATAGACAAAAAGCCATATAACACTTGTCCGCAGTCCGCAGGCGCCGAACGAAAGGGTCATTATGCTCAGTCACTAGTAATTTGACGTTTCGAAGTACAATAGTTCTATAGTGTCGAAAAACAAAGAGTCTTCGGTCACAGTACCAGTACCCAACTGATCGTGAATTACACGCGCTACGCGCTACGTACATCTCTCATCTCTCTAGAGACTCTAGAGTCTACAGTACTAAAGCCTCTTAGCTCTTAGCCTCTACCCTCTACAGTACCCTCTACTGTACCAGACTCCTCTCTGGACCTACCACCTACCACCTGCTACTGTACTGCACAAGTACTTGCTAAAGAGCAAGCTAAAGAGAGGTTGCAGGTTGCAGCCTAAAGCCTAAACATTCTCGTTTCTCGCATCTCGCACTCGCATAGCCGTGAGCCGTGCACCGTGCACTGATGATTATCTTTTCGCTTTTCGCACTGCAGAAAATGTCCCGAGGGGAACGTTTGACGTTCAACGTTGACTTTCGGCTTCCGAAGCTCTATGCTTTTAGCTTCAATGTCTATTCACGATTCCAAACTAAAGTTTATAAGATTATAAGTTAGTGTTTTCTGTCACTGGTTACCGTTTACTGGTTACTTAGCAAGCTGCATGCGTTACTACGTTACTACAGTAGTTACTAGTTACTCTAGCCTCTATAGTTCGACGGCCTCTAGAATACCGCAATACCGTACGGTATAATACCAGTATAATACCGGTATTCGGGTATTGGGATTTTCGATACCGGTATTTGAAGTTAGTTCAAACACGACTGGGGCACGTACGACTGGATTCCCGTGATTCCGCGGCAGTTAACGTGAAGATGCGAGAGCTTTCCCGTCAAGGCGCTGAAACCCAATACGGTATCGATACCGTACGATACCGTACAATACCGTATTCCGGTATCGAAAATCCTGATACCGGTATTTGAAGAACTATACTAGCCTCTAGCATGATGCATTGAAGATTGAAAATTGAAAACATTGAAGGTTGAAGGTTGAACTGTTTTCGTTTTCGAAACTTAGCCCTACTTACAGGCAGAGTCTGTCTCCTTCACTCGCTGGTCCTCTGCCCTCTCTGCAATTCGAAAACACGCACAACTTGTCAACATTCAATAAATGGCTAACATCTCGGTCGCTTTGCACTGTCTGGCAGGCTCAATCCAGGGTATTTTAGACGCATTTTGCATCCCACTTTTTAGCTCGACCATCGAGCTTCCTATCCTTCCAGGTTGAGAATTAAAACATCAAGCCGGAGCGAGTACAGGGTATCGGTAGGCATTTGCGCTTAGTTCTTTAAGCCAACGTCAAACGCCAAGGGGAAATCAGAAGAGAGCTGCTAAGCGTTTTAGTGGCTGTTCCGAGCACTGGGTGTGGACTGTGGACTCACTAACCCACAAGTTTAAAACGCTCGTCCCTAGAGATCTGGGTTTGGTCAATAAAAAGCATTTGTGCTTCGTAATCTTTTTAACCGAAGCTTTTTGCTGAGTGATCTCATTAATAATGATAATGGACGTGTCTATTGTAGTTGAGAGGAAAATGATGAGCGCAGCAACTACCAGTAAATGGACACAAAAAAATTCTAGTTGCACTGGTTTATCACTTTTGACATTTTGATAAATGAAATATCCCATAATTCCAATCTTTCTTCTCTCTAATTTTATTTTATACATGAGTCGCTGTTACAAGCTATGCTTCTTGTTGTCTTCGAAATGGAATGCCTAGATTGTTTATATCGATTTCCCTATAATCTTGAAGTGTAGGCGGAATTTGACCATGACTGAAACTTCCTAACTAAGTCACGAGACGTGATAACAGAGAAAACGCAACGAAACGCAACGCAACGCAAAAAAGGCAGCACAACAATGAAGCTTCATCAAGAAAGACCACACTTTTAAAAGATGCTTTCAATCACCAAGGCACAGTTTTATTTAACAAAAGCATTCGTTCGATCTAGCTTAATTCCAAAGGTTTTCTTTTCCGGCAATGCGTTTTCTCATTCTTGTCCTTACGCGATTCTTGGAGTTCCCCGCGACAGCGATTACACGATTGTCAAACAAGCTTTCTTAAAAGCGGCCATGCATCATCATCCGGATCGAAATAGCATTTCTGGATCTCCTGCAGATTCACAGGCTGCTTTTATCCGCTACCGCCAGGCTTTTGAACAAATCGTTCAGAAGAACTCGACGAAAGGTATTAGCCAGTCAACGTCGGATCCTGAAATAGCACCCTATTTTCGAGAAGATCATCTCGCCTTTGAAATGGACGATGCTACTAGAAAAGAAGTCATTCGAGCTTATGAAACGCTCTCGCATGGTGGGAAAGACAAAGGAGGATATTGGGAAATGGCGCGACAATTAGCAGAAAGAGAGTCATCGAGACCGGCTCAAGTGCAACGCTTGGAACCAGGAACTGTTACATTGCGTCGAAGAAGGAAGAAATGAATGCCATTGTTTTTGTTTGACATACTTGGTGGGAAAGTTACCGCGCTTTTCATTGAGTTGAGTCACAATTAGGATCGACCATTCTCTCCACCACGAAAGCGCTATCCATTGTTTTTACCGACTCTTAGAACACGACAGCGATGGAAGTTCGCTCTTCCATTATCATCCGATTTTATCCGTAGGGGTCGAGAAGTAGCGAAAGGTCGCTTCGTTCCGTTTGAGAGACAACGGCTGATTTCAAAACTATTCGATTTACGTACAGGGATTATGAATGAAAAATGTAGACAAGAATGAAGTTCAAGAGGAAACTTTCAGCTCGTCCTGAAGTAAACATGGAGCTTTCGGCGATACGGATGAGCAGTCCTTCATGATGCGAAGAGCTTCTTTAAGGATCTGTTCACACGGGGTTTGTGATAAATTCCCACGGACCACTGGTACAAGAGTTTTTTCGATCGTGTCAGATTCCTTATTGCGTAACGGCATTTTTGGTTTACTGCATCTCGCGAAATCGTTGCTTCAGCGATCATGATGATTTGGTATAGTGCGATTGAATAATGCATGGCTAGAGTTCGGTCTCTCATGACATCGCCTGAAGCGGCGATAATGTTTCCTTTCCGACAAAAGAGCTTCGACAGGGATATTTTGAAAGCGCCCTGTCATCTACTATGATTAGACTGTCATGAAACGCCGTAAAGCTTGAGGGGAGAGAGACGCTGGACGACAACTTCCCACTCATTGCAAAGGAATAGCGATTGTAAGATCAACAACAGCTTGCCTGAGTAACCTCGGATGTGGGTTGTCTCTTTCTTGTTTTAACTTTGATGTATTTTGAATCAAGTCGAGCATAGACTACGATGAGCTCGATCGCACAGAATAGAAACATGAAAGGTTTTTTTTCCTCGCTCTACCTAAACCTTCCAAAAGTTATGGTATGCTTCATTGGCCGATAAGAATGACGAGGAATGACTACGTACAAGTGTTCATAAGTGATTAAACAAATGACTTTGTCACTCTAGCAAACCAGAAAGTCCTTTGTGGTTTGCGCGAGATCCGTGTAAATGCTATGGATTACGTACTTGATTTCTAAAAATAATTCCAACTCAGTTAACTAGACACCAGACACTTTGGAGTCAGGACTCAAGTCTACTTTATGTTCTCGCTCCACCCATAAGAGATATTTCGAGAGAATCTGCCTCTGTGCAGCTTTCCTGCAGCTTTCCACTTATTTCGGATGTCACGACAAAGCAATAAGCGAATCTTCTCATAATTTCGTAGAAGTTTGCTGCTGACTGCTGACTTTACTCATGGCTGACTAGTGGCGCTAATCTGAACCAGATTCTACACGAATCTTGTTGCTCAAGCGCTTTAAACTTTAGATGCTTTAAAAACTTTTTTAGTTCCGTTTGTATTGGAAGCCTGAATAGTCTGTAAGCATATAGTAGATAGAGCTCACCCTCATAGCTCCCCTAGTTGAAACATATTTCTGACCGCTCTTGTCATCTTCAGGTCCCTAGCATATACTGTCGATGTCATCATACTTCGTCAATGAGCCGCATTGAATCAACAGAGTCTTGTACAAGTGGTATCACTTTGTCGCTTTGTCGATAGAAACGTGTGTCTTTTTCCATATAGTTTGACGCGCTTCAGATTGAAACTAGAGAACTTGCATACGTCATGCATCGTCTTATTTTGCCAGAACACGGAGGCACCAAAAATCGCGCCGATGCAAGCTGCTTTTAGGAAAAGGATACGCCGTTTTCTTCAGTACCAATATTTTGACTCATCGATTATCGGCGTTGTACTTTTGATTGCCTATCGGTTCGTCTTTTCCAGAGCTATTTTTTCGACTTTTCATCGGCATAAGCAACTATTTCAAGGGCCTTTACTTTGATATGTGCACAAAGAGGCAACAGCAAATACCGTCGGTGCAGAATTGATCTGCATTGAATTTTGCAAAAAGCGTCGTCGAGGCGCGTTAAAGCGGCTATCGAAGCACGTATGCAGTTAACCGATTTGTGCGAATTACGTATTACTCATTATGGTTTGTCAGCTGAGCAGAGCCAATGCGTTCTCGAAGAAACAGATGAAAAAATGTGAAGCGACAAGGCCATCATTCTTATTTATTTCGAGGCCTTCGTCATTCGTCATGTTTTCGGCCGGACACGGACGAACGGAAAAAAAGAAAGGTCATTATTGTCGACTGTATACACGTTTTATGTAGAGTATTTGACATGCATTTCCCCAATCAGATTCATTAGCGAGAAGGCTATTTGCAAATCGACATGCGGTCACTTTTCGTTTCCGCTTTCGTTCATTCATTCATTTGATTGACTATCAAATGCCTGATTGCTATGTCAGTCACCATGAAATCAATCCTTTGTCTGTTGCTAATTGCTTCGGTTGCAAATGCCAAGTATTTGCGACGCACACAAGAAAGTAAACTATTTCACTTCATTCCAGCCGTACCGTTTTTGTCGGCTAGTGAAGGGATTGTCGCAGAGCCGTCATCGGAAGGAACTGACAATCTTTCCCAGTTGAAAAGCGGCGACGTTATTCAATATCCTATGGAAATTCCGGTCGAGGAATCATATTTGTTGCAAGTTCGCCTAGCAAGTCCCGATGGCGGGGGTCGCTTCACAATTACGAATGCCGATACGGGCGAAGTTCTTGCAACCTTTGAAGATCTTCCAGCATCCGGAAATTGGCAGCGATACAAGCCTATCAGCCGATTTGTCACGCTTCCGGCTGGTTCTTACACGCTTTCTGTCAATGTCGAGGAACAGGGATTCAATTTGCTTTGGATGTACTTTAAACAGCAGGACGGAACTCTTGCGCCAGCTACAACTACAATGTCACCGGCAAGTCCCCCTGTTGCGACCCCAGCTACCATGGCTCCTGTTGCAACACCAGTGATGGTTCCAGTCGGCTCTCCTGTCACTTCCCCTGTTAGTTCACCGACTATTGTACCTGGCATGACCCCCGTAGCTCCGCCCGTCTTGCCACCGGTGAGTGTTCCAACCTTAGCACCAGTTCCTAGTTCGGAATTCGTGCCGGACGAGGTCGATAAGTGGACGTTCATGGTCGATGCGGCAGACTATTCTACCATGCAAGGTGTTGAAGTTGAGACATCGACGGAGGGGATCGGAATCGTTGGGTTTCTGGACCCTGGAGACTACGTTGAGTACATGGTCGATTTCCCCATGGTCGGCAAGTATAAAGTTTCCATGAACGTAGCGTCCCCAGATGGAGAAGGAGCATTTGAAATGGATGTCGGATCGCAACGCGTTGTTGCTTTTGTGGATGGGATGCCGGTGACAAGTGCGTGGGAAAGCTTCGAGACCGTTGCTGTGCAAATGGAGGTAACAACAACAGGACTGCAGCCACTTCGCATTAATATCTTGGCAGGAGGTTTCAATCTTCATTGGATCTATTTCTATCACGATATGGCTCATGATTGCGCCCCAACACCTGCACCTACGGTACTCAAAGAAAGCTCGACGCATGACTGCGAAGATGAAACTGCTGTACCAGTTCCGGTTGTCCCCGAGCCCACACCAGAACCTACATCAGCTCCGACAGAATGTCACAATTCAACCATGGAAATGGGCAAATAGAACTGCAGTATACCGCACATGTGTTATAACCGTGTTCCAGATTAAAAAGTTGTCCTATCAAAATGTTAGTTTGAGGAAATTCATCCTTGCTGGGAAAATTTTGGCGATTGCTATTAGGAACAATCTCTGCTATTGTAGCGACGAGGTTTAGTCGGCATGAATAAATCCGAAGAAGAAGAAGCGTTGAGTTGCAAGTTAACCGAATTGTTCTTGCTGTTGCTGTTGCCGTGAGTTGGACTGCAAGCCAAGCGTCGCACCGAGGTCTGGTGGAAAGCGAAACTAGGCGATGGTAGACATGGCGTTGAACAGTGCCAACGGTCATAGCACAGGGGCGTACGCTGATCTTCGGTAACGGTTGTCTCGCTTTCACCGTCTTTTCCGAACATATCGTCCATACTGTCCTCACCGTTTACGTCGTGCTGCAAAGATCGGCCCAACAACTCGGGTAGCGATATTTGCTTCGCCCGACTCGGTGTATCCGATAAGTCAGAAATCTTCAAGGAGGAGCTGCTGTCATTAGCTTCGGATGCTGATACGGTCAAGTCAGGTGCCATCATGCGGCGGAAGTTTGTTGCCTCTGCTGTCTTCGTATTTTTCGTGGGCGTTTCGATCGAATGGGTATCGTCGTCTGCGGATTTCGGTGACACAATGCCCACAAATAGATTCCTCAATGCTTTTGGGGACTCTGCAATAGCTTTCATCTTAGCAGCACGTGATGAGATGGACGCCATGAAAAGAGTAGGACTAAGCTTGATCCCCTTCTTTAGGAATCGTTTTTGTGGCGTCTTGGGACGAAAGACGGCATTCTGTGTCTTTGCACCTTTGCTCAAAGTTCTCGCCGGCTTGGTGGGAATGCTATCGACGTTCTTGTTTAGCACTGGGTCAGTTTTGTCCTGTGCTGTATTGCATTGAGTTGGAGATGGTTGCGTAGGAGGCTTATTATCCGATGCTAAAGGCTCTGCATCAGATATCCGCTTCGGTTTTTGCGGCGACACATCAGAGCTTGTGCTTGCGATAGAATCAAGTGCAGGACAGCACGTTGGTGATTTCTCGCACTTCGCCTGACCTGATAAAGTCGTTCTACATCCCTCAGCGTCCTTTACAGCAGATTGATGAGGCGACTGCGTAGGCTGTTCGCTTGCGACGACAGCTGGTGGATCTTCCTGCTTCATTTTGTAGAAAAAATCGTTTTTCGTAGGTGATAACAAGCTTGACGATTTTCCTGGGAGCTCAGTAACGCCTTTGGGACTTTTGACGCGATTCTTTGATTTACGAGAAGAAGAAGCCAGAAAAATATCCAGAGAAGTGACTGGAGACTGTCTTTGCGGTGTTCTCTTCTTTCCGGCTGTAGCAGGATCCTGTATTCCTTTCTTAGATGGAAAAGATAGTGGTGTCGTCGGTTGATGAGGAGACACATTCAGGGCAGTTTCAATAAGCGTCTTCGAGGGCGCTTTGCGCTGCTGACACGATGACATGCTTAACGGCATTTCTAATTGCTGTCGATTCTCAAGTGGGGGAACAAAAGATGCTCGATTCCGCACCCTGCTTGCCATTTGATGAAGCAAGATCTCTCTCTTGTGTTTAATGTTCGATTTTGTTGATTGATGCCGCTATTCGTAGTTCGTCGACGTTTCCCAGTTTTGATTATTTTTGATAGGTGGAGTGTTGGGGGAGCAATCGTTGCCCGTGCAGAAAAGCGAAAAGCTCTTCTTCTAAGTCCCAATATGCGATTTCAAGTACTAAAAAAACGACGCTTGCAATTGCCCTTCAATGTTCAACCTAAGTAACAGTTCTTGTTATACTAATAAAGTAGAAGGCACGGCTGAAATTTGACATTTGATTCGCTGACTATAACTCTGTTTCTAGTTTCTTAGAGAGTCAATGCTACATTCCCTATTATATCGCAGCCACTTCGTGACACAGGTCATAGAAAGCAAGGAAATGACACGATAGAAAGTAGAAAGTCTTGATGCTCGGTATAAGAGTATAAGAATTACTCCGGTAATAACACATCGATGAAACATGAAACGGAGTCGCGAGTCCAATATATCCATAAGGCGGGAAACAGCAAAGATCTACAAACAAATAGGGGCTTTTAGCCCTACTATGGTCTTTGTATAAATAATATCAATCGCGGACTGGCTACAGTACTTTTTTTTGGAAACTTGTCCTTTTATAGTATTACTTTCTCTACTGTAAAGCACCATCGACTCAGCCGCTGATCAGTCCCGGCACCAGTTAATTGTTGCAGCTCATTGCTTCATTGCTTGCCCTTAAGTCGGTTAAAAATGATTCGTTTCGAGAACTGGTTGTTGACATCAGTCTCTTCTCTATGTAAACCGGTGATTATCAATTTCTCGGAATGAATTTAGTCTCAGTCCCGAAAAATGTGGACTGCATTAAGTTCATGTCATATACAACTTCTCATACAAATACACTTACTGGATAGACACTTGTGTTAAAGATTGAAAGAGCGTCTCGGTCTGTATTATCGTTACCAGGTTTCTTCTCATACTTTGGTGCCCTATTGGTGCCCAAAGATAAAGAAGCTTGGTGGATTTTGTTTCATCAGATTCATTTACGGATTACGGGTAAGTTCAACTTTTGTGATTTTAAATCCGATTTATCCACAAACTATTTAACTTTAAAGTTGAATTAACTATTGCAGCGTCCTTCGATATGCTCAAGAGATGAACCGAAGACTAAGCTCAAATCAAGCGATGAGGTAGTTCGTGTGACGCCGCGATTTAATGGTATCGCCGAGGTGGGAGGAGTGATTGCTTTTATAAGAACATTTCCATGACCGTTCGATTTATTCGGCTTCCAATAGGCATTTTCCATCCTATGGCTTGAAAGGCCGTTTTCAAATGTTCTTGATCGTGAATTTCGATCTCTTCCACCAAGTTCTGGGGTGGAGCTGTATTTTTGCAACCCTGCCGCTGGGCGTTGTGGTTGTAACGATTGCATCGACGTCAGAAGTTCATGGGATGTTCGACCGGGAATCATTTTCGTATTCACTGATGTTAATTGAGTCCTTCGAGTATAATTTGCATTTGTCGACATGCCCTGAATGAATACGTTTTTCGGTCGTTCTGAACACGCATTTCCCGACTTCATTTGATGACTCCAAATTACGTTGCCTGTGGAATGAGCATCCGAGGAATTGTTCACGTCCATCACACTTGTGGGAGATACGTAACGATTGTGGCCTAGATTTGGGCTTGAGCTGTACTTGTTGATTTTCTTGCTGCTTTGAGACTTCTGGGTGATTTTAGGGGCGTTGCTCGAAAGTTACTCATTGAAGCGGATGCTGATCCTTTCGATAGAGACGTATCCAATCCATGTAGCGATCCTCCGAAAACATTGAGCAAGTCGATGCTTGAATTTGTCCGAGTAATACTTCGACTTTTACCGTGTCTTACAGGAGCGTGGCTTTGCTCTCGCTGATATTCTGGAAATACATTGCTTAATTCTAGGGATCCTTCCGTATTCTCCGAGTCATCCCATCCATCATTCATTGAGGCTTTCCTTTGTTTCTTTTCGAAATCGCCAAGCATACATCCAAGTTCCGGTGTTGAATAATGCCTGTTCTTTTTTAAGGGGCTCAGCAATCGTACCGGACGTCGAGGAGCCAATGCTGACCGCTCGTCTAATTTACTTGCAGAGTCACCGAGACTACGCCGTGAATCTCCACCCGAATTCTTCCTTCCAGTATCTACCTTGTCCGAGGATTTGCCAAATACGCCTTGCAGGTCTAATGACGAGTTTGCCCCAGGATTATCACAGCGCATCCTGCCCATGTCGACCAAACAGTCGGTTATAAACACATTTTTCAAGTCACATGATTTGTTGAGTCTCTCAGATCGGGCATTGTTCCACCGTGCGTTACTCATCATGGTGCGATGCGGTCGAGTTGCACATTTTGCAGTCGAAGATCAGGATTCGAAGAGTGTTTCGTGACCGATAGACTGCTTTTAGTATAAGACTGTGATTCTCTGGAAGAAGCTTTCGTTGTGCTACTCATAAGAGCCATTGACTTTGCTCGAGCAAGTCCTTCGAGTTTCCTTGACGACGCTGCGAAGGCTGCCTCTCTTCTGTTTGTGTCTCTCATTATGGGAAGTTTTGAACGGCGAATTCGACATGCTTCTAGCGCCGACATCATAGGAACAGGCAAACGCTTCATTGGAGAAAGATCTTCACCCAACGGCGACACGAGGAGCGCATGCGAATGGTTTACTAATATTTCCGCATAAACAGATTCTTGAGCGGGTGAAACGAGTCGCGATGACATCGGAGTTCCAAATTCCTCTTGGATAGGCAAATCTTCGCAATCTTCTCGTCTCATTGCGACGATTTATAACAATGAAGTCAGTTTCAATGCACCTTTTCAGGTTGCAGAAGGCTATGCGATCCAGCTGACTTTGTCAAAGCGTTTATTCGCTTCCTTTCGTCGTCGTTTCTTGAGAATTCAAGGGGTGAAAAATCTTATTGTCGTGCGAAGTGCGAAGACTATCGCGGGGCGCTTTTTGCGTCTGGCCTTAAAGGCTTCTGCTCTTTGGGACCTCCTACTGTAATGTAGAAAGACAGAAAGACTCCTCTGCACTCTGCACCAATTTGTAGAGCGTTAGACGAAAGAAAAAGCAAAAGTACAAAAGTACGTAGTATCCTTCGAACTTCGAAATTCGAAATACAACGTACATAATAGGTAACTATTAATTCATAATTCATAATTCACTATATACTGTAGAGACGAAACAATGACATGTTAATGGTTAATGTCAAATGTTAACGTTTACGAACAATGACCATGACTTTCTACCAACAGCCAATAGTCAAGTACAAGTACAGTCATCTGTCATCTGTCATCTTCTTCATCCTTTATAACCTTACCCAGTACCCAGTAGCAACTCTATACTCTATAGACTCTCTAACCTAAGCAACCAGGCCGAAGAAGCTAAGGCGCACCTAGGTAGCGACCCTCATTGCTAAGGAGCGCAAGCTAGAAAGCAGCTCTAGAAAGCAGCTAAAAACCAAAATAATGTAACATGTTCATGAAAAGTCAAAAGAGTCTTTTTCACTTGCCGTTTTTGATTTTTTGCGACCTGGATCAAAACCTAGGGAACAAAAGAGCTGGTGTGCGAAAAAAAAGCTTAACAATACTAGGTGCAAACCCGTTCCAATAGAACTATTTCGCTAGCCTCGTTACCTAGGGTTGTCTCATATCTCGTCTAACCAAAATCTTTGACACCAAACTGAAACACGGAGAAACCTCAACTCAGCATTATCACGGTCGATTAAGTGCTTGTCGAGACAACTTCTTGTCCTTAAACTTCCAGGGACCCTAACTGTTAGGTGACTCCCCAAGCACAGATTTTCTGGACCGAGTTGTGTCAAAAAAGATGTTGGACTTTGCAACGGGTCTAGCAATAGCTAGTCCAGGTTCTCTTTCTTCTGCTTCGTCGACGGATACACCAGGATGCTGTGATTGCGTGGGTTGGGAATTCATTGCTGGTAATGTGCGGCGTGTATGCAGATTGGAGCCATGTCCAGCAAACGCAATTTCAGCATTGATACTTCCGCGACGCATCGGCTTTGTAGGCATGCTCGCAGATGTATGACAGCGAGATAGCTCCGAGAACACAACTCCATTATTGGAGGATGAAAGCACTGAACGAAGTTCCGACATAGAGTTCGAAACACGAGCTAACCCCGGTGACACAGAGGGCTCACTTGTAGAATTTTTTCTAGTCATATTCGATAGGATAGGAGACGTGTCGTTGAGTACATTTCTCGTTTCTTTGGGAAAAAGATCTTGCGCATCAACGGCTTGCTTCAAATGCCAAAGAGATTTTACCGATGAAGCGCTTTTCAATATCAGTTCTTCAATGTCCTTTGATAGGCTGTATGGTGCGTGCACTTCGGCGGGAGCTGGCTTTGACAGTGAGGTCTCGTTATCGGGGGCCGCTAAGCTATCACGACGCATTGGCTTCATCGGCATTTGTTCCGACGAATAAGGCCGACGAAGATCCGGATGTTCACACGGTGGTCCGGATAAGTCCGTTGATAAACTTGATAACGAACTGCGCTTCAAAGTTGACGTTTCGGACCAGCCCCATGGTTTGCTCAATTGTGAATGTGTTTTCGAACTGACTGTTGGTGTTGATTGCTGTGGAGAATCAACTAGCACAGCGGAAACTCTTGACCTTTCACCTTGCGGCAAATCTTGATTACTTCTACTACCAATCCCAACGCTGCCACGACGCAGTGGCATCACAGGCATCCTTTCCGACGAATGAGAGCGAGATAGTCGGACATGAAAGGACTGCTGCGACGTAGATAGGTCGTTCATTGACCTTGAAAATTGACTGCTTACCAGTCCCTTTGCCATTGGTGATGTGAGCGCTGTACTCGAATGATGGTTGTCACTTTTTCGGACATTTGCGTCCAGTGAGTTTATAAGAATGTTCTGTTTCACAGGGGGGCTCACTGGTAGCAAAACTTGCGTGCACTTCGGGAGGCTGCGCTGCCTGCGATAATTGTTTCTTGTACCAAGACGACTTGACTGATAAAGTACTCTTCCTGATCAGTTTATCGATGTAGGCATCTCGGTTCGCTGGTATTGGGGTTGAAAATTGAGCATTCTGGTTGTCCGATAAATTGAAACTATCTTCTCGAACTGGTAAAGCGGGCATCATGTACTGAGAAGAGTCCGACTTTGTGAGCGCAAGTTTTCGCCGGACCTTGCTAGCCATCGTTATATTATCGAACGCCTTTGCTTTAGGGGATAATTGCAAATCAGTCATTGACCGTGATAACCGACTGCATAGAACGGCCCTCTCTTCGTCTTCCAAATCCATCGTCTGCAGGGCTAATACCTCTACTGGCATATAGTCACGACGCGGAACCGATCTATTTTCTTTGGAGCTCTCGTGAGTCGATTTAACGGACGTTTTGAGGTCTGTCATCGATTTCGACAACCGCGCAGTAAAACCTGGTTCCTCCACAACCTGAGCGAGCAAATCTTTCACCGACAACGATTCTCGACGGATTAAAGGACGACGTAACAATTGTTCCTTTGTTACATTCTCCGTTTTTGCCGAATCCTCAAAATGCGACGCATTGACACAAGCCGTAGAGCTTTCAGCGATCGGAAGCTTCCGAAAGTTAGATCTGCTTATGCTTTTCCATCTATTCGAAGCAGTCGACACAACTGATTCAGAGCTAACGACGCTCAAAGGCGATATAGTATTGGCAGGATCCCTTGGTAAAATAACTTGCGAGCCTGTGATATGAGGTGTAATCATTGCGCTTTCCGAGAACGATTTCTTACAAGGAAATGCTGTGTTCGTGGGTCTTTCTAGAGCGCTTTCGCCTTCTTTTAATTCCTTCGGGCACAAGATTGCTTCGCTGACGAGATTGGTGAGCTTGAGTTGATCGTTGCTTTGTCGATATTGTCTCTTACGATATTCTATCAATGATATATTCCATTTCAATTTTGGAGACGAATGAATTACTCCGGCAAAATTTTTGTTTGCCGTTTGCGGTATCATCAGCGTGGCGTGGCGGAGAGGGCGGCGCGGCGATCGAAAATGCATCGCGCGCCGCTCGACTTAGCGGATTTGAGACAATGACTGCATTATTCTTTCTAGTACATTTTGACTCTATATTTAAAGGTGCAACGGCAATGACTTTTTCTTATAAACTCCGTGCTCCGATGATTTTCACTATTCCTTCTTTACACTACTGTATGCTATGAAGGTCTGTCACAAGAGGAAATATTTATATTTCTTCGTGCGATTATGCGTCAGTTTATTGCGTTTGCGCTTCACATTTTCTCTTTCCTTGGAAAGAACAAGCTAGCTGGGTGAAAAAGCCTTAAACTCAGAGGTTGACGTGCTTGTGACTGGTGTCGAGGAAAACGATCTAAGGACAAAGTGGGTTTAAGCGTCCTACAAAACGCGGAGCCTTTCCATACGAACTCTACTTACGCAGTCCTTGAGTCGATTTAAGTCATTTTGTTCTAAGCTTAAGTGAGTCTGGTGCGGTGGGCAAACTTTAGGTACAAGATTCAGAGGAATTCCTTCTACGCCTCTCGAAAGTGCTTTACCAGGTAGCACAGGCCAACTAGCAATTGAAACGAGTCCTTTTAAGCAAAAAGGAGCGGAGTTGTTTTCATTAAGCTGATAGAAGCGACGGGAGTTTGATTACGAATGATAGCTAGCAAAATGAAACTCTCTTGATCATATCGAGCAGTTGCGATATCGCCGCCGACAGCAAAGCTGAATACGCGTATACGTTGTGTATCCCAGAACCGCTGATAAATGCACTTGAAGAGCATTTTGAAGGTCGGCATAGAGCGGGTCGCCCATGCGATTGCGTTGAACACATTCGGCAATGATGGCTTTAGCTTGTACCTGCATAAGATGGTTGTTTGCACGATCCAAATATTGTAGAAGCATCTTTACAAACACAAATGTTTTTTGTCGATCGCTTAGTCTTAAGCGACTTGGTCTTTGTTGTAGACGCAACTCTTGAGAAGCTTGTTCTCTTCCGTGCGGCAAAAGAGGAAAAGGCCGCAACTGACTACCATGTACTTGTTCTGGAAGGGTTTGCAGCGCTCGTTTGCTCATGCTCTTCATTAGTCTTCGAAACTCTTACGCTTGATCGTTAGCAAATTGTAAGAAATAAGCTGATGACTCCACAGGCCGTATAATAAAGAGAGCGATTGAATTCACAAGACGAGAAGGTAAAATGAGGATTGGAAGAACAGGGTTCGAATGCGAAGCGCACTCTGGTTTGTCGCGAGAGATTATTATAACAGAGTAGATCATTCCCAACTCCCAACGATAAGAGCAAGGCATTGAGGGAAAGCATCGATCATCATCTGAATCAATACTGATTTGTTTCTTTTGTTCTTCAACGAAAATGCGAATCGCGAATTGAAATGGCCGATTCGCGTTCGCTTTTGTCGCATCTTCTACTCCCTCCATAGAACCCGAGTACCGAACGACTTTGAAACTTCAACTCCTCTATGAACGCGCACGCAATGGCGCACGATCGCGCACCTCCGAAACTTAACGCCAACCATGGTGGAGATGAGGAAAGGTGCGCTGGCGCTATTTTCCTTTTTGCAAAGCGACGATGACGGCGAACACACGCATTCCTCTCGTTCGCTATATTCTAACATTCGAATCAATAAAAGACTGCACGTGACCACCAAACTCATCTTGGCATGCCCACCGTATATCGTGATGTCGCAAGCAATAGCCCCTGACAAAAACTCCCGCGGCGTCGAAGGGGCGTGATAGTAGAGCACCATAGATTACATCTCTTTCGACGCGACGATGATGATTCATTCTTCATTCTGCTCTAATATTGGGCTGTTGCGACAATTTTTATCTCTTTGCCTCTTCATCCTTGATAGTGAGCAGTAACGGCAGTCATCATCGTCGAAGAAGCGATCTATCGTCCTAACAGGTATTCTCGATCGAACCCAAGAAATTCCGATAAATGCGCCAGCACGCTCTCGGCCTTTTACTGGGGGCAAGCAACTGACTGAAATCGAAAGACTTCCTCACTAGACAATGTCTATCAAGTACGTTTAGAACATTCAGCAGCCAACAATTGATGGCAAAACGCCGTGCAGTGTTGAGTGAAAGAAGAAGCGAAAACACCTGATCTTTTCCTTTCTGCGCGTCAGACTATTCAATCATAGAAGTTGAAGCAATCTGCTTGCTCTAAGGTATTATCTTTTTCGTCTACGCTGCAGAAAGTTAAGAAGCGACAAAGAGCGACGCTTACTCGCTGCTATCGGAAATTCGATCCAAAGTAGTGGAATTTGTTGCATGCAACTCATCTTCTGCTTTCTGGAGATCGCGATGAACGTCCGGCCTGTCTCCCCCCAGACGACAACGCGAGTCGGCTTGCTGACAACGAGTCAAACCGTAGAGGGCACCGATGTAATCATTCAACAATGTCGTGCTCGATCTACAGTCGGTATTGTTGCCGCTTCCGACGTTTTCGTTACAGGAACGCGACAAAAGCTCCTGATACTGGGGACTGGATGATTCCCCTTCGGTTTCGAAAGATTTGCGAGTGATGATACTTGGTTTTATAGTACTCATTTTTCCTTTCTTTCGACAGCGGGGGATATTCGCACACAACTCCGGTTTGTCACGTTGAAAGAATTCATGCTTGTAACCTCCTTTATGCACTCCTGTGGTTCAAAGGACAAAAATTGAGTTATACTTTGAGAGGTGAAGCCAGTGCTGCTGACGTGAAAAACGCACCTTTCGAAATACGCTGAAAGCCGTAAATATTGAGTTGTCTAAAGGGGAGCATCACAGATCATTAGGAATGAAACGGCGTCGATGGGTTTTCCTCCGGAGTACGCACCTTTGAAACGAGCTGTAATGAGATTGTCGGTACCACTGTGGAAGGATGTGTTCTTCGAGACGGGCTTTGTCATGAACGACGAAAGATAGACCATCTGATTGCCAGGACATGATGTCGCTCTGTCCATCTTTCTCCATTTCACCGAGCAAATAGTGCAACTTCGCTGGAAAGTTTGTCATGGTACAATCGACTTCAAAGCACAAGGAAAGAAGATGTTACTGCTTCTATTCTGCTATGAATGAGGGGTGCGAAGGAATTGTGAACTTGTACCGAGAGCGACAACTTCGCCTGAAAGTAGGCGCCATGAGGGTGCACCAAAACTTGTCGAGCCGGCGGTTATTCCTTCTTTAGGAATTCACATACATTCGATAGAAGGTATTTGACATTCAAAAATGGATGGTGCACAGGCAAGAAGGAACTTGGATCCAAAGAGGGAAATTAGCCATTTCAAGGCTTTGTAGTACTCCAATGCTAGCTAGCATTAAAACCAAGCGCCGAAACTTAACAAACGAGTACTTTCGTTTCGACGAAACACTTTTAATGTAGTGTCTTATAATAGAACTCGATTGATTACAACAATAGTTTTGCGGACTACCGCCTTTACTTTCATCGCATGACCTTATACCGTTGAGTAATAAATTTCTAAGTCAACGAACTTCGTTCAAGGCTACACATTTTAGAACAAGTGATCAAGAGACGTAAGCTCGAATCATGTCTTGTGAAAGCTCTTTGTAAGTAGTCTGCCAAGCCGCCTCTGCCTCGGTGGACACGCCATTCGGCAGTAACTCGGCCAACATTTCAATGAGGCACTCGCCCATGATAGTAAACATTTCCGGTTGAACGCCATACCTACCCGGCACGAAGAAGACAGTATTTGTTAAAGACAGCATGGCTTTTGAGATGTAGCTATTAATTAATAAGCAAAGTTTGAGGATGACTCACCTTGAATGCTTAGCTCCCAATTCCGACTTCAAAAAGAAGCAAGGTGAGAACGGAACAAATATTTGCGCATGAATAACTTAGCAAGCATATTAATTACCATAATTTCAGAAAGCATGTCAATATCAGGGCCTAACATACTAATCGATGAATCGAGCATTTGAATCATGTACATTGCCTGCGTCACGAAACGTTTGGAGAAGCGAAGATCGTCGGAATCCGGATCGATATCAATGGGGAAACCAAAAAGGACTCGCGCAGGAGGAGAGCGGTGAAATAATCTAAGAAAGGGGGTTTAATTTGTGAGTGCACGCAAATGAAAAAGACGCACGTAACAACTTTTATTGCAGCTATCGCCAGCAAATAATAATGTAGCATCTCGCGTTTCCTCAACTTACTTTCGGAATAAACAAACTCCAGCAACTTCCTCCCACTTGGCTATCCGACGCAGAGATTCCCATGATTCGAGAACATGGCTGATTGTATTGTAGCTCAACTCGTTCACCATAATAATGTATTTTATGTTTGAAAATCTATCACATTGAACGCCAGCAATTTGAACGATGCTGAAAAATACCGCGACGAATGAATATACCAGGTAAGGTTAATGACTTTTCTTCGTTCGCAAGAAAGCACAGCACTATATAGTGTGGGTATCCGTGAATGGATAGCAGCGCAGTCATGAGCCATAATTATTAGCTCGATCGATCCTTCTGAATGAATTGCGCGGATGCAAGAACTGCAACTGGTACCCGCGTACTTGATGCATTCTCAACAAATAAAAACATCTTTATTCAAAATGCAAGCCTCAATTTTATTATGTCGAACGGTCTTGCGGAATGCTTTATTACTTGCCGATTTTTTTTATAGAGCGATTGCAATTCAGACAAGTAACACGCACCTATCATTGTAACATGAATGATTATCCTGCTTCCATTGCTACACAATGAGCTGCTTCAAGGCTTCGATGTGGTCTACAGGACACAGGACTGAGCGTAAAAATATTGTGATAACATTTTCAGCACGACTGTTTTTGTCATGAGTCATTCGTCATCGGTCATTTGCTGGCTGCTTGCGATCGAGCTCCTCCGCTTTTTTTCGGTTTTCGGAGAAACGTGGCACAATACGTATTCACTGCGTGTCATTATAGCGAGCAAACCGCAAAATCACACAACGATCTTGTTGTTTCTCCGTCGACCACCATTATTCGATGATCATCAGCAATAACAATCAACAATCCCTGTTTAATTGAAATTTATGTTTCCCAGCAGCTCCTCTAATGCATAACTAGCAACAAAGCGATTTGCTAAGATGGGAGATGGGCTTACTAAGCTCTTTGTTACGGAGTATTGAACGAGCTTTCAAAATATTAGTAAAATGGTAAAAGATATTGACGATCATCCGACTGTGTGTGCCTATTTCGGTAAAAAGAGTGATGAGTTTCCGAGCTCGGAGAGTGTTAATGAGCTATTCGGATGCAAAGCGGCCCGGGCCCTGGCCAGGATGAGCGAATTCATTAAAGGTTGCCCAAGCGCCAATTCAGGCTGCACGGACGGAACGAGGGGTGTCACACCACCCATTGTAATCAACTGCTGTAATCTCGCTTCGTTGGACTGCCACTGTGGAGCTAATACACTACCTTGCAAGAGACGGTCAGTTTCCAAGGCCCCTCGCAGTTGCGGAAGATACAATCCTCGGTCTGTCGGCAAGGTGATATCACTTAGGCGAAGTCTATCGGCACTGAGACTTTGTCTACGAGCCTGTTGTTTCATTTCATTCAATTCAGCTTTTAAAGCAGCATTCTCATCCTTCAGGCTTTGAATTTCGTCGTTCATCGAAGCACACTTCTCATGCATTTCAGTCAACGTGCACTTTAGACGGATGCGAGCCCGGGCTGCATTTCGACGATTATATTCACGTTTAGCCGCTTCTCTCGCTTGATCTGGAGTGTAATCGGGGTGTTCTTCTAACTGCCCCTCTTCGCTGGTGAGCTTGTGGCGTAGGGCAAGCTCTGGATTAGATATTTCGATGCGACGAGATGCACTGCTCGCCTTTCTCGGTCGTTTATGTGCACCCGTTTCACTCCTGTCTTGCATTGCGGCTGCAAAGATTCACTTGCCGATTCATCGCCATCGTCTCTGTTGGAGCCATGGACGTCGCTGTATCGCAAAGTCGGCGATTCTTTGTGATGGCTGACTTTCCTCTTCTTGGAAGGGCCGACTTCCTCATGGTCGCTACTTGGTCTTGCGTACATCCTAGAGCAGTGGCGTTACAAATAAAATTGAATGTAACAGAATTTTATAAAAGCTTTGAAATTGTTTCTTCTTCGTGTTTCATCGATGAATTGATGAAGAAAGGACCGAATCCTCCTTGTCGGCGTTATCCGCCCGACTTCACCGTCCGGCGGCGCGTTTCGAAAACAGGCGTCTTATTCTGCGGCGAACTTTGAGCGGCGACACGGTGGTCACGATCGCGGTTCGCCTCTCACAGCAGTACATAGTACTTCAGGGGATCACACTTGATTGAAGAATACTTAATGGCCCCAGACAGATTGCAAAATGAGAACCTTCAAAAGTGGCCACATCAGAGGACATAATACGTTGCACAGTTCGCTTTTCTGACATTTAACTGTGGCTCATTCGAATATTTACAGTATCCGACAACTAAAGTTTACTCAAACATCAGAAATCAGAGCATCTAACTTTCAAATCGGCACTCGGCATCGCCGATATACGTGGAGAGCAGAGCCGCGAGCCGCGAACCGCGAACTTGGCTTCCTGTTTTTGTACTACTTTATGTTTAGCATATCTGCTATCTGCTATCTGCATACTTATTGCAGACTTGTGGGGTATAGTTCCACTGTCTTGTAGTTAAATGTTAAATCCCTATGATTGGTGATGAGTGATGAGTGATGATTGATGATTAGTGAATGATAATGATAGCTTATCATCATCATCTACACAATTTAGTACGTAACTCTAGATGTCGTGATGATGTGCGTTGTGCTTTGTTGCGGCGTGCGGCGTAGTGCGTCGTGCATCATGCATCGTGCTTATCGTGCTTCGTGCATGGATCTAAAAATGCCATTTAGGTTAGATTCTAAAGTTAATAGATGCATGCTTCGTGCTTGTGCTACTCATTTTTAATCTTGAGGGACTTAGGGCATAGGGAACTAGGGAACTAGGGTTTAGTAGGTACCACTAGACTAGAGGCATTATCTAGAGGACAGAAATACTCCGTGTGAACAAAGCTCTCTCGAGTTCCAGCGGAGTAATTCGTATGAACTAATGCTGAATATTGTTTGTTGTCAAATGGGTGACGAGCGATAATCGATGGAGATTGGCGCCTTTTGCGACACACCTTGTAGGTTTATGCTAATAACTAAACTGCTCACATGTGTCTCACGCGGAAATGACGAGAGGAGCATAGCATTGAGAATCAGCAGCTTAAATCACGTAGAATCGTCTTGTGTTGTACTTTGTAAACGAGAAAATTTGTACCCTGTTGACGAGAAATACATGATTTAGCTTGCCATTATTTATAGATTAGACTGAACCGTGCCGGTAATTCTCATGGAAATTGCTTGGGAAATGGGTGTGTTTTCTTACGTACAGTAGTCGTTGCGGTACACGGGCAGTACGATTTATAATTGTAAAAAAATATTGTGAGAGGTATTTCGAAATGGTGAAGAACCCTGTCCCTTTACGACACAAGTTTGCTTCTCTTTGTACGTATTTAGTTAGCCCAGCATCGACCAAGTGCATCAACATTCGAAAGGCAGCAACAAACACGATTATCGAATGGGTAATGAATGATTAAATAATGCTGATAAAGAATCTAATCATAACCACGCCACTCACTTCGGCAAAAAGTTAGGCGGGTAGCCTCGCAAAGATCCTTGATGATTGACACCCGACAATTGCGAGGGATCGGTGCTTGAATTAAGGGCTGCTCGAACTCTGGCAAGCATAAGCGTTTGCAACAAATCTTGACCACCTGGAAGACCTGCGTGAGAAGGAATCGGTTGATTATGATGAATTATACCACCCATTCTCGATTGCGGTACAAGCGCACGTTGTTGCTGAAACAAGAGCGCAGTGTCGCTCACATGCGGCAAGTAGAGGCCTTGCTCTCGATGCGATAGAATAGCGCTATTATTCATCAGCCTGGCATTCACATCAGTTCCGCTGTGCTGGAAATAAAGCCGCGGGTCATGCTGAGATAGAATCACATTGCTGTCTTGCAGTGACTCACTTCCATCAAGATCTGTACGTTGGGGTGCCTGTCCTATTGCTTGCTGCGAGTGGGGTGCACTTTGGATTGATCGACCGACACTTTCTTCCCGGTTCTCAGTGGCAGCAACGTGCTTCATATCCTCAATTTCTGCCTTCAAGGCCGCGTTTTCAATTTTGAGAGCCTCCATTTCATTTTCCATCATGTCACATTTGTCCTCTAGCTCACTCAAGAGGCATTTGCGGCGAATGCGACCTCTTGCAGCATTACGGCGGTTATACTCGCGTTTGGCGGCCTGTCGTGCCTGCTCACGGGTGAAATTGGGATTTTCTTCCAGTTGACCTTCTTCAGTGGTCAGTTTGTCTTGCAGTGCTAATGCTGGGTCGGTGATCTCGAGTCGACTCAACAATTCGCTCCTCTTTGACCGGGTTTTCGAGCTTGATTCGCTTGTATCCTGCAAAAAAGAAGCTGAATGTTTCTTGGGGTCTTCAATGGCAGCTACACGGCCTGTGTAGATGTCTGGGGTGTTCTTCGTGGAAGCTTTCGTATCCGTTTTTCTTCGTTTTGCAGGACGCTCTAGTTCACCCCTATCTCCTTTCTTGCGATCCTGTTTTCCTTGAAACATCTACTTCGCGATTCAAATTGTTTTAGTTACGGCGGAGAGATGTTGGCGACAACAGTTCGGATGCTTGTGCCGTAGGGAAGGGCACTAGATTCAAAATGATTTTTTGGAAGTTGAGCGACTGTTGCAGGTCGATTTCTTGACACCACCAGCTTCTTGTGTTGTAAGCGAGATTGTTGGATATTGCTTTTCTGTTAAGATGCTTTTTATGCGAAATGCTTGTTTTGTCGTCTGGGATTGTTTTGGTTTGTTACGCATCTTCATTGTTCGTCGGTCGTTGGCTTAGAAATGCTCAGAGGCCATTGAAGCATAGCATGTTTGATCTAATAAGTACTTCACTGGAAGCGACGTTAAAATTCTGCCTCGCCGTAGGCTCTACGTAGAAACTTGTACTGAGAGGCAGAATTTTAACGTCCTTCCTGGTCACTGGGTTGCATGTTGAATTTCGTTGGTTTGTTCCTACTTCGACGCTTCTACAGAAACGAGTTGTATACGGGTCATAATTTATGCGCCAAAGAAGCAGCAAACTGTAAGCAACAGTAGGCCTGACTATTGATATTGAAGAGAAGAAAAAGTGAATAAAATCGATTATGTTCCTACCACGTCTCGCGACATTTCGCTATTCCCCAATACATAAAGCCGTTTTCAGATTTCAGATGGGTTCTAAACGTTGCACGTGACACGTGACTCTCAGGACAACTGTAAAGACGACACTCTCTCGACATTCGGCGTACTACGTTTTATCGATTATGCACGTGTTACTGGTACGGTTTACGGTTTCTAGTCTTTCGTCTTTCCCATTTCCCATGCTTTTCCATTTTCCTTTCTCCGTCGGTTTCGACAACAGTACTTCATTGCAAAGATTAGCTCTCTAGACATCGGTGTTTGGAGGAATGAGGAGCGAGGAGTTGTGAGTGTGGAGTCTCTTTTGTTTGAAATTGAAGCATGAAAACTTTGAGTGAAAGGATAGTCAGCTAGAACCTTGGGCGTCTAGAGAGCCCCTGAATTAATTCCGAAAGCAGTTTGGAGGTTTAGAAGGTGCGTAAAATGACAAGCTCAGTTTGGTAGGCACTAGAGTTAATAGCAAGCTTTGGAGACAAGATGAAGATGGGAGGGAAAAGAATGGAAAAGTGAAACTTGAAGATTAGTGTTTAGTGATGAGCAGGACAAGAAGCGGAAAGCGTACATTATCGTCTAGCTAGCCGTGGCTTACATTACCTTATCTGGTAATTTCTTTTTGTTTATCCAGAATTCCATTACGATCGTCATTACTTTTGATGATAGGGCATATTACTTCGTATGGGGCTTACCAAATTTTCGTAAAGAAATGTAAATTCACTTGCAAATATGTGCATCTTTTTCATTTTAGAAAAATGAGTGTTAGCTGGTGTCATGAGTTACGAATCACGAACCTGGCTATGTTGTACTAGTATAGACGAGAATGACGTACCAGGTACGGACGAAGAAGCGGTCGCATGAAAAAAGTGTGCTACACAATACGTCATACTATTTCACTACGTACAAAAAGGAGCGACGTAGGCGTCTGTCATCTGTCGGGTGCACCACTACTTTTTCGTCTTTTTTCTCGCATACGCGCGCACACACATCATCGCCATCGTCACAAACAAATTATTTCTCGTTACGTTTCGACTGAACGAATCTCTTCTTTGATTGCAATAAACGTATCGTTTTCCTTTAAGATCATCAGCTCTATGACTATGACACCCAAGATTGAATCATCTGGCCCCGAATTGCGCGGCGGCAACATCAACTTGGCTAAAATTATTGCTCCGACGGATGTGAGTACTCGTCAAACGAAGATTGTGTGCACTCTCGGACCTGCTTGTTGGTCGCCAGAGATGCTCGAGACCTTGATTGATACAGGATTAAGTGTTGCACGTTTCAACTTTAGTCATGGAGATCATGAAACGCACGCGGCGACGTTAGAACGTTTGAGAGCGGCAGCGGCAAAGAAAGGGAAGCATGTTGGTAAGTTGAAAGAAGTGATTGGCTGTGAATGCGTGTGCGCTGAGAGACGCTTAACCAATCCTTCTCTCTTCTCGACTCTATAGCTGTCATGCTTGACACAAAAGGCCCTGAAATCCGTAGTGGTTTCTTTGCCGAGGGTAGCAAAATTTCTCTGAAGAAGGGTAACTCCATCGTCCTCACATCGGATTACTCCTTCAAGGGTGATGCTACCAAGATGGCATGCAGTTATGCTTCATTGGCTACGAGTGTCACCGTCGGTCAGCAAATCCTCGTTGCTGATGGCAGTTTGGTCTTGACCGTCACTGCAACCAACCCGGCCGCCGGAGAAGTCACCTGTCGTATCGAAAATGATGCGTCCATTGGAGAACGCAAGAACATGAACCTTCCGGGAGTTGTCGTCGATTTGCCCACTTTGACGGAAAAGGATATTGATGATTTGCAGAACTTTGGTCTCAAACACGGTGTTGACTTCATTGCCGCATCGTTTGTGCGCAAAGCAAGTGACGTTCACAAAATTCGTCAGGTTTTGGAAGAGAACAGCGGCATCAAGATTATCAGCAAAATTGAAAACCAGGAGGGTATGGAGAACTACGATGCTATCTTAGAAGCTACCGATGCTATCATGGTTGCTCGTGGTGATTTGGGTATGGAGATTCCTCCTGAAAAGGTCTTTTTGGGTGAGTGTTTGATTGCGTTAATTGTAGATCATTGTTCTGAAACCAGCTGATGCTCACATGACTGTGTATTTACCTTTTTACTCCAATAAATAGCCCAAAAGATGATGATCCGCAAAGCGAACATCGCCGGAAAACCTGTCGTTACCGCCACGCAAATGTTGGAGTCGATGATTGTCAATCCCCGTCCCACTCGTGCGGAGTGCTCCGATGTAGCCAACGCCGTTTTGGATGGTACTGACGCTGTCATGTTGTCGGGAGAAACAGCCAACGGTGAACACCCGCAAGCAGCTGTCCAGATCATGGCGGAAACCACGACCGAAGCCGAAGGTGCTCAAAACACCGACATGCTTTATCAGGCTGTCCGTAACAGTACCCTGGCTCAGTACGGAAAGTTGAGCACTTCTGAATCCATTGCCAGCTCTGCCGTGAAAACTACCATCGATTGTGGCGCGAAAGCTATCATTGTTTGCAGTGAAAGCGGAACTACAGCAACTCAGGTGGCTAAATTCCGTCCCGGACGTCCGATTCACGTGTTGACTGACAAGGCTCAAGTGGCCCGCCAGTGCTGTGGTATTCTCCGTGGTGTCGATGCTAAGGTAGTCAGCTTTGATGACCTCGACGGTGAAATTCAAATCATGATTGATGAGTTAAAGGCGGCAGGCAAACTCGATGCCGGTGATGCGGTCGTCGTTGTGACGGGTGCTTTGCGCACCAAGGGTACCACGAACATCATGCGCGTCCAATATGCTTAAAGCTCGGTTTAGCAAGTACTCCGTAATACTAATAACGATAATTGTCGCGTGCGGGTATAGCTGTCGTAATATGTAATGAAACGGAAATAAAATAATCTAGGAGTGTGTAAATGTAGTATCTATCCAGGCAAGTCCTACCTAAGTTCCTTACCGGCAACTAAACAAAGGCTTGCAACGCGTTGCTGCCACTAATGAAATGATGCTGCAATTCATTCATCCTTCTTGGGGCTAACAAATTTAAACAGCAACATCGTGATGCGACTTTATCTAAGGAACGGCAAACCGCTCCACAGCACCAGGCAATTGTTAATAACATGGGGCCAAAATTGCCAAGAACTTTCAGGAACAATATCATCGATCGTTTGGTTGATTCGATTGATCATGCTTGTCAACGATAGAGAAAATTGGATTCGACGTATGTACCAATTCATCAGCAGCGCTTTATTCACTTGCAACGTCACCACTGCATCCTTGTTCGGACATTGACTACGCGCAAATGAAAAACATAGTTCAGCCAGGTTGTCCACAGCACCACCAAGAGCAATGGGGCAGTCATCGGAGAGAAAAGCGATTTTGTCCGCCAAGGCGAACTATTAGATCTGATTTCTCGTGGACCCAGCGCCTTATTTGCCAAACCAATACAAAGATCAATCAAATGCAAAATTTCGGGGAAGTAGGTCTTGTATGTACTATAGATGGTGAAGGTTCGTCCAGTTTGCATTTTCTTGAGAAGCGCTTGCATAGATGTATGCAGCCATCGATAATCGCAATCAGCTGAGGCAATATTCATTCTTCGTAGTTTGTTCTGCATGGGCCAACTGGGGCAATCCAACACAAAACCAAAAATGAAAATGTTATGGTAGCCAATGCCGTGCGGCTGCTACTATCCGCTCCATCAAGCGCTTGGCAGGTAGAAAGTCGGATAAGAACTCATCGGTCCGTGTAGGCGAACAAGGTGAGTGTTATCAACGAGACCAATCGGGAAGTGTCACCGAAACGAGTCTTCACCTTGAAACCGCTTACACGCAATAGCGAATGCAAAAAAACTGGTCACAGTATGAGGTCATTTCCTAGACACGAAAGACCGGTTACTTTGCTCCCATTAGACTAGCATCTTTTGACTTGTTCTTCTTTCGACGCTTGGCTAGAACCTTTTCCACAGCACCTTCTCCTTTACGTTTCCGCAATTCTTCCATTTTGGCGTCATCTTGCATTCTTCGTAGATCTCTTCGTTTGGGGAAGTAAAATTTACCCGTCGTGGCCGCTTGATCTTGCAACTTCTGTTTCACCGAGCGATGAGCAACTCGTTCAATCTCTTGTCGTTCCCATTCCGCCATTTCATGCCGCAATTGCTTCAATCGCTCTTGGTCTTGTTGCAAGCTGCTGGTACCCCCGGTCAAACCCAGTTTCCGCCGCAACTGCTGGCCCTTCTTCCCCGGTGTTTTCCAAGCATGAATGTTGCGTTGTAACGTCTTTATTTCATTCTTCCGCAAGTCCTGCACGAATGCAAAATTCTGTTGGAAATGATCTTCTTGTAGGTGACCGTGCAAATTGCTAATTCGAGGATCTTTTGGTTGGTACCGATGTGCTCCTAAATCAATACCGGTACCGACTCCTCCAATTTGTGTTTGTCGAAGCGTAGCAAAGAAATCGGAGCGTTTCGAGGAAGCTTCAGTAGGCGCGTGTTTCGATTTCTTCTTCGTTTTAGTTGTACCCGCGCTACTCTCTTTACTTGAGCTCTTCTTTTTGACTTTTTTAGAACTAGTAATCGTGTCTTTTGCATCTTTCTGTCTCATCTTTCGCACACCAAAGCTTTCTTCGAGCTGGATGCGCTGTCCCAACGGAAGATGCGACATTGACTCGCGCTTTTGTTCTTCGTCCTCACTATCGTCGTCCTCGTCCTCATCGCTCGCACTCTCGCTTGTCGAATCATCACTCTCTTCGCTCTTGTTTAGCTTTCGATTTCTTGTTACTTCCTGCTCATCCTCATCATCATCGTTCGAGTAACTGTTGTAGCGGTTCTCTGTGCTGGGTGTACTGCTGTCGTCGTCGGAAGAAGAGTTCGCCGAGAAAGTCGACTCGTCATCCGATGTAGTAGACATATTTCTTAGTAACTTTCAACAAAGATATCAAGTAACAACGTTTTGCTTTATCTCGTTTCTATCATCGTCGATTCATTTGTTCTGCCTGTTCTTATTATTTGCAATAACGTTTGATTGGTGTTTGCGATTGTTCTTGCGGACGATGGACGTACACTGTAGGCTAATGTGTATTCCAACGTTTCCATGACTGAATAAACTAGAGCCAGTCATGAATGGACCTACTGTCGTACTACAGTACTGTTATTCTGAATTGTGCCAACACTGCATCAATAAGTACATTTTACATTTTCGTTTTCGTTGACTTGCTGATTTCACGTTTTACGAATACGGCGGACATTGTGGACTACAGCCTTCTGTTGGGCTTATGTGGCTTATGTAGTTTCATTCAAGCTTTGTAAATCTAAGATCTAGAGTAAATCCGTCGCACCCAGTCATTAAGTAGAGAACAGACATCGTTCGAAGGGAGCGATTTCATAATTATGGATTATGGCGTCTCCGGTCACCGAATTACAACGAACTAAAAATCCAATCACGGTGCCATCGAAGCTCGCACCTCGCGCTCGCGCATCTCGTCGCGATGGAAAGGAAGTTGACAGCGCACAGCAGCACCGCGGCTCCTTTCCTTGACAGCACAATTGACATTCAAACAACACACCATGGTTTCCAGCATGCCGGATGAAACAATACCTCCCGAAGAAGTCGTCACAGCGAAAGAAAAGGATCGAACGGCTAAAACAACAAAACGAAAAAGGAGACACAGACGGCGAGTCGTTCGCTTTGACATGGATGATAATGACACTCCCTTGTGCACGGAATACAGTTATCCGGGGGCGCTTTATAATGCAAAATACGATGATCTTTTCTGGGGTGACGAAGAAATGGAAAATATGCAGGAAGAGACGGCCGTTTTTATAGAGGAGATTCGCAATCGCGGCGAAACTGAATATACAGAAGCACTCGAAGGCTTGATTGTCAGCGAATTAGAAGACCCCGAAAACCTTCACATGAGCAAAATCGTTACGCGGAGTCCGACACGAGGCTTTGAATCCTACTTCTCGCCTATCATTTTGAAATTACAAAAAGCCTGTGTGGATGAAGTGCTGGAAGCGCAACGGCAAATGAGTTATGCTCAATCTTCATCCGAACGAAAAGAGCGCGAAAGAAAACTAGCGAAAGTCTCTAAGAAATGGAGTCATGAACTGCGGATGTTTGCTCACAAAAAGGCACTTGGTGATTTTATGCTTGCAATGAAAATTCATAAAGAAAATAGAGAGCACAGGAAACGCGAAAGTAAAAGCGGACGAAAGAAAGTACGGCCTTCCAGAGAACAGAATTATCTCAAAGAATCTCAACACTCGACCTGTAGCGCGAACTCAAATACGAAAAAAGTCAGAGAAGGAACACCTCTCCATTCCAAAACCACCGCCGTCTGCAAAGTCACCACGAACGCCAAGTAACGCGCGAAAATCACCTCGAGGTGATCGCAAATCATCGTCGAGAGAGCAGGCGGCGAAGAGTTCACCGCAAACGAGTAGCAGCAATCGAAAATCTACAAAAGAAGCACCTTCTTCGAGAGAGTCGAGAGGTTTAAGCAAGGAATCTGGGCATTCAATGTCGAGTTCACAACTGCCCATAGCGTCATCGTCGTCCTCGAAGGGGTACAAGTCTCGCAAACCCGTCACGTCATCTTGAGGCGCAATTTTGCCATTACTACATTCGGATTACTTACAGCTAAGTAACAGTAATCTAATCGAATGTTAAAGCTTATCGAATATAGAATATAGTCGATTCTCTAAATTCAACTAACATCACGATTACGCTTATATCAGCGGACAATTACTTGGCATTAGAGATATCAATGCGGCGTTAGATGACGTGCTCATTATTTGATGGAATATTATCACAAATAGGCGACGCTTCAATTGCCTTAGCTACAAGCTCCGCTAGGAGACGTACGGAGTTTTGCACGCGACTCCAAGGGACCTCAGTCCCGTAAGGTTATAAAAAAGACACAAAACACGCGACACGACGATGACCATAATTTTTTTCTTCGCTTTTTGTTGAACCAAACCACATCATTATACTTTGAAGCTTCTCGCAACTGTCGGCATTGTTTCTAGATACAATCACAACTCTTTAAGCGGTTGCTAAATAACATGCCTTTGTCCCCGGAAGACCGCGTACGCCAACTGGCAAAGCAGAATACGACATGCCCGAATTGTCATCAGACGAAAAAGTTGGGTTTTGGGACGATTTGCATCAAATTTCACACCTTTGTTTGCAATGAATGTAAGACTTCTCATCAAGCTGTCAGTCATCGCTGCAAATCGATTACAATGAGTAGCTGGACGCATGAAGAAGTCGACGAATTGGAGCGAAAAGGCAATGCTTATTGCGAAGCAACGTGGTTAGCAAAAGCACCGCCAGTCGGGCAAGGAGGAAGACCTACAACAGGAAGCTCTATCGAAGTCTTCAAACGCTTTGTTGTGGATGCTTACGAACATAAAAGGTATTATTCAGAGCAGCCAATCGCAACTACAGCATCGGAAAGTGCGAGTAGCTACACACCGGCTCCAGCTTTCCAGAAGACGTCTGCTGCCTCTCAGCCAACTTCCATGTCATTTGCGGCACCGCCTCTCGCAGCATCGCAACCCGCGGCGGATTTTCTGGATTTTGCTTCCTTCGATACGGCTCCCGTAGTCTCCAGTGGCGTAGCTGCTCCGATTGCTGCTCATGCTGCAACCGACCCTTTCGCTCCTGTTGCGCCGAGTGTGCCTGTTAGCAACCCAGCCCCAAGTTCGTCTGACATGTTTGGCGACTTTGCGTCTGTATCAGCTACAGGAAACAATGCTTCGTCATTTGCCTTTATAAACGGCAACACAACAAATGCACAGGCATCCGAGCCAGCCAACAAAAAACCAGTAATGAATACTGCATCGGCGAACGGTATCAGCAATATGCCGTTGATGATGAATGCCGGCAACATGAATCAGAATAATTTTTCTACTTTTAATCAAACACATTCGACGGGAATGTATCCCATTTCGGGGATGATGGCAGTGCCAGGAAACAACATGACAAACGGAATGATGCTGCAACAACCGCAGCAAATGCCATTCGGGAGCAACGGAATGACGCAAATGAATCAATTGAACGGGATGCAACAAATGAATGGTATGGCGAGTCAAACGATGGGTACGATGGGCGGAATGTACAATCAAAACGCTCCGATGATGGGTATGCCGTTTCATTCCACGAATGCTCCAGTGATGAGCTATCACGGTGGATCGTCTGCTATTTCGAATATGAGCAACAATTTGCAACAGAAGCAGCAAAAGCAGAAAGATGCTTTCGCGGACCTATTGCCATTTTAATACCGAAGTAAGTTACTTGTGCTTCGACGACGAATCATTGCATCATCCGCATTATATTGCAGAGAACGCACGATGGTTCACTCTAGGAATCTAGTTTCGTAGAAGCCATAATCATTATGTAACAAATATTTTGCAGAAGCCTTCCTCTAGATCAAGATTTTCTCTAAGACTTGTTGTGACGTTTCATCTACATTAAACAACTCCTAACGCTGCGCAAGGAAACGTTGACCTCTGTGCACTGTACATGCAAAAATTGGATGATGGGATGGCGATATACTCAATATCCGGGTTCCCATGCAGAGATAAATTTCCTACGGCGGCCACGTACAAGAAGCGTAGACATTGGAAGCGTTGTATCTTTGTACTTTTCTATGTTTCAAGGTAAAATCAAATGTGAATATTGTTTCAATACACATATCAGTGATGTTCGGAAAAGTATTGTGGACATTGGTGTCCAAAAGAAGCAAAAAAGGGTCTGATCGAAATTAGGCAATATCCGGGTCCCCCTCTGTCGATAAATTTCCTACGAGAGCTACGTGAAATCGCGTAGACATTCGAAGCGATGCATTATTCGTTCCATCAACGTTTTGTTTTCAAGTCGGTGGCCATTATTGCTTTCCGATACCAAGCCAATACTCTGCGCAACGAAACGTTGACCTCTGTGCCCTGTACATGCAAAAATTGGATGATGGGATGGCGATATACTCAATATCCGGGTTCCCATGCAGAGATAAATTTCCTACGGCGGCCACGTACAAGAAGCGTAGACATTGGAAGCGTTGTACTGTATCATCTTTGTATGCGAAGCGTTTTTGCCGCGGGCGATGACCTTGGCGACGACGAGAGTACGATGATGCGTTGCATGCAATTCTTTTCATTATTTCATAGCCAGCATTCTGCAAGTATTTGTTAAAGTGAATTGTTTATGCATTCACAGGGTTGACCGGCCTGTTTCGTTTTCAAACAAGACGATCAAGACGCGCACAACACATGATGTGGAAGAGAAATAAGCCGGCATCAACTCGGTTGAGTCTTTCCTGTTGTTGTATCTTTATTTTAACGGCGCAAATACTTTTTATGCAAATGCTTATAGAAAATTCCTCATTGAAGCTTCTCGACGAAGGAGTTTCGCCTATCGACTTGGCTGTGCTTCCCAATTTTGTTGTACCGGAAAGCATCAACTCGCCTCCTTTCGAAGATAGAATGATCATTACAGAAAATCCTTTTCTGAGTCAAAACTCAAGCGACCGCCACGCTGTTGCCATATTTTACAACATTTTTGCCAATGCGGCACTTCCCGACGTTGCAGAAGCGGAAGCTACAGTTTCCGAGCAGCTGCAACAAATTGGAGAGTCGTACGCCGCAACGAGCAATGATCTTACAATTTACTACAACACCGTGGGTCATGTTCTCTTATTCGGTGAATCGTTTGCAGCCAACGTTCAAAAACAATGTACTGCAAACGGTCTGAAGTGTGTTCATATGGAGCATCACAGAGCTGGCTATGAAGAAATTACTTTGCAAAAGGCTTACGAATTCTGCAAATCTTTTCCCTATCGAAATGTCATCTACATGCACAACAAAGGATCCTACTCGTCAGGACGATGGAACATCCCTTGGCGTCGTCATATGATGCGTGCTATCACTTCCGGTGAATGTCTGAGAAACATGGATCAGTGTACGACGTGTGGTCTATTGTTCCAGCCGATGTGGACCTTCTTCTTTCCTGGAAATTTCTTCGTTTCGCGATGTGACTATATTAATCGACTGATCCCTCCGAAAGATTTTGAAGTGAGAGTCAACGAAATGCTGGAACAGCGACCCAATGAACTTCTTGGTCTCATTTTCGAGGAATGGGAGTCAACGTTGGGCCGTCGGCGGTACTCCATGGAACACTGGATTGGAACGCATCCCTCTTTCGTCCCATGTCATCTTTCCACAGAGCCTAGCATTCGCACTTGGACACTGGATGAAGGTTTACCATTTTCGTTTGCTACAGCGTCACATTTACCAATCGAGTCCAGGTGGTTTCAAGCTAAAGTACCACGCATGAAGAAAATCTTAGACGACGAGTCTTCCCGGAAGCGTGATTGGTTCCTTTTACCTGGTTTGCTGTACAAATGGTATGTTCTGTATCAGGAGTATCCTCCGCAGTCTTCGTGGATTTGGGAGTACTTTCCGGATGGTCGCGAATGGTATAATTCCATTAGAAAGGATACGAATGCAACAGCCGTCTTACAAAGTGCTTGGCAAAGACGCCAGCTTCCGATCAGTGGATCGAGATGGTTGCAAGTGAAATGGATCGCAGAGAACAGAATAGGCTGGCACTTTGGGCAAAAGAGGCTCGGTTGCAACGGCGAAGAGAGAGTCAACGAGATGCGACCGGAATTTGATCTTCGGGCGTTTTTGTGAGGCTCGATATGACGAGCCTTTCGCCTGGTGATTTGTTGGAAAAAAACGAAACGACACCTTTCATATTGCGTACAGGCGGTAGAAATAAACTCATAGAAAGGTGTTTTGTTTCGTGATCGAATCACCAATCTAGCAATGAGTGGAGGAAGACTAAATTGTCGTTGCCTTCTACTTACTTCCCAGTTTAAATCTCCCTCATCTAATTGAACTCCAACACCTATCCAATCGCTGGATTTGAGGGACGATGCAAGTATTGATGG
The DNA here is from genome assembly GCA_030295235.1 of Fistulifera solaris. NCBI lineage: Eukaryota > Bacillariophyta > Bacillariophyceae > Naviculales > Stauroneidaceae > Fistulifera > Fistulifera solaris. The sequence goes on along the minus strand of AP026138.1, from coordinate 902,390 downwards.
TTAGTCGGGTCCACAGGTTCAGCTCTCTAGGATTTTATTTATACACAGTATAGTCTCGGTCAAGAGTCTGGAGAGAAAAGAGAGAACACTAAGCCTATCGAAAATTCCCTCTACAGAATACCATTAATTTTCGTAAGCCGGTCGGCAATCAGAAGTCAAATAACCTTAGACTTTTTGTGGGCTTCTGGGCTTCTGTTTGTTGCAAGAACTTGTTGCAACTGACAACGGATGCTTGTTGTTTCGTAGTACTTATTGTTACCTGTCATGCAGTATGAAGTGCACTGTACGAGATACTGCTTATTGGTTTCATAAAATGACACTCGCAACTTGCAACTGGCAACTCGCAATCTACGGAGAAAAGTGGTAAACAAGCCTATTGGGATGGAAACTTTTCGACCTCTGCTTCTGCTCTTTCTCGTCCTTCTCTCTCGAAGAACGATACTGGTACGCTTCAAATGAAAAGCATCTTTTTCATTTTTGCATAGGATCGCTTGCATTTCGTATTTTGTAGAGGATGAGAAAGAATATTATTTAATCTTTGAGAAAGAATTATGGGAGATGCGTATCGGGACTTGTTCAACGTCGATATCGAAGAGGTCACAAAGGATCTGGTAAAAAACAAGAGAAGGGGACCACGTGGTGGCGTTGTCGATCCGTTCCCCGTCAGACTATATGATATGTTGGAAACGACGCAGAAGAGTGGCCTCAGTGATGTCGTCTCTTGGCAGGAACATGGAAGATGCTTTATCCTGCATCAGCCTGCTAGATTCGTGAGCGAAATTTTACCGAGGTTTGTGCCCATTATTTGAAAGACTTATCAAAGCTATGTCATCTCAACTTTACTACCTTCGTCTCCAGATTCTTTCGTCAAACAAAGTTGACATCGTTTCAAAGACAGCTCTCTTTGTACTCATTTCAAAGGATAATTTGTGGAAAGGACCGTGGAGGCTACTATCATGAGATGTTTTTAAGAGGACGCCCTGACATTGCGAGAGTAATTGTAAGGACTCCGGTAAAAGGCCAATCAAATACACATTCGACCGTTGGTGAGGGCCCTGATTTTTATGCGCTTCCTTTTTGTGGAGAAGGAAAAAGTGAAGCCAAGTCAGCAACTGCAGAGGCGCCAGAATGCAGCGCTGATACGCAACGCATAGAAGCCCGCACTGCGAAGAAACGACGAGCTTCAGCAGAACTTTCCACCCCGTCATTTGCAGCGAACACAACTCAAGCGATTGCCGGTGGAGCAGTTTTTGGTTTAATCCCTCAACCAGGTGTAGCCAGCTTAGTCGGTGGATTTCCAGGAGCTTTAGTCTCTCCTTCTTTTCCACAAAATCTGTCATCTTTTTCATACCCACTAATATCACTTCAGCTTTTGGCGGCTAGTGCCAATCATGCAATACAACCGGTTCTACCACTCGGTCAAGTTACTTCAGTTGGGTCTTTGGCAGGACAACCGAAAGGTCGTAAAAAAGTTAAGCAACTATCGTAAATTTCGGTTCGCCTATGCTGTCAAAAACTCTATGCGAGTGTAGTTGCTGCATCGACGTATCGGAACCATTGCTCCCACATTCAGAAGGAGTGATAAAGCGCGAATTTGCTACTGGTCCTTCCAAATAGGTCTTTCTCCTGGATGTCTTCCTTTCAACCTCGGACGTCAATCCGGCATTTGTTGGCAAGGAGAAAGACAAACTGCTTCCTCAATCGTCGAGTGTCGGGTTTGTTTCCAGCTTCCACTTGAATGAAGGAACAAGGAACAGCCCACGAGATAACAGGTCGCTGACTGGTTTTGCAAGTCGGAGAGTTGATTTTGTTTAACGGTTGACGTTTGATGTAGGACATAGAGCAAACGCAATCCTCAAATCGCCCATTGCCCATTGCCCGGAAAGGCGTTAAAATTCTGCCTCCGGTACCAAATTTTACGTACGGTCTACGAAGACGTAGAATTTTAACGCCGTTTCCCATGTCCGCTCATTTCGCCGTTCACACTTCCTTATTACTGAATTCCATAGTTTACTCAACTTTATTGAGCAATTGTAATTGTCAATTGTCGCTTGTTGGTCGTAGTAGTGTGCGTTGTTCATTGTAGTGATCGGTCTCGTGCTTTCCAGCAGGTCCGAGACGAGAGTCGAGAGTGGCCGCGCGAGACCATGAGAGTCTCGAGAGTCTCGAGAGTGGTGACGTAAGCAGGTGACATCACAAATATGGCTTACCGGTACCCACTACGTACATTCTAATCTAGTGTAGACTGCGAACAGTAGGCAGAAGTTCGGCGGACTGACGGCGCGTGGCGCGTGGTATGTAGTTTAAGTCACAGTCCTGTTTCCAGATTCCGGATTCCTATTAAAAGTACTATAGGAATTTCGTACTACTCTCATCTCATCAATTTCTTCCGAATCCGTGAGAGTTGAGGGTTGAGAGTGAAAATTCTGAAATCAGTTCTCGAGAGTCTCGAGAACGCCACTCTCGAGACCGATCACTAGTTCATTGTGTCTTGTTCGTGGCCCGTCGCTATGGCCCATGGCCCCCACTCTCCACGGACCATCGCTTTAAACGTGGAACGAGAAAAGAGGACACAAGAAACAAGACATCATGGACTACAGACATTCTTGGTGATTACTGGAAAATTGCGAACTTTATTCATATCCGGTAAACCGGATAATATGAAATATGTTGTAGGTCTTAGTCAACGCACGCTCTTTACTCTTTATAAAGTGGCAATAAGTAGTGACTTAATGACTAGGTATTTCCCGATTTCTCGTTCACACTGTACACTCGTGTTTATTCATAAAGAGCCAATTTTGTCGCTGACAAGAGACAAAATCGCCGTAGCTGTTTTGTATAGCTCTTTCATTCCCGGGCTGAAAGTCTTCCGTACTATCTTATGGGTCCGTCTTTATTCTGCCTCTCATTGGGGATCTATCTGTCGTACGAAAAGTAGTTTGGGACTTGTACCTGACTGAAAGTGAGACAGAAATGCTTATTGGGCGTTCACGTTCCACGCCCACCAAACGCGCCGCCGCTCGCCGCAGCCCAAAGTGTCAACCGACTGAGCCGTTTACTCCAGGTGGCGATGGTGATTGCGTTTTCATTATTATTCTCTCTATCTCGTCTTTCTGTAAAATACAATCAAACAATGAAATCGCTTCACCGTAACGACTCTGAATCCTCTTTTCTCCAAGAAAGATCGAGCAAGATACAATTCGGCAAAGTTCGTGTTCAGTTCTTTCGCTTGAACACAGAAGACGATCGAGTTTCGTCTATGTAAGTGCCGAAAGTAAATATAACTTTTCACAAAGCCTGTATCACTCACGGATCTGATTCCCTTTTATGTTGTCAGGCACGAATACTTACCTTGTAGGGAAGTGAGTGTGGATGAATTCGAGCGGACACGAAAAGCTAATCAGGACAAACGAAATCAACCGTCACTTGAAGGAACAGTTGGAGCTTGTCGCCGAAATCACTTTGTCAGTCATTTGAAAGCTCAAAAGCTATATCACGATGGGAATCAGCGCTGGATCAGATGACGACAATAAGACAAATGCAGTCTCCAGGGGTTGGATCTTCCATGTCAACAACGCCTTCTTCCATGAGTCCACCAGTACAACCTATTCGGCTTCTTTCGCCCCAAAAAAAGAGCCGAGCAATATCCCAAACGCTTTGTCAGGAAATTACAGGTATGCTGACAGCGGTCTCTCAAGAAGCATGCCAAAATGAAACAATTCAATTCGTATCGCCCAACCGGGCATCTCCGCGAAAAAATAGGCGGTCATTCTCTCTGCAAACGGGTCTCCAACAGTCACTGGCATTAAATCTTTTGAAGGTAGATCGAACCTCCCCAGCCGAAGCAACTGGGAAATCATCAGAACAAATCATGACAACCTACTCCTCTACAGATAGCGCTCTTGCATTTTTCTCTCCGGTCAAGAAAAGAACGGCATTACGCTTGCCTACAGACACTGTTTTAGGAGATGTTCGAGATATGATGAACCGTTCGTCTCCCTCCGGTGAAAATCAGTCGAGTGATGCACCGGTGGTCTCTTGGGACGTAACGTCGGATGACGAGTGCTCCGTCGATGATGACGATATGGATTCCTTGTATGATATTGAAAGCTGTTCGGATCATTCATTCGAAGATCACTTTCTGTACTACAATGATTTTTCCGTTACATCTTATGATGAGAGCTGCAGCGAGGATGCATCGCTTGTTTCGGCTCGTTTTGCAACTATCGGTGCAAGTTCGACATGAGAGATGATTACCACATGGTGCGTAGTTGAAATTTCTACTACTTCAATAACATTTCAGATGATGTTGTTTGATAGAATGTGCTCTTTTGCATGTATTTATCTCTTACGATAAACTGCGAAAGTAGCTGGGTAACTTGCTTGAGAAAATATCTCGCACGAATGATATTGAGTACCATCTATGCGTTGTGTTCAATCTGAATCATCATTAACCACATATCACTTTAGGCTCCTTATTCCGTAACCTCATATGCTTAGCTTATTTCGGTCTACGATCTAGGATCGAGTATCAAGCCATAGTAATTGCCTCGAAAGACCATGTTTCCCCGGACTGGCTCATTCGTGATCTCAGTTACCGAGAACCTACACTTCACCGCATAGTTCAGCTTCAACAAGTGATCTCTAACCTTACCAGACTTTTTTTCTTCCTGAGGCGATACGCTCCAATCGTTGCTACCAGTACCAACTACAACGAAAATTCGACCATGTTGTAATCTTGTCAAAGATCTAACTGCTTTGCTTGTAAGTTACTCTTTCCCGACTTGAAGCGTAAGATAGAAAATGTCGTATGATGACGACGAAGATTCTGTGATAAACGCGTCCTCCGACGACGACGACGACGATGAACGATTGACTCGAAAACGAGGCAGGTTTCGATACACAACCATCGACGATGGCGATAATAATTTTAACGATGACAACAGGCGGCGTCCCTCGAAAGAAGAAGCAACTTATGGCGTGTTTCTAGATGATTCAGAAGGTGAAGAAAAAGGAGGTACGACTCGCAAACGAAATCGATCGAACGGGCAGGGTCCTTACAACAGCAGCAGGAGGAAAAACAATTTGGGAGCTCCCATGTTTGTGAAAGGAGTTGAAGCCTCTACAAAGAGCGAACAACAAGCAGATGACGACCAAAATAATGCGCAAAAAGAATCATCGGTTCGCATTGCGGCTGAAACATCAGTAGAAGAGCCGACGCCCCAAGAACTGGAATTTCAAAAGAAGCAACAACAAGCAGATGATTATTTTCTTTCCTTACTGCAAAAAGGCAGCAAGCGACGGAGGCCCACTTTTACGACAGAATCATCAACTTCATCATTATCTACACACCCTAAAGACACTACCGAAAACGCAGCGTCATTAAACAGCGAAGCGTCACACCCACTGACAGAATCGGGGAAGCAGATACCATCATCTTTACCGTTCAATACAACGCGCGCGTCACAGCAGCCCCCAGTCAAGGTCGGAACTTGGGAGAAACATACTAAAGGGATCGGTATGAAACTACTAGCCAAAATGGGATACAAAGGAGCTGGAGGATTGGGTTCTAAGAAACGTGCCGAGAATGCTGTGAGTGGCATTTCCAAACCCATTGAAGTTAAAGTAAGACCGGCGAATCTAGGGTTAGGATTTGGGAATTTCAAGGAAGCGACGCAACTGAAGACGAATCGACAGATTGAAGCCGAAGTCCGGGGTGTTGAATGGAAAGACGAAAGTGAAGAAAAGCATAGCGTCATTGATAAAGAGGCAACAGCAATTTCCGTCTTTAAATCCATTCTTCCGAATACCCAAGATTTGATGCACGACAAAAGTTGGAAGCGTGGTGCGAAAGAAATCAAGTCCAAGAAGCGGCAGCGACCGGCGGTTATTCCATTTACAGACATCATGAGTCAGCCGCCGCAACAGGAAACGAAAGTTATAGACATGCGAGGACCATTAGCAGACAAGGACGACATATACGTGTCTGTTGAAGTTCCATTGGCAGAAGAATTATTACACAATGTATCACTGGTCTTGGGGACTCTAGAGAACAGCGTGTACTCTGTAGCGAGCTTTGTTCGATCTTCGGAACGAAAACTAGATAGCGCAGCGTCTGAAGTGACGGAATACATTGAAAAGAGCCAGGCCCTTGAGGAACGAATTGACAAATTGGAAAGAGTCAATCAGATTTTGAGATCGATGGAACACCTACTTAGTGTTGACAAAACACCTACATCGGACGAGGCAGATACATCGTTGAAGGGTTTGAGTCGGCACATTCAAAGTATATCGAACATATTTTCCGCTCAAGATCGAAAAGAACTGCAGTTCTTGGATGTCATGCTCCCCCTCCATCATTGGAACCTTTGTAGAGGACAGAATGAAAGGATGGAAGCCACTTCAAGATGACATCGACGTATCTGAGAAGATAATTGCGTCGGTTCTTCATCTGGCGAAAGCTGTGAAAGATGTTTCATCTGCCAACAAGCTGGCGTCAACACTTGCCCTTAAATATCTTCTGCCGACTGCGAAGAAAGCATTTGAGTCATCACGCTGGGACCCTATTCAGTCGTCCTGGGAAGGGGTCAACCTTTATGAATTACTAGAACGCATGATTCAGCCACTCGATCAGAAAGTCCAGAAACGCACCGAGTGCAGCGATAATGATCAAAATGTACTACCCAACAGATTTGATGAAGAGGACGAAAGCAGGAATTCAGTATGGCAACGTTTTCAAGATGAAATCCTGCTTCAATGTATCCACGATCGATTGTCACGCGCTGTCGCTCAGTGGAAGCCCCAATGGGAAGGAAGTGATTTGCGCAATCGTCTCGATCTTTGGATATTACCCTGGATAGCGCAGTTGGGGAGAATCGCATCTATGTCGTCGTTCTTATCGGATTGCAAACGCAAACTACAAAAATCTGTCCAGTATTTGGACCAGAAACGATCTGAAGATTTGGAGTTCTTGGATGCTATTGTTCACTGCCTTATGCCGTGGAAGATTCTGTTCAAAAAGGAAACAATTCACTCGATGATGGCTACGTCTGTAACACCACGTCTGGCACGAGCTTTGTCGCAATCCGTACTAGAGAACAACAAAGACACTCGCTTTTTTATTCAAGACGCTTGAGATGCATGAAGTGGGTCTTTTGTCCGATGAAATGTTTTTGAGCCTGTTGGAAGGCGAAGTAATGTCGAATTGGGTAATATTGCAACACGATAGAATCGTCGAAGGTCACGCAACTGAGGTGGCAGCAACCTATGCAAATTTCAAGTCGCAATTGCTTTATGTCAATGGGAGCAAAGTATCGCAGATCCTACTTTTCCACGACGAAATGATTTGTCGGTATTTCAATGCCGTGTTACAAATGTTAGTACCGTATGTCCCCGTGGACGACGTGCTCTATCCGTCGGATCCTGTCTCCTATCAGACCGTGTTGGCCCGTCGTGTCGCGGAAGCCAAGAAACGAGCGGACGATGATTACTACCGCATGGAAGGTGGCGACACCGCTTTTGTGGAAGCACAAATTCGATTGCGACGACAAACTCAGACGGCCATACCGACCTTTCGGGAAGTCGTTGAAGAGTTGGCACGTGAACACGATATTTTGTTTCAACCCAAATCAATGAATAGCCAATCAAGTAGTGGCAAGCAGGTTTTTGTATTTGGTAAGACACCCATTTATCTGGAATCCAACGTGGTGTATGCTTGTGAAAACCCGTCGCTGCCTTGGAAACCAATATCCATGGTTGAATTGATTCAAAAGGAAACTACGGGATAGAAGGAGTGAAAGATAGGAGGGATTTGATAGCCAAGAATCGAGAATTGATTTCTCCCACCGTTCGGAAATTTGTAAGAAGCTACAATCTACTTTTCAATCCTTGAAAGATAGCACTTAGATGGCTTTGCTATGAGTGATTGCTATTTCGTTGATAGAAATGCGATTGTTTCACCGTATGTGTATTTACACAAACCTTCAGCGTAATTGTTTGCACTCAAGTTCTCGACTCGCTACGTCCAATCCAACTTAGATCCTGCACCTTTGTGTATTTGTCGCAATACCTTACCATAAAGTCATAGTGCACCTTAAAGTTATGCTTAGTATGGAAATTAGCCATAGTTACGACACAACGCCCTGCCTAGAGCTCGCTCTTCCTCGACTTCGCCGTCCTAGAAGCATTCACTATAGCCTTAATGTGTATGTGACTTTTTTCGCGACTCGATTTCAGTCCTGAATGTGAGATATCCTGAACGCTCATCGGCTTCGTTAATGGGGATCGAACCCGCTTTTCGGAACTGTTTTGAAAATGGATCTCGTCATTCTTCGTCGTCTTTTGCTTTCTCATTATTTTATAGCGAAGCAAAAGCTTTATAGTTGAACCGTTCTCAAGATTTTCCTTTCTTTTCTTCTATTGTTATCTTTCTCTACTAATACTTGGTTCTGTTCCTTCAAGAAAGACACATTTCGCTGACAAATCATACAACAACAAGATGCATTGCAACTCTATGAGAACTTTGATAGCTTTTTCTTGTTTCGTCATCTCGTGTCAAAGCTTTGCTTTGTTACCGACGAAGCACTCGATAAGAAAATCGATGCGACAGTTCTCTTCACCCGAATCACCGCAACCGCAACCGCAACAATCGAATGCTGTGGGAATGACTGCAGAGGATGCGGCAAATCTATCAACGACATCTACAGCTCGGATGCCTCCCCAAGTGCGACGCGTCTATGAATCATTTTCGTGGAAGTATCAAGGCAAACAATACAATATAAATTATCGTGTCGAAGGAGAAGGCCCGCCTGTGTTGCTCATTCATGGTTTCGGCGCGAATGTCAATCACTTTCGTTACCAATTTCCTGCACTTGTGCAAGCTGGTTATCGCGTATATGCGGTCGATTTGCTCGGATTCGGGGCCAGTGATAAACCAGCAAATGTACCGTACAGTATGGAATTGTTTGCGGAACTATTGCGTGACTTCATCGTTGCGCAGAAGGAGAAAGAATCATGGGTTGTGGCCGGTAATTCGATTGGAGGATTGTGTTCTCTCATGGTCGCACAATTATTACCCCATGCGGTCCGAGGTCTCGTGCTGTTCAATTGCAGTGGCGGTATGACTGGCTTTCGATACGAAGATGTTCCTCTGTGGGCGCGGCCGATCTTGTTTGTCGTTCAAAAAGTATTCATTCAAGGACCTTTCTTTGGACCTCGATTCTTTGAAAATTTTCGTACGCGAGAGAATGTACAAACAATATTATCGAAAAATGGTGTATACGGTGTGAATGGTGTCTCTAATGTTGATGAAGAGCTGCTTGAAATACTCTTGGCACCGGCAGACGATGAGGGAGCACGTGATGTGTTTCTATCTGTGTTTGGTGGTCCTCCCGGGCCGACTCCGGAATCCATCTTGCCGACCTTGCAGTGTCCTGTCTTGGCTCTGTGGGGCCAGGATGATCCCTGGACTCCGTATAACGCGGGTGCACATCCCGCGACAGGGTTGGAGACTTTTTATTTTCAACAGAACGGGGAAGGAAACTCAAACGCTCTTCCTAAACCATCTTACTTTTGGCAGCTCGATGTCTTGCCAGGCGTAGGACATTGCCCGCACGATGAAGTTCCAGATATAATTAATGAAAAAATGATTGCTTGGATGGGTCAGGCAAAGAGTTGGTATTCACCGAAGGTCTCCTCGTAAATAGATACCATAAAAAGGGAACAAGAGTTACTAGGTAGTCCTTAAACATAGAATCTTGCTACGAATCGACTCCATAATAGAATCTGCGTTTAGGAGTGATCCTTCCACTCGAACTTGGGTTGTAATTTGAATCGAGGGTGTTGACCATCCTTGATGATTTCCTGCAATCGCTTGAGCAATCGATCTTTGTCGCCCGGACGGCGAGTGCGAACCCACAACTCCAGTTTGAACATGGGATACTGTCCACGCGATTTGTCCACAACACGAACGCCATTCACCGTATCTTCGGGACTATCGGTCTCCATTGTTTCTCCAATGACACTCATAGCCAAGTTCATCCAGTACAGATCCAACAATTCCGGTTCGAATGATTGTCGGCAGAACCATTCTCCGCCTACAATATTAGCCGGATCACCCCATTCCGGCTCAATTCCCTTTTTAAATAGCGAATACTCTTCAATGGTCTTGGCTGTCGGACCGACTTTTTTGCGGGATTCTCCGTCAAAGAAAACTTCGGAGGGTTTGGGAATGTGATTGAAATTTCTCCAAAAATCTTCAACTGTTCGAATGTGACACAATTCACTCATGTTTTCTTTCCACTGATTGGAGGATTTTGCACCGCCACCGGCGGCTTTGTGCTCCCACAAGACCCATTCTGCAGTGTATGGGTGCGTACGTGTGTAAGAATTAAGACAAACCATATATAACACGAAAGAAGTGAATGAAAAGCAGCAAGATTTGCAACAAAAAATTGATTAAGATTTCTCATCTGCGTACCGTTTTGTAAGCGATGCTCGCCTTCCGGAATATCTCCCATTTTCTTCTTATTCGCAAATCAAATATCAACGGAGAGCAGTTGCAATGATGATAGCAAAAGAATGAAACGTCCTCGATAAGCAATGAAGAAAATGCAAAGAGCGCGCGGCCTCATGGCCTTTGAGAAAACGTGTGGAAGCTGTACGAGCTGTCGCGGTACAAAAGCTACGTGACACTGCGTAGAAAATCACCGGACGGCGCAAGACGGCCTGTGGATTGTTGCAAACTTTATCAAGACGAACTCGTTTTAAACGATAACCCGAGTTGCAATACTGCACATCGAAACAATAACAGTATCCCATTAGAAAAGAATTACATAATCAAGTACAACTTCCAAACGCAAAGCATGCCGTCGTCCCCCTGCGCATATAGCATTATCCCAAAGTTTCGTTTCTTCTGATTTAAAATCCAAAGTCCGAAGAAGGACTAGCGCTTCCATAATCCTTGTCGAGAAAACTCTGCTCATATTGTTTCATTAAATCCCGTTGTGAGTCGCCCAAATCAACCGTTTGCTCTACGGATTGAACTTGGGCACGAAGCGCTTCTCGTGCCGCCTTCCGTGCTTCTTCCGCTTCTTGTTCGCGTAGACGAGCATTCTTGGCTTCCTCTTCTTCGCGCTGGGCACGTATTTCTTCTACTTGAGCGGCAGCGTCCGCCAAGCGTTGATTCTTCAATTCTTCAGCTTCCTTTTTCATTTTCTCTTCGCGGGCTTTTCGTTCGGCTTCGCGCGCTTTCGCGGCTGCCGCTTGTTCCCGAGCGGCTCCCCAATCGTCGTCGTCATCTGCTGACTTGCCTTGACTAGCACTGGCTGTAGTTGTCTTCATATTCCAGTTAGCGGCAATATCTTCATCGTCATCGTTATCATCGTCATCGAGATCTTCGTCGACGGTGTTGGTATTCAATTCAAAGACTTTGCCGTTCTGCTTTTTCGTCTCGGAAACAGCAGTCGGTTTAGACGATGATTCACCATCATCCGAGTCGTCATCATCCGATTCACTGTTGTCTTTGTTGAAGGCAAAGAATGGATCAGATCCAGCACTAGCAACAGATGCCTTTGACTTCGTCGACGTGGTGTCATTCGTCTTTTGCCTTTTGGGCACGGGAGATTTCGACACGGGTCGTTTTCTTCCTTTGACCTTGGTCTTCTTCACAAACTGTACAGTTCGCAAAAGATAATAGAACCGAAATCAGTGTACTGTTTATGAATGACGCTCCCGCAACAATCCCAACGACGTGCGATTATTCTTACCTTCGACACGTGAGCAAGCAATTTACGCTGAGTTCGATTATCAAGTTGGTCAATATCAAGGTCGATTTCTTCTTCATCGGCTCCCACCGGTGCAGCCTCTCTCAGTATTTGTATTACACCACCAAGATGCTCTGGGGGTAGTTCGTTAATCGTCTCAGTCAATAGCTCTTGTTCCTCAAGCGTCAACGGTAGTTCATCGTATACTTCCACAGGTGGGGCCATCGCGTTCTCCGATTTTCGTCGCACTTGCTTCTTCTTTGTATCAAAGGCTGGTGTAATCGACTGTGGAATCGAGTTTGTGCTGGGGTACGCCGACAAACTGGACACCTTCATGTCACTTTCATCGCCTGGACAAAGTTCTGCAAGAGCTGTGTGCGTCTGAACAACTTGTTGCTGCAGTTGCTGAATGACATCAATGAGCTTCAAGAACTCAGAACGCGTCACATTCGAAGGATTACCAATCGGAGCCGCCGCCACTAAAGCTGCAATAGCACTTGTATTAGAAGCTGACATGGCTTTTGCCTCTTCCAACCGACGTTGCTTCAGACTAATCAGCTCTTCGCCCCGTCTGCGTTTCTTATCATCTTTCTTTTCAATTCATCGCCATGGGACCTTCTAATGTTTTGGATCGTACGTTCTGCATCTCGAAACTTTTGATTAAAGAGCACAAGAAGGTTGCGGGCTGCTTGGTGAACCGAATGGGCAGGGTCAATATTGAATGTCATGGCGTTCTCGAAAACAAGTCTGACGAGGCGTGCAAATTCTTCAGGCGAGTCGACCTGATTCGCTTCCATCTTCCTGTAAATCGTTCTCAAATCCATGGGCTCCTTCACAATCTGGAAGTATGTAGGGATGCCCAGGGCGACAGGGTCCACAGGCTCGGAGAAGAAGGCGCCCAATTCAACATCTTTTTCACGAATGATACGAAGAATTTGGGAACACTTCTCCATGATTCGACTAAGTTGAGCCGACGGATCATCGTCTTCCAGGCGCGACGGCAATTTTACTAAGCGAGATGATTCTCGTCGTTGCATTGGCAGATGGGACGGAGCGGGTATCTTCGGAGGCGCGGCGGTGTCGGGTCCTGGCAAAGAACTGGAACTGCCGTTTTCCGTTGCTGACTTGATAGGTGGTGGGGGAGCCGCGAGTTTTTCTTGTGGATACATGCGGTAGAGTTCAACCTGACCCCCAGTTTTGCCACTCATGATCAGCGTACCAATCAACGCGAACTCTCCGATGGCGTTTATCCCTTTCCCGTGAACGTTGAAGGAGCCTTGATTGTTCAACTGAAACTTCATGACTATTTGCTGGTCCACCACAGTTGTATACCTAGACGCGCCTTTCTTGAGTTGAAAAGTACCTCTGTACATGGGAGAATCCTGAGGAAATGACCGTTGCTCCGATCCATCCGACGGTTCTGTGGCAAAGTGAGCTTCCAAGCGAAAGCTAAAGGGACTTGTCTGCCCTGTGTTAAAGTGGTCTCTCATCTCGGCCCACTTGCCCTGGCAGCTGTGAGATCCGTCGGGATTCACCCGTAGAACACCCCTTGACACTGCCGAGTAGCTTCCATTCGCGGGTGGTGAAATTGCATCTGGAGTCTCACCTTCTGGTAGTTGCACGTCGTCTAATTTCAACTTCGCATCCTCCATAGAAAGCGAAGGCCGACGTACCGTACTACCATTCGTCGCCCCCGAAGCCGGGGCTACACCAACTTTGCTGCTCGAAGACTTGATTTTGCGGGGTTGAAAATGACGAAAAATCGTCAGAATATGGTCCGATGTCAAAGTTCCTGTGATGCTGTATTTTCCAAATACGTTGCTCCCTTTTCCTTCAACATTGTGGTACCCCTCGCTATTTTTGCGAAACTTCAAAGTGACATCTCTCTCGTTGATCCTGGTTCTGCTTCCATCTTCCGCACTCAGATCAAACCATCCACTGTAACGCCCCGACACTGGGAACGTAGAAGACGGCTGTGAGCTTTTGTGCTCGTATTCAAATCTATTGCAGAGGCCTTTGGTATTGTCCGGGTCTTCCAGGATTTTATCGAGACCGGTCGACCACATGCCACTAATACGGTAAACGACATCCTCGATTCCCAATTCTGCCGATGTTTCTTGATGTATCTTTCCTCGCAAACATACCACTCCCGTAGCAAAGGAAGTCGCAGGAGGTGGAAGCGGACCATTGTCTGTTTCTGCCGAGATCATTGCCAGAGATGAAGTGACGACGTTCGGCGTCGTCGACGCGGAAGCGGCAGCGGGTTGATCGGATACTTCGTATCGCTTTCGCAAAACGACACTCAATGAATTATCACCTTCCATTTTACTGCGTGTTGCTGTCCCGTAAATGTGAAAAATCCCGAATTGATTCGTCCCTTTTCCGTCGACTTTGTATTCGTCGTCACTTCCCTCCACTTTTGTGAATTTGACATTGACTCCGGTCTCTTGTATAACTTTAATTCGCTCTTTTGTTTCCCTTTCGACGTAGTATGGAAGTAAGCTAGACGGAAGGAACCGTGAAACTCGGCATCCTTGGTCAAATCTTCCTTATCTTCATCCGGTCCTAAATTCCGTACGAGTTCAAATGGTTGCGGCGGAAATACATTTGAGTTTTCGTAATTCCACATTCCACGAATGAGATGACGACGATGATCAATATCACACGACAATGTTCCTTTCATGACAGGCGGAGGCGGTGCCGGAGCTGCTGGTTTCTCGGTAGTTTCCTTTTTGTGCTCGGCGGACGAGGAAGCCGACGGTTCTGTGGGTTGTTGTTGTTGCTGATTCTGCTGCATCGCCGTGTCTGTTTCTCCGTTTGTAATATCATTGTTATTGTGTGAATCATTCGCGTCTTCTTCTTTTGTTGCTGTGTTTGTTAAGTGATTGTCATTGTTATCCTTTTCTGGCGACGCCGTGGATCCATTTTCTACATGCGCCGCTGTTTCTTCTTTCGTACTATTTTCATTGTTATTGTTATCGGGTAAATTTCTCTCTTCGTCTGATTCTTCTGCATCTTTCATAACAACATCATTATCATCATCATTTGAATTGTTGCTTTCCGTTTCGATAGCCTTCATTGCCTTTTCTGTCGTAGTTACTGTATCATTGTGATCATCATTCTTTGTAATATTGTTTTCGTCTACTTCCTGCATGGAGCAAAGAATCAAATAGCTAATTAAAGAAATGAATTGATGAAATGAAACAATCAATCGTAACAGACCCAAATCAATGGCAATCGATTGTTGCTTTGGGTTTGCTTGTTGCTGCTCATGTTGTTGGCTGCACTACGACGCTTTTTTCCTGTAGAGATTCCACGTAGCATTCCTTGCGTTCATCGCAACGTGTTTGCGACAGTCGTACGGACGCAATGTGGGAGAACCATTCAAAAGGAAAAAGGGTTCTACACTACAATGGATAGTCACTGAAATGATGGGACCGCAATCGTGCTGACGTCCGTACGACCATCCGACGAAAACTCAGTCCGGCGTCCGGCGCAAATTTCAAACACGAACCAGATCCTGCGCACGACTCAGCTAACAACTAGTCTTGCGAAGACGGAGTGGAGGGAGAAACAAGGACTATAGTACTTATAGTGCACCAAAAGGGTCATAGTCGGTCTTTTCGCATCGTGATTTAGAATTTAGAGGAGCAAAATGTCTCCGCATCGCATCTTTCCTTTTTTATTCTTAAAGACGCCTCGTCCCTTTGCAAGTGTCACCCAAGAGCTCGGTCCAACCTGTTTTAACAGGCTAATTAACAACGAATCAATACAATTTTGCTTCCTATTATCAATCAACATGCCCAAATCAAGCAGCAAGAATAAAGATCATGACGATTTGACGGAAGAGCAAATTGCCGATTTGAAGGAAGCTTTCGCTATGTTTGATATTAATGGAGATGGTACGTCAAATGGGAGTAACAAAGACCAAGCTATTGCGTTATTTGTCTAGTGCGCACGTCTCTCACAGATTTCTCCTTTTCTCGTTTTCAAGGAACGATCGAACTGAAAGAATTGCAACAAATTATGCGAAAATTGGGACAAAGTCCGACCGAAGAAGATCTCATTGAAATGATTTCTTCCGTTGATGATAATGGGGACCACGAAATTGATTTCCCGGAGTTTCTCACATTGATGAAATCAAGAATTGGGAAACGTGATCACGACGATGAATTACGGGAAGCATTTGCCGTCTTTGACTCGGATGGATCAGGGGCAATTGATCGAAAAGAGTTGAAGAGACTCATGAAAAAGTTGGGACAGGCATTGACGGAAGGAGAGCTGGATGCCATGATGGACGAAGTGGATACGAATGGAGATGGTCAGATTTCTTTCGAGGAGTTCAAGGCGTTGATGACAACTTAAAACCAAAGGAAGGGACGATACGTAACGTCACCTTGTGCTAAAACGTCTCCTCGAATATTCTATAGCTCTAGTATCATTTGTTGTTCTTTAATCCTATTTCTCTTAGAACTCTTGAACTTGTCGAATAGCTTGAAGACGTAACTCGATCGTCTCACGAACATCATTAGGTATCGTTTCCCAACTACGAAGAAAGTCGGATGGATTGTCGTACTTTTGCAACGCACCCGCGCTGATTAACACCAAGTTGTGCAAATCACTCGGCTGAGAAACATCCCATCGCACCAAATGAAAAATCGTTCCCAATCTGGCTTGTGTGACTGCGCATCGATTCCTCCATACTTGCATCAAGTAGTCAATATCATCTTGATCGACTTGCAAGGGTCCAATCCACACTTGTTTTCCATCGGGTAGCGTGAGTATAGTCGGTTCATCCCGTGAATGCACTCTCTGCGGATCATAGTGTTGCGCAATTCCTTGTTCCCGATGTTCTAATTTTTGAAACAGTTTGTTACGAACATTCTTCCCGACGCGCTCTCCGGTCACTGGTTGCGCCAAAGGTTTCCCTCCGCATTCCGTCAAGGCATACGCAGCCAACGCTTGTCCCATAATCGACGGCGTCGTCCCCAAAACGGGTAAAATTCGAATCCTCATCCCTTCCACGGCCCCAAAGTGTTGAACACCTTGTGCTTTCTGCGATGCCGTAAAATCGGCGAGTTTCACAACGGGTTTCTCGGAATTGTACAAAACTGTTAGCTTTTTCATGTCATCTAGATAATTGTCCATGCTGCCGTTGTTCGTTGTGATGCTGTTGTGTTGTTTCGCGAGCAACTGTTTCAAGGTTTGTTTCAATTTCGTCGCCAAGGGATCTTTCGCCGCCGACCGTAAATCGGACACGCACAAACGCGTAAAATCGGACTTTCCACCCGCTCCCATACACGAAATGACCGGAATATTCCGTTGCAAGCAATGTTGAATCAAATGCGCCTTGGTAGGAATATCATCAATCGCGTCAATCACTAAATCCCAAGAACAGAGTTGTCCATCTTCATCATAGTCGAGTAACGAAGCAGCCGTCTCGGCCGTATACATTTCGACACGGGGATCCACTTGCAAATACTGAGGATCCGGACATATTTGACGCATCGAATTCTGCAGAGCAACGGCTTTCGGTATACCCACATCCGCCAAAGTAGCGACAGCGTGTCGATTCAACGAACTCAGAGTGACTTGATCATGATCGATGATGCGCAAATAGCCAATCCCTCCCCGAGCTAAAGCCATGACGGTATGACTCCCCACACCTCCCAATCCGACGACACAAATGCGTGTTTTCTGCAGTTGTTGCATGCCTTCTTCTCCAAAAATACAACTCGTGCCGTGATAATTGTTCTTTACGAATGTGAGTGGGGATTGTAGTGTCGTTTGTCGCTCGATTCACACGAGAGGTCGAGCTGCTGGAAGAGAAAATTGTATTGAAAGAAACTGCTTCTCGTTCTGTTGTTTTGCTTGAAGACAAGTACCACCAACGACTAATCAATGCACCCAAAAAAGCACCTGTCGTCGAGGCAGTGACGAGCATCATCAAGGAGGAAGATGAAGCAAATCCTGCCGCCGGCGTCCCTTTGATGTCATGTCTCGTTCGTATGCGATGGGACTTGCTTTTGATGAACAGAGAAAATTAGTTAGATGCTCGCAAGTTGTATTTTCTTGATTGCTAGAAAATGAATGGAGGGCAAAATATCGCTCTGTGAAACTTTCAGATATTTTGGATTATAGGTGCTTTTGGGCCTGTACTAACGGCAGGGTTTTGAGGATGGGATCCCAGGTTTTATGGCCTAACAGGCTTTAGGATGACACGACAGACGGTCCCAACAGGCCAAAAAAAATCTGGGTTTGCCCAGGTTTTTTTCGTTCCCCATTTTTTTCTGGGCAGCCCAAGTAAGCTGGGATCGGCTGGGACCGCGCAATTTTCCTCGTCCGTTTTGATTTCTTTTCACTCCATTCATCTTCCGTTTTCACAATATCCATCTATTCCGGTAACAACGTAAAGACTAACATGGCTATTGCGCTTTGCGTCGCATAGAGCTTTTGTGCAAGTACCAGAAATTCTGGAATCTGCGGACCCGGTGCGGTGTACTGGGTCGTACAGAAGTCCTGCGAGACATCCAGATATTCTGGATCAGGTAAAAAAAAACAAAAAAAAGGTGAAGGAGGTGACACAGAGATTCTGTGGAGTTTCAGAAATTTCGGGATTGGGGCTTTCCGTCAGAAAAGGGTTTTGTGCATTTTCCAGAAATTCTGGAATCGGTGTTTTGGGTCGTGCAGAAGTTCTGTGACATCCAAATTTTTTGGATTAGGTGCTTTGCGTCGCATAGAGCATTTGTGCACGTACCACAAATTCTTGAAATGAATTGGTGTTTGGGTTTGAGATAACATTTTCCCATATTCCAGAAATTCTGGAAACGGTATTCGGTCACACAGAAATTCTGCGGATGGTCCAGAAATTCTGGACCCGGTTTATTGGGTCGAACAGAAGTTCTGCGAGACATCCAGATATTTTGGATCAGGTGAAAAGATGACACAGAGATTCTGTGCACGTTTCAAAAATTTTGGGATTGGGGCTTTCCGTCAGACAAGGGTTTTGTGCATTTTCCAGAAATTCTGCAATCGGTGTTTTGGGAATAGTAACAAAATCTCGTGGATAAGTTGATGTCACACTTTAAACCTATAGTACATTCCGACGAAAACGCTCATCAAGACGTATTGACGTAGAGGATCGACAAACGCACCAAACTTCAAGTGTAGCATCAATGACATTCAATGACAAGATATATTTTATAAGCAACCGAGATGAAAGAATTTGCATTTTGTGGGGCTAGCAGTTCAGTTTGAGCTGACGAGCTGACATACCGTTTCAATTCGCGACTGAATTTGCAGTCGTGTTTCCCTGAACCAACACTTTGTGCCATAGTAAAAAGTGTACGAAATCGATCATCAAGACAATTTGACAAAAAGAAACGGTATGCATTCAAATACAAATGACATTAGTATCTAGTGAAATGCGATTTGTTTATTACAGCAGAAACCAAGACAAAAATGCATATCATAGACTAGCAGTCGATGTCACTATAGGATATAGTTGATGACTGAAATTGAGGCCATGTTTTCCCTAAACCAACACTTTGTGCCATAGTAAAAAGTAGACGGAATCGATCATCAAGACAATTTGACGAAAAGAAACGTTACGCATTCAAACACAAATGACATTAGTATCTCTAGTGATATGCAATTTTGTTTATTACGACAGAAACCAAGACAAAATGCATATCATAGCAGTCGATGTCACATGTCACTTTAAGATTTAGTTGATGACTGAAATTGCAGTCATGTTTTCCCTAAACCTACACTTTGTGCCATAGTAAAAAGTGTACGAAATCGATCATCAAGACAATTTGACAAAAAGAAACGGTATGCATTCGAATACAAATGACATTAGTATCTAGTGAAATGCGATTTGTTTATTACAGCAGAAACCAAGACAAAAATGCATATCATAGACTAGCAGTCGATGTCACTATAAGATTTAGTTGATGACTGAAATTGCAGTCATGTTTTCCCTAAACCAACACTTTGTGCCGTAGTAAATGTGGACGAAATCTGTCATCAAGACAACTATTTAATTAACGTAATGAACTGATGCATTAATTTTTTAAGCGTAGAGTAAATCGATGTTTGCATTGATGATATAGCTCAATATACTTACAAGTTGTTAGTGTTAGGAGATTAGCAACCTAGCTGAAAGAAACTATATTTGGAACATCTTAAGCAGTATATGCGTCGTTTTTCCGGCGAAAATGTTGCCGAAGATCCTCCCCCTTTCCTAGAATTCGGACGACTCCTCTGCCACTTTAGCCCTTTTTTATACAGAAATCAAATGTTTAATAACTTTGTCTCTATTTATATGAATCAGCTTAGTAGTTGAATTTTGTCGCAATTCGACGCGTTGCCAGTTTATTCACCCAACCATTCGTATCCTTGCTGACTTAATGGAGCAACCATACCCAACATGGCCACTCGCCCAGACCATATTTCACTACTTAGATACCCTTGCTGAATCAGCGGATTGTTTTTGTCAGGATACAAATGTAACGGATCCCATCCCAGTTGACCCGGCGCATAATTTCCATCACGACTTTGACTTGCGATTTCGTCTCGGTCGTGTGTCTGTAATTCACACAATGCCATGAGGCCTGTACAAGCACCCCACCACACAGGTGCTATTCGTTTCAGCAAGGTCTCTGCATCGCCGATGAGAGAGGATTCGAATTCGAAAGAGTCATACCACCAAGGAGAAACATCTTGCTCGACGATCAACCACAACGAAGCCATCATGGCCAAACGAGCGTGTTTGATTTCCGATTCTCGATAATGCCAGAGAGCACGACGAGAAGTAGCGAAATGCCAAGGATCAAATCCGATATTTCCCGCGAATGTGCATTCCTCGAGACTGATACTGCTTGGGAGGGCCCTGGGACGATTGTTTGTACTCAACGCGTGGACCCTCACTGTGCTCGTGGAGGCCACGAGCAGTAAACCACTAATCATAGCATGCTTCATTCTAATCTGGATGGAAAAGTTGATCGTCGTAAGAGCGGTACCGGTAATGGTGACTATGCGGAATATGTTCCCATTGTGATGGCGATTGGCGAGGAGGTATCTTTTTCGTTTTCGTTGAAAGTGCAACGAGCAGATGTTCGTCCGTATACTCCGTACTATAGAGGCCACAGTGTTGTCCGTTTTCCGCAAGACTGGATTATCTGTTTGCGTCACGTATCATTTTGTGAAAAGGAGTTCTCCTCTAAAATATCGTTTAAGTTACCGTTCTAGTCATTCAATCACAAGCAAAACAATTGTTAACAAGAGAAGATCCTAAATCGAAGCTAGACGTACAATTCGAGCGAAACGTGGACCATTTTATACGAAAATCGCCATATTTTAAGGCTGATGACTAATGACTGAAACCCAGTCGTGAAAAAAGTAATCTACAGTTGGAACCAGAGTAGTTTCCTCGTCGAGTCTTACCGGCAACCGAATAATGAAGAAACCAAAACCTGCTCGCGTCTCGCAAAAGACGATGATGCGTCGATCAAGAGTCGATCGTCGAGCGCAATGAAGCATTGCCTTTCGCAACCCCATTCATTCCTTTCTTTGATTCCTTCGTTAATATGTCTTCATTGGCTGCCACACAAGCCGATGGCTATTATTTGCCGCCCGAGTACTACGAAGCGGCGCAAAAGAATCCGAAATTAACGAAGAATCAATGGTATCACAACCAGCAGCAAGGAAATTCTTCTACAAGCACACACAGGACTGTTCGTTTTGAATTGCCGTACAATGCATTGTGTCAAAATTGTGATGCTTATATCAGTCGCGGAACACGGTATAATGCTGTGAAGCGACGTCCGTCAGATGCTACAATTGATAACAAGACTGCTTCGTCGTCTACAACTTCTTATATAACGGATGATACTTGGGAATTTCACATGAACTGTCGGGTGTGTCACACACAAGAATTTATTATTCGAACAGATCCTTTGCATCAACAGTTTGTGTTTGTACAAGGACTACAAAAGTTGCAACGCAATGAATCCCATCGAGATCGTGCTGTTCATGAAGAATCGGCGGAAGACCCAGTACAAGCGATTGAACGCAGGCAGCTGCTGCAGCATGAGCAAGCGCAACTACCTCTTTACAAAAACAGAGAAATGAACAATTTCTGAATGATGCTGATCGGAACGCGCAACTGCGTGATATTCATCGCGCCAAACGTCAACGCCACAATTTACAGACTCAATTGTCACAGAAAAATGGATGGAATCCGCACCGCACGAGGTTATTAACATCGAGCAGCAGAGTAGATCAAGTACGAGCAAAAGAAACCACGTATGGTACTTCAGCATTACAAAAGCAAAAGCATCAGTGGAAGAAATTGCGACAAGGTTCTATCTTTGTGTCGCGAAAGACGAATCGAACAGAATCATCATCGTCGTCTGCACCATGCCCTGACGTGATATCTTCGATCGAGTCACACTCCATCAAAGTAGAGCTGCAATTTGAGGTACAAGGTTCAAACGCGCCGCATCCACGAGAACGTCGACAAATACAAGCTTTTGAAAGGCAGCCAACACCCAGACTCCTCGACTCTTCTCTAGTCGACTATAACTCCGATACCTCTTAAAGAATCAAGCTTGCTTATAAAATGTACATGATGAACCACTTTGAACAAGATCATACCTGTTACAGATGTTTGAAACTATTATTACCTTTGTCACCGTAGCAAAACGTTGTCTTCCGTTTTACTATGGACCGAATAAGTGTTGTCCGGATTTCGCCACGACTGCACTTCAGTCATGAGTCTATTTCTTTCGGGCGACAATGCTCTTAATTCGATCGCTCAGCAAAATGTCTTGGGCTTCATTTGTCGCTCTTTAGCAGCATTGGCACTAGACTACAAGTTACCCAGTATTTTTCTTTCAAGTGGAAGAGTCTTCGTGAGATCGTTGTCTTCAGTTTTTACTATAATCCAAAGTGCGTCTTGCCGTCGTTACGAGCGAAAAGATGACCACTCAACAGCAAAGAACAAAAACAATTGCGTCTCGACGCGTGACATGTAATAAACCGATAGGTATGACAAGTAATTGAAAGTTAACTTTAAAATCACGACAATCAATCTACAATGGGTGGATTGGGTGCCAAACGACGTCGTCAAGATCAGCGACAGCCCTCATCTGTGACATATCCGACCATCCAAGAGCCGCCCACAAAAAAAGAGCAAAAAGCCAAAACACTTGCATAGGAAATTGCAACAAGCTCAAGATGATATCGCACAACAAGAAGTAATCAAAAAGGCCATCATGGAACTCGAAAACAGTAAGAAACAGAATCAAAAGCAGCAGCAGCAGCAGCAGCAGCAGCAGCAAGGAAAGAAAAAATCTTCATCTCAGAAGGATAAGCCACCGCAAACGGACTCGCGCGGTGGTGTTTCTCTCAATCATTCTTCGTCAAATGAACACATCGAGGAAATGCCGAGACAACGAGCTACCGCAGAGGAAGTACGGACTATAGCCGAGAGCAAGTCTATGGTCACAAAAACAACTACTTCTGCATCGTCCACGAGTGATAAAAACGACAAAGAACACGTCGACAAACACAACAGCACGAACGCCGATAGCGATGACGAAGATACCGGCATAGACTTGGAAGCCCCCGCACGACGTCAACGAGGGAAACGTCGTCGCGGAAGACAATCTACTAGTGAAATCACCGAGTCGCAATCATCCGCCCCTTCTACATTAACGCATTCCACAAAGAAGAGTGCCTCCCTCGAGTTGAGCAAAACAGAGGCAACAAGAGATTTGAATGCTAAAAGTAAAGAGGAAATCAACAACAACCGTGATGAACCAAAGTCAGCTGCTAGTTCGACAACGAACTCGGAAACGGCAAAAGCGAAACGTTATTGTTACGGACGAAAACCAGTCACTGACTTTGTTTTAGGGCAATCGTATCCAGGAAAAGTCGTGTATGTCAAGGATTTTGGTATTTTTGTTGACATCAATTGTCACATCGATGCCTTTTGTCATGTATCTCGATTGAGTGATGAATATGTGGCATCGCCGCACGATCTGTACAAGCCCGGCGATGAGATTCCTGCAGCGCGGATCGTCGAACTGGAACGGAAGCGTATTACAATCAGTCTACAAAGTGAAAAGATGCAAGAGCAAGAACAGGCTTCACGGCAAGCACGAGAGGAGCGGAAATTGTTGCGGTCTCGCAAGGGCGCCCGTAACAAAGAAACGAAAAAGATACAGTCGACATCGTCCGGTCCGGCTAAAAACGGAAAGAACGCGGGTCAAAGTGAACTGGAAAACAAGCCTTTCCTAAACAATGAACCTATTGCTGGTCCACCCCTCGATCATGCTAACATGACACCTGCCGAACTCAAACGTGCACGTAAGCTAGAACGACGAGCTGCGCGACGTGCTTCTGCTGCAGAAGAAACAGTCGCGTCGCAATAATGCTGCGGTTAAAATGCTTATTAGTAATTAAACCATTCCTAGCCTAATTTAACTCGTGTTTGAGTCTCGATGGACTTCGACGCGTTCTAAACTGTGTCTCGCTTTTAGTCGGAGAACCGGTATCGTGAGTCAATTTGGTGGAGTCACGCGATGCGTTCTGAACGCCGAATTCCTTTCGTGTCACTATGTAATCGATACTCGGATCCGTGTTATTGGATTTGAAATTTTCCACGGGACTCATTACTATCACGCTGCATGCAAACGCGAGAAAACAAAACGCGCATGTGTGCAAGAACGAAAAACAAAGTGACACATTTTCGTGATCCCCAGTTGCTCTCTCTATTTATAACATAAGATCAGTTCGTGTGTTATCGAACCCAGTTGATAGAGCCGTATTCTTCTTTCTCTTTTATTCTCTCTTTTATTCGAAAGGAGAAAAGAAGCGACAAGCAGCAATCATCAAGCATCTCTCACAAAAAGAGCGGGAAGCCATTGCTGGATGTCGGTTTGATCTTTACTAGCACAAGTCCGACACTTCGAATACATCATTCTCATGTGGAAGCTATCCTTTCCGTCAAAGCGCCTTGCTAAGCTTGCTTCGTCGAGGAGCTTGTGTTGTTCCGAAACGGCGATTACGCCTTCATGTAACCCTTCACGCGACGGCACAGATCTCTCTCTTTACAAGAATGACAATGAAGCAGCATCATTCAAGAAGTCACGACGAGCGTCTCTTCGACGTCTCTCATTACCCTCTACATCGCGTCCACACTGGGGTAAACGATTACAACGTCGCATGAGCTTTCGAATGCCGAAGTTGATGTCGAAAGAGGACGGATGCGATTCCTTGTCGTTGACGAATCCGAGCGAAGAAGATGCTTCCATCAAATCGACTTTGTCAACCACGTGCTGCTCGTCCGCCCCTTCGTCTCCGTCGACTGGCTTGAAGACGCACCCGCGATCGGTTCGATTCAGTGTCGTACAAATACGCGAGTTTGCTCGGACGGTGGGAGAGAATCCGGCCTGTAAGGCGGGACCTCCCTTGACGCTAGATTGGTCTTTCGTAGAGCGGCCGGAGGTGTGGCTCTTTGATACGCATGCTGACGATCTACCAGACCTGCAGAAGAACAAACGCACGCTTCAGGAGTTGTTTGTTAGTGCTGAACGCCGCATTGAGTTGCTGCGAGAAGATTGGGGTATCACGGAAAGCGAGTTGGCGGCCGCAATGCATGTTGTGGATGAAATCAAAAAGTCACGACAGCAGGTTGTAGTCGAGTTTCGTCGACTGCTTGCTGTGAAGCGGCAACAGCAAGAGCAAGCCGCACGAGCCAGTGATGCTTCGGATGTCGACTTGATCATCACTCGTCTCGAGTGTTAGACTATCTGTGTCTTATCATCAAATTCTCATAATCTACATATAATCAATCAAAATTTGTACTGTCTCTTTACTTTATGCATTTAAAAGGTCTATGTACGATGCTCTATCAGAAGGTGGCTTTATGTCGATGCTGTTGTGGTTGTGTAGGTTGATCATTCTCTTCTATAATTGCTGACAAGCTCTCGATTCCGTTTGTGCATCCCCGCGAAGACGCAGTAAGGTAGGCGGAGGCATTGATGGCGATGCCACTGTTGTCGATGACAAAGGCGCAGACGAGGAGATCGCAGAAAGGCGAGTCACCCAGAAGAACGACACGGCCGCCACAAAAACAACTCGCAAATGCGGCGGAACCACACCGAATGTTAGACATTGTGCAGGTACCCAAATCGAGCCATAGGTCTTCATCAATCCCTTGGTGGTAATATCACGCCAGTAGTTTTGAAGACCCCGTTCTACGGCTTCCAAAGAGACTTCACCCGATGCGAACATACTCTTTACCGAGTAGGACACCGGAATGCACAAGATGGGCCCGGTAATGAGCACGTCGAACGCCACTTGACAGGCGATCGATTCCAGGGTAGGGTTTGCTCCAAACAAAACCGGATATAAGTGCAGATACAGACATTGCTGAAAAATTCCCTGCCAAAGGCCTCCATACACAAGGAATGCGAGATTGCGAGAGACATCGAACTCACGTTCTCCCTGTGACTCCTCTTCCTTTTTCGCTTGCGATGCCTGCTGCTTCTGAGCCACAAAGTCGGCCGACCCCGCCTTAACACCGCAAGTCAAAAAGGCAGCCAAGTAGGGCTGTGACTGATAAAATGCATCCACGGTGGAAGCATCAAATGCTTTGCGCTGTGTTATAGAAGTCTTAATTATGCGCGGAGCGGTCGTCGAAGGAGTAAACGACGTGGCTGTCGACAGTAAACTCAGGTAAAGTACCGCTTGTATTGCCTTCATGGTTTGTTGCTTGATTGTTGCTGTACTCTCGGGTTGTTTCGTATGATAAACTACAATAATGGCAGTTCAATGATGATTCGGAATGAATGTGATGGATCCTTCTCGATCGGAAAATGCGAAAGTGTGCTTTGCGCCAAAAATGCGGTACGTTGAAATTAGACGGAGTCGACAGAGAGCGGTTATAATTGACAATAAAGTGAAAAGTAGCACTACTGTGCCTTTTATCGCTGTACGACGACTCTCGCCAAAGAAAGGTGGGACTTTTTATTCGTAGAGTCGAGCGTTTACAATTTGGTGGAGTGTCTCTTCAATCTTGCGAGCGCAAAACGTTCCCGGAATAACTCCCACGCGAGAAGACTTCCAAACTTGGAGAGGCACGCACGTTTTAATAGGATAACGACGAACGGACATAATTTTGCCCGTCTTAGTTGCCTAAAGCTAAGGAGAGCGCTTCGATGCGGTACGAACAACAGCTTCTAACCCGGAGCATCTCAAGCTACTAGAGGACTAGCAGAGCTTAAGCGGAATATGTTGGTTCGGGTAGAGGTTCTAGAGTGAGTAAATTCCTTGTCTAAGCCATCAGTTAGACTTGCTTGATTTCTGCTGTGATCGACCCAAAAGCCAGCGCCACCACCACCAAACAATAGCCAGTAAGGCTACCGCTGCTACTGCCGACAAGGTTGGAATCTTCGATGGTGAAAGTGCTTCTGTGTCTGGCTTTTTGGTTTCCGCGTGTCGCAACTGTTCCGGCCGCTCCAACAATTCTGGTGGCACTTCATCGGTGACATCGTCGGTAGGATCTGTAAGTTCCGCATCCCGTTCATCGGCCGTCTGCAAACGCTGCACGTGACACGAAGTAAACTTGTCCGTCAAAGGAAAGTTTTCTTCGATATATGACGGACCACCATGAATTTTCTGTTGCACAGGACCTTTACCCCAGGGCGGCATATCCCCGTAGCTATAAAATTTCTCCACGACATCCATGCCTTCTTCGATTTCACCGATAGGTGTTTCCCATAATTGTGTCCCGAAAGATGGAAGGCCGGCGTATGCGATGAATAGTTGAGACGTTCGGCTGTTCGGTCCGCTCCCTTTTTGAAGAATAAAAAACCGCAGAAAAAGAGAGGAAACAGAGGAAAGGGTAAGATGAATCCGCATGCCGAGTAACGAGCGAAAGATACCTAATCATGATATCTTGATCAATCATTGCATTCAATTCAATTCAAAGGGACGTACCAGCATACGATATCGTTCCTACATCAAAGGGAATCGGCGGATCTAGTTGAGGATCATCGGGGATCGTAGAACGTGCTTTCTTTTGTAGTTCGACATCATCGGTATAGGAAATGCCAAATTGCACCAGAAAGTTGGGCACTGTTCGAAAAAAGTGCGAATGATCGTAAAAGCCATGTTCGTACAAGGCAACCGCTCGATCGTATCCATGCGGACTCCATTTGCGGTACAAATGCATCACAATATCGCCTTTCGTTGTACCGCAGCGAATAAGAGCTTCTTCGGCTTCGAGTTCTTCCAAGGCTGCACTCATCTTTTGTACGTTCGTTTTATTTAATATTTCGTCGATACGTGCAACTTCTTTGCGACCAAGCTCTTGTTCCTTTAACTGAAAGACTTTGTAAGAAGAGAAAGATCTTTGCAATGAGAGCGAGTGAGTCTTTGTAGTATCGCTCTTTGTCTTTTGTCATGGTCGCGTGCAGTCGTCAAAGTTTTTTGACGCAAAATAGGTGCGCGTGTGACCGTGTGACCGAAATACATCGCTCCGGTACTAGCTATGATCGAATATAGTACAACCACTTCGCATGGCTCATGGCTAACTACCAGTACTTACTCCGTATAAAAAGTAAACTAAAGTCTCAAGGAGAGCACTGGGAGACACGGGAACGCACCTCTGCTTGGTACATTTTTCTACGGGAGTCTACGTGAGTGTACACTTTTTCCCGAACCTTCCAGTAGACACCGAATAACGATTATTATGACAACATAGTTATGAAGCAGAATAATGAAAAGAGGAGAAGACTGTACATACCCCTCTCTCTTATGCGGCCGCGGCCAAGCCACCAGACCGAAGAATGGTTTTTAACAAGGCTTGACATTGATGTTCGTTGTTATCGAAGGCCGATTCTCGAAAGTCCACCAACTGGTTGTAGAGCTCTTTGGCTTCTTCAGTGCGTGAAGTCTCCTGCAAAGTCGTCAAGAACACATTAATAACACCCACAGTGATGCTATCGAGAATACCGTGATGGTTCTTAGGTGCTGAAGAGTCGATCTTTCGATTCAGCCACTCTGTCGCATCCTGGCATTCATTTTCTTCTGCATTCTCTAATTCCCGGCATTCCGAGGTAGTCAAGGAAGATTGCCAGTGTTCTAGAAGAACCGTCGCGGAAAGACGGGCGTATTGAGTTGCTTTCTCAAATAAAAGTTTCTTCATTTGAAATCGCTTCTCATTCGTGACAGGGAACCCTTTTGCCAGACATAGGCAGGCGATTGCCAAATTGTGCGTTGCAATTGCCTCTTGCTTAGGAACGTAGTGTGATTCTAACCGAACCGCATGAGCTACCGACGGACACGGAGCGTCAAGAAAAACGGACTCCAGCACAGTTCTACGACACGAATTGTTGTCTGATTCGAGCGTAAGATATCCATCGGGTGTCACGGAAAGAACTTCAATGATTAAAGCTTCACGGCGAGCGGGTTTCGCTGTTGTTAAATGCTTCAAGCTCTTTTGTACAAGGTCATTCACATTCATTTTATCGGTAGCTTCCAGCAGACTGTCGGGCAGGAGAGAAGCGGCGCACTCGAATGCCTCGACTGCCTGCATATAACATCTTCGTTGCAACAGACTGACGCCGACGTTGTTTAATGAGATTGCGCTACGTTGCTGTACTATTCTCTCATTCATATCGTCACGTGATATATTTTGATTCATCATTGAGGCTCTGGTCTATTAGATAGGAAGTCGTTGTGATTGAATGATGTTTTGAAGTCAACCCTCAATTTTTTGGGGGTCAGAAAAAGGTTGGAAGTTGGAAGGGACAAACAAACATTGTCTTCAGAGAAGGTCTTCTTCGGGAAATCCAAAAGTACGATTCGCGCTACAGAGTGAATGAAAAGGCAAATCGGCGTACAAATCTACGTAGGTTTTGTACCAAAATTTGATCGGCGGCTTGAATATGAAAATGCCAATAGGTCCAGAATCCAGAAATGACGATCAGATTTCTTTGAATGTAGAAAATGACCCTTCATAGTATGGTTCCTGAAGTAGCTTGCTTAGAATCAAAGAAAGGTGCAACGTGAAGAACAAGAAACGGCTGAAGAAACGGGCGAATTTACACAGAATTAGTGACAGCTGCCAATAAATAATGTTTGGCCAGCTGCCAGAAACCCAAGTACGTTTTGTCGAACACCTAACGAACTTCAAAACCAATCATGAATGCCGAACAATCGCTGATGAGGATGAATGATGAAATTGAAAATTGAACTAGGAACTAGACTACAGTAGAATAAAATTAAAGTTTACGTTTGGACCGCCAATCTCAATTGCCTCCTACGTTGAATGAGAACTCTGCTCCGTTACTCGCACCTCGCACCTCGCACATCGCAACGTCGCAACCATCTCGTTGCATGCTTGTATGTCGATGCAAGCTAGGAGCATTGGTTTTAGTGCATCCCAATTTTTGTCCTCAGCACTTTGACTAATGCACGCCAAACTTTTATCTTATCAGTCAGAAGAAGAAACGTGCTTCTTGCTAAGTTGGATCCATAATTAAGTGTTCACACAGACCGATTGACATATTCAAAGAAAATAGTCTAAATTCAAGCTTGTTTTTTATATTTTCAGAAGCAAGATTAGGCCATCAACCGAAGTCTCTGTCGGTCTCGTGTTTGTAGCATCCAAAAGCGTTTCGAGATATTGTTTTAATTCAATGCAATGACCTCTTGTGTCTCGGTGAAACTTGGACGCGGAGATTCACACATTTCGCATTTGGCTGTGCTCCACGTGCGTTTCGTGTTTAGGAAAGTACATAGCTTGCACGTCCAAGGCCCGACAATAGAACCCTGGCTCGTGTGAGACTTACTTGGTACGTCGCATAGTCTTGGCTGCTTTGGCTGATTTGACGAGAAGTCGATTTTAGAAGTGGCGACTCCCAAACTAGGAGGCGAGACGTCTGAGACGGAGGTGGCTGAACTCCATGGACACATGACCTCAAAAGGGCGCTTCGTCACCCGGGGAGTTACCGATGGCATTGGTTTGACTGCGGGAACGGCAGCTTCATTAGCTCTATCCTCTTGTTCATTTTCTTGGTTCTCATATCCATAAGCGGGCCATGCTTTCACTTTCCGGAAATTCAACACTGCATCGGCATACTTCTTCCTGTTGGCAACTGGATCCCGTACATGAATTTGTTCTTTTTCGGGGGCTTTTACTTCGCTGTGCTCTTCCTTATCAAGCGCCTTCGTATCAAAATCAACTGGCTTGTCCGAATCACTTGCTTGTTTTATGTGGGTGATTTCGTTCAAATCATTAGCTGGTTTCTTTTCATTCGTCGCCATTTGTTTCTTCTTGCGCTCTCGTTCTAACTGCTCTTTTCCCTGGGCGATCAATCGTTTCCATCCCTCCTTCCATTCCTGATCAAATTCCGAATCCCCGCGCTTCATGGCCGGTCCATCACGATTGCGTTGTTGAAAAAACCGTTCAACGTGCGCAGTATGCGCATGCGCACCATTGCGTCGATCTTGACTTTCCACCAACCGTCGCTGCTGTTCGCGCTGCGCCAAGTCTTGCAATAGCTCCTCGTGCGTCCGGGGAGTCTGACTGTCGCACTCGGCATTGTATAGTTCCAAAAAGGCTTGATGACGGAGTTTAAGTTCGGTATCGGAACCGTATGTCGACAATCCTTCCTTGCGGCATAAGTCTTGCAACTGCTTCTTTTTGAGTGAATGATACAAGACCGGATTCTTCTTGGTGAGTCGTCGTGGCTGTGGTTGCTGTGGCTGTGGCTGTGGCGGCTGCTGATGAGGTAGTGTTGATGATCGTTCTACGACTTCGTTGTCGGCAGAGAGACGACTCGATCGACGAGGTGCTTCTTCTTCACTAGTTCGCGTAGCAGTTGCCGCTGATGCTGTTAACGCTGCTGGCGAGGCCGAAGATGACAAGATTGAATACATTTCGTTGCGAATGCCCGAATAAGCATTGGATAAATCCTCTAACGTCGGATTCGGTCGAATGCACTTTTCAAAGGCAATGCCGCTTGTATCCAATTGTACTCGACAGACCGGGCAATTTGCTGTTCGTTTTAACGATTTGAGTTGTTCTTTCAATGATTTGCGAACGCATTCGCTGCAAAAGGAATGCTGACAAGGATACAGCGAAATGGGATTGCGGAAAATCTCACGGCAGACGACACATGATAGAGAATCTTCCATGGCTTCTAAACCACAATGAAACTGACTTGATCCTTGTAGCATTACTGACGGAACAGAAGTGTCGTAAGTGCGTGGTGTTGTTGCGTTTGTAGAAGGAACGGATTGCGCGAGAGCATCAAACGCATTCGTATCATTTGTCGACGACATGCTCCGCAAGGCTCACTGTACGCGGTATTCTTTATATTGTTTCCGTCAATCCTTTCAATATCCTGCTCAATCAATAAGAACTTGTCGAATAACGCAAGAGGAGTAACAGATTCACAATAAGAAGGCCGGAATAGAATGGCAAAGGTGAAAGTTGGCCGAGCTGCAAAGAATGCGAGGCGCGACGAGGAGGACGCGAAAAGTGGCGGCAATTTTTGAAGGAGCGCGCCCATCTGTGGTCGCCGGCGAGCCTTTTCGCGCGCGCACCTCTTGCGAGTAAAAAATGACCAGAGTGAGAAAACCACATTCCCAGATTTCCTGGGAAAGCGAGAACTACAACTGGTCCAGATTTTCTGGACCAACGTAAATACCAATCACCCAGATTTCCTGGGAACGCGAAACTACAACTGGTCCAGATTTTCTGGACCAACGTAAATACCAATCACCCAGATTTCCTGGGAACGCGAAACTACAACTGGTCCAGATTTTCTGGACCAACGTTAATACCAATCGCCCAGATTTCCTGGGAACGTGAAAATTCAGCTTTCCCGACACTCGCAATATACTGTAAATGCCCGCCGCCGCAACAATCATTATCTTCGTCGATTAATTGTCGAAATGGAATTGTGAGTGTAGCAACTTGTAATAAGTACATGATAAGATGGTTATCTGCTTGTTTGTTGTAACTTTCCTGCTGGGGAGTTCTAACGGTAGCGAATCCGATGTGCAGTGTCACCGGCTCATCGTCTTCGTCTTCATCTTCATCCTCGTCATCAGTCGTTTCATTTTGCTTGTTTCACTTGAGCAACGACATATTCTGTTAATCGTGCCGCGAGCGTTGCGACTTTTTTGCTCGGAACGGGTGACAAATCTTCCATGACTACCAGATACTGCCAGTTCAAATCCAGTTAACTGAACCTTTGACGGCCACATCTCCTCCATCATTGACTGGAACAAAGCATCCAACTCATTCATATGATTTGTCAAAGCCATGCTCCAGTACAATCATAAAGACTGTACCGTTTTATAGTTTCCGCCTATAACTGCTCAGTTTCTATGAATAAGGTTTTTCGTTAAATAAACTAGATCGTCATGGTCATGGGGCGTAGAGGAGTCGGCTAGCCGATTGCATAATAAGCTCGGCTTCTGTGGGGGAAAATTATAGCTATTCTACGCCAACAATGTTTATTTCTTTGGTTTCTTCGACTTTTTCTTCTTTCGTATAGCATCCGCCAAATCATCCACGTCGTCTTCATCGTCGTCTTGATTCTTTTCGTTGCTGATAGCCGCGATCACTTTATTGTCGTTGGTGCTAGCAGGTGGTTTGATGCTAGCAAATTCGCTTTGTAACACAACTGGCTCGTCTTCTTCATCGTCATCCTCGTCATTCATCGTCTTTGTAACTGCTTGTTGCAAGGGAGCTTCTGTCGCATTTGAAGTTTCTAAAGGAGCTGCGACAATCTTTTGGTTCTTGACAGGAGGCACGTCTTCCACGACCGCATTGGTGTGCTCTACTGTTTCATTTGATCCGGATACTTGAACCGATGATGGCTCCTCTTCCTGTGCCACCGACTGCAACAAAGACTGCAATAGCGCATTTGCTTGCTGTTTGACTTGTTGCTGTTTCGTTTCACGTACAGCCGTCGGCATGTGTCCTATATTGTAATCTAAAGCTTGTCGTTTGTAGGCTTCTTCCGCTTGGACTTGAGCTTGTTCGACGGCGGCATCCAACACCACGTCCATTGCGGTAGCCGTCGTCACAGTCGTGCTTTCGGTAGTGTTCCAGTCCATATCGGTACTTTTCGCATCGGCCTGTGCTTCACGCTGCTGCTGCTGCTGCTGCAACTGCAATCGTTGCAATCGTTCCCGCAAGGCCTGTTCATCGGCTTCTTCCAATGACTGCTCCAATCCAGGACATAGATTCTGACGCAATACTTGGTCGGCGGTTTGACACACGGTCCGAAACATGACGGGTTCCAATTCACACCCTCCCGCATAATCGACCAAACATATTTCTCCGTGTACATTCATAGCAATGGTAATGAGACTTCCGTCGGCGACCAATTCTTCCTGCAATGTCGGATCCAATAGAGCGACCATTTGCAGCGACGGGCTGTCGGTATTTGCCGAAAACGAGGTCGTCGTCAATGATCCTTTGATCGCATCTTCCGCAGCTATAATAGCAAATGACAAAGCCAATGGTGTATGATGCAACGGTAGCGGAGTCGGTTCTTTGATATGCGCCTCCACCAGTATCGGTGTCCCGCCCATCATTTCCAAACACGGCTTGCGATAATGCCGTAAGGCCGCCATGGCCGCATAAATACTCGCGTCCATCAAATTCCCACCGGCCGCATCGAGTAATACTAAATTGAGTTCGAGCTTCCACGCCCACTCCTCCGGTGTAATGCACAAGGCTTCCGAATCCAGTGCCCCGCCCGTTAATAGAATCCGTTCGAGCGCTCGTAATATACGATTTGTCCAAGCTTTTTGGGTCTCGTCCATGATCGTATTATTCGTGTTTGAGCTAAATTCCGAACGCGTCGTAGCCACGGGCGGTGCATTCCGAAACGCCGTCGACGCACTCGGTGAAGCATCGACACTGAGGGATACAATTCCTTCCTGCGGACGATCCGGATACGGCGGTATCACTTGTGCCGTACACGAGCACGTGACGCGTGTTCCGGCGCCCCATTGTACCGTGGCGTGTGCTGTATTGTCGCTGCGCAGCAATTGGACTCGTTGCGGTCGTCCTTCGTTCCAAGAACGGCCGTCGGTGCGGAGAGCGCGAGGAGTCGAAAGGGCACTTTGTCGCACGAAGGATCGTTCGACGAGACTGGTCGTGCGTGTGTCGTTGCGGATGGATATATGAGGCAATGTACGAATAGAGCTCATTGAATTGAAGTAGTAAGTTAGAAAGAAACAGAAGGGAAAGAAGACTGTTGTACAAAGGACTTAAATGAGAGTTGTGTGATGCTTTCTGTTGTGCGTCGATTATTCTTTCCGAAAGGTTATAAAAATTTTTAGGTGGCTGTGGAAAGTCCGGAAAAGGTACTATAGCTCAAATTGATGGTTCTGCGGAAACACGACTACAATTTCAGTCATGACTACTCAAATCGGATTGTGAGCCGAACTGCTTCGAACTGCTACCAAAATGCAATTTCTCTCGTATTGGTTGCTAATAATCAAAACTGCATATCATAAGTTCCTAACGTCATTTGAGTTTAAAATTGAGCATCGGTTGTTTGTTTTCGTCAAATTGTCTTGATCGATTTTGTCCTTGGATACTATAGCACAAAGTGTTAGTTCTAGGGAAACACGACTGCAAAAAGCTGTCACGAATCTGATGTTTTGAGCCAGACTGCAAGCAACGCTGAGTTTTGTCGGCTCGGTTGCTAAGTAACGAGTTTTCAATTCGCCAATTAGTAATAAAGGCGTACCGAATCTTTCCGTCAGACTAAAAAAATACTATTAAAAATAAAAAAATAGTCATCGATTTCGTCCCTATTTACTATGGCTCAAACTGTTGCTTTACGGAAAACGCGACTTTATTATGTCATACGCACTCGGACATGTATTTTCCGTTGCAAAGTGCCGGATTGAAACGAACGTCGAAAGTGTCGCAACAAAAAAGCAAACGCAACAAAATATCGCATTGACCGGTTTGAAGGGCAATAAAAGCATCATTAAACAAATTTGTTGCCTTGCCATAACAAACAATACCGCAAAAAATCGACAATTACACAATGAAAAAGACAAAAGTCCCTTTAATGGCTCTCTTGCAAGCTCTACTCCTTCTTTTGGCAGTTCTGTTACTCGCATTGCAATGTCATTTGTCATGGCGAGTTTCGCTGTATCCCAGTCATTTAAACAACAGCAACAATCTTCCTGACTCTCTTCTCTTTGACGCTAATAACGCAACAAAACCGACGTGTGCATTGCTGTTCTTCGGATTACCGCGAGCTTTTACTTCCCTCGTTCTTCCCTCGATTCGACAAAACATTTTGTTGCACAATCCCAATTGTCATGTTTACGTACATTTTTATCAACAAACACAAGAAGCTGCGGGGCGATCAGGACAAGGAGGAACTTTACGACCCGATGAAATTTATCAATTACAGAAGTATGTGACGGTCAGTTATATACAAGCCGAACCCGAAACACAATTTTGGCCGCTTTACGAGACACTGTTACAACGAGTCAATCACACGAAACATCCACAAACGAATCGGCCACTCTATTTTCCCTGGAAAGCAAAGACATACAATTATCAAACAATGGTCAATATCTTCAAAATGTGGCATTCGATACAGAGCGTCTGGAAATTGATGGAGCACACGAGTCAACAACAGGGATATGTCTATGATGAAGTTGCTCTCTTGCGGTCCGATGTCGTTTATTTGACACCGCTACGATTAAATGAATACGCAAATGAACAGCGCATCGTGATACCAGGATTCGGAAAGTATCCCATCAGTGATCGAATGGTGTATGGTCCGTACGACGCCGTCCGGATTTGGGCGACGGAACGATTTCCTCGCATCGAAGAGCATGTACAATTTATTGCGAAACATGATCCGGGTTGGGGATTGCACGAAGAACGATTTTTGAATTACACCATTTTCCCCGCGATCCGACAAGTGCTGCACAATGAAGATGCTATTTTCGAACATCCGCAACTGTGTTTTTTGCGCGCTCGAGCCGATGAGAGTGTCTGGATCAGTGATTGCACGGCGGGTGGACCGAACGGATCGTTGCGGTCGATTGCAGCGAGTGTCGGCAATGTTACACAAAGGTTAGAAGCGATACTGGGACGGCATTGTCATGGACCACCAAAACGATTGACGCGATCCTTTTTGTCGGTGGATTGTGCCAAGCAATGAGATCGTATTGTAAACTATAGTTAGACTGTCGAATAGATTTATACGGAAACGAAATGCATTGTAGTGTTGCTAGTCTTGGCGGTGTTTGATCATGAAAACATCAATTCAAAGCGATTGAACGGCAGTACGCAAGTGATTTCAAGTCATGTAGTATAAACTAAATTACGTCGGTTACTGTGCCGTTGGTAAAATGACACTTACAAACCAAAAGATAAAAACAGCGTAACTTTCAAAATACGGATCCTGGGGCCCGTCCTCAGGCTTCCTGCTCTGGTTCAGGAACTTCAAGAGTCGTCTTTGCAGAAGGGGACACATCTTCTCCACCGAGAATCAACGAAGAGCAGCCTTTGATCTTGATAAAGAGGGACAAAATGGCCGACCCAATAATGAAGAAACCCATAATCATAAAGGCCTTCTCGTAGGACAACTCGCGGAATGCCATGCCAAAGGCAACCGCTCCACAGTTTCCACCTCCACCGACCAAACCCGAGATCGCACCCGTTGCCGGTGGGTCAATGTACGGCACAATTCCGAAAGACGTACCCTCGGCGGCTTGCACACAAAGAGAGAAAAAGATCATGACAACAATCGCACTCGACATGGTCTTGGTGTTGGCAAAGACCATGACGAGGATTCCTTCTCCCAACAAGAACAAAGTGTGGATCAAAATACGACCCTTCATTCCCATCTTTGCATTGAATAGATCACTGAAAACACCACCCATACCACGCGCAAACAAGTTCATCCAGCCAAAGATAGAAGCAATCGCGGCAGCCGACTCTGTCGATTGACCGAATTCATCCGTGAAATAGAGCGCAGCGGCGTTATTCATGGTGAGTTCAACACCAAAGCAGGCGGCATATTGAAGGAACAAGATCCACGTGTTAAAGTTGAAACTCGCCGCACGAAAAGAGGCAGCCGCCGACACTTCGGGCATGACACCATGCTTCTTCATTTCACCGTAGTTTCCCTTGGGAGCATCTTCGGAGAATAGCAACATGCATACCGCTACCGAGAAAGTAACAACGGCAGGAACAACAAAGACTGTACGCCAGGCTTTTTCCGAGTCGCCATCGTAGATAACCTTGAAAAGAGGAAACAGAATGGATCCCACCACCAACTGTGTGACACCTCCACCCAAGTTTCCCCATCCACCGACCGTGGCGTTGGCCGTACCGACGACACTCTTGGTGAACATGCGCGTCGTCCAATACTGACACATAACAAAGGTACATCCGGCGATCCCAATGAGCAATCGAATGATGAGAAGAGAGTTGAAGCTGTTGGCGAGACCCGTCAGACCCGTCGGAATCGATGCAAACATGAGCACACCGACAAAGGGAAGACGGGGTCCGAATTTGTCGCACAAAGGACCCATAATGAAACGAAACAAGATGGTTCCTCCCACGGCAATGACAGAGGTGCTCCAAATCTGTTTTTTGGTGAGTCCTAGGTCACCACGTATCTCGGAAAGGAGAGGCGCGGCAGAGAACCAAATGAAGAACGCCATGAAAAAACCAAACCACGACATGTGGAAAGCACGCATGTGCGGTCGGGCAATGCTAAAGAGCTTAATCTCGGTCGCCTTATCATCTTGGTCCGGGTCAACGTTGACCTTGTACTCGCTGTACTTTTTCCTAAAGAGACGAGCCGATGAAATGTAAGGTATCTTTTTTCGGGTCGGTTAATACAGAGATCGCATTGATTCACTTACCATTCGGTTGCTTCTCCTGTTTCAGCCATCGTTTCGTTTCACACAAAATTAGTTTCAAAAGTGAATATCAAAAAGAAAGATAAAAAGTGAAACAATGTCAAAAATGTGAGCTCATCGACAACAAGAAAAAACGCAGTGGATGGTGAATGGGAAAATGGTTTTGAAAACGTCGTTGTCGCACTTCCGAAATGCGCGACAGAAGCAAGGACACGAACTTCAGGAAGTTCGTTTTTCGCAGTAGTATCGAGTACCGGTTCTGCGTCCACCACGTATCTTGTATACGACTCACTGTAGATGAGGTGTTCAATTTATTCTACAGTCAAGTGTCTCAGACGTCTCGTCAATTCGAAGCTCAAAGTACTGCCGACTTCGTTGCATGCGTGGCGTAAAAATGCTCGTCATTGAAGAACAAAAACACTACTTGACTCCCTCAATGTGTACAAGCAGAACCGGTCCGTCATTGGATGCTTCCGGAAGTTCTTGGACAGCCGCCAAGTTCCTTCGGAAAAGAAGAATGTGTGGTTCCGGAAGCAGCAACTTCAAAGCCGATGACGATTTTTGTCCTGTCTTTCGCCTATTTTTAACCTTATTGCAATTCAATGATATCGTTGAGACCATTTTTTTCTCGTGACGAGTGAAACCTAATGATGACTAATTACTCCGTAGTGTAGACAAGACACCATGAAAAAGCAATCGAAGCGTGCTTTTCACACTAAAGATACGGTGCGCTTATTTTTCTGTTATGCAGCGTCCTTTTGCGGCTCGGGAACGGAAAGCGTAGAATCCTTTTTGGCAGGTCGATCGTCGACGCCACCCAGCAACAACGACGAACAGCCTTTAATTTTGATAAAGACCGACAACACAGCGGAACCAATAATGCAAAATCCCATAATAGTAAAGGCTTCTTTGTAAGAAAGCTCTCGGAACGCCATACCGAATGCGACAGCACCGCAATTACCGCCTCCGCCCACCAGCCCGGCAATCGAACCGGTAGCAGTAGGATCCACATAAGGCACAATGGCAAACGATGTACCGGCCGCAGCTTGCCCGCAAATCGCAAAACAAATCATTATACAAATTGAACCAACCAGTGATTGTGTATTCGCAAAGACAACGACCAATGCACCTTCGCCAAAGAGACAAATGGTATGAACGAGAATGCGACCCTTCATCCCCATCTTGCGATTCGCCCAGTCACTCGAAAAAACCGCCCATGGCACGCGCAAACAAATTCATCCAGCCAAAGATCGAAGCAATGGCGGCCGACGACTCGGTCGACTGTCCGAATTCATCCGTGAAATAGAGTGCTGCCGCATTTTGCATCGTCAACTCGACACCAAAGCAACAGGCGTATTGAAAGAACAAAATCCAAGTATTCAAATTCAGAGCTCCCGACCGAAATGATGCTGCAGCGGATATATCGGGCATGACACCATGTCTCTTCATGTCGCCGTAATTGCCCTTGGGAGCGTCTTCTGTAATCCATAAGATCAAAAGGGCTACGAGAAAGGTGATGACCGCCGGGACGACGCAAACCGTACGCCACGCCTTTTCCGAGTCGCCATCATAAAAGATTTTGAACAGCGGAAAGAGCAGTGATCCGACCACGAGCTGCGTCACGCCGCCGCCCAGATTCCCCCATCCGCCCACCATCGCGTTGGCCGTGCCGACGACATTCTTGGTAAACATACGACTCGTCCAATATTGGCACATGACAAACGTGCATCCGGCAATACCAATCAGCAATCGAATGAACAGTAGAGAGTTGAAGCTGTTGGCGAGACCGGTCAGACCCGTCGGAATGGAACAAAACATGAGGACACAGGCGAAGGGGATGCGCGGCCCCACTTTGTCACACACGGGACCCATAATGAAGCGAAACAATATGGTTCCACCGACCGCAATCACCGATGTGCTCCATATCTGTTTCTTTGTGAGGCCCAAATCTTCCCGAATTTCGGAAAGAAGTGGTGACGCCGAGAACCAAATGAAAAACGCCATGTGAAATCCGATCCATGCCATGTGAAAGGCGCGCATGTGCGGACGAGCGAAACTGCACAATTTGATTTCCGTAGCCTTGTCATCTTGGTAAGGATCGACAGTGATCTTGTACTCGTTGTACTTTTTCCTGAAATAATGGAAAGCAAGAAAATGAGGCAAAATGTGGCGTTTAGTAATTCGGTAAGATGAAGATTTTAAATTAGTTATAGGTGCAACCAATCAAAATTAATAACGAAAAGCGTCGAGCTTGGATACATAAATGATTAAGATTGCAACAGCGAACATACCATTGAACTCCTTCTTCGTAATCTTCCATGGTGATCGATATTTGAAAGGCGCCACCCGATGCTATGAATGTGTTGATACAGCCTGTAGATTGCGATCTTTACAAGGATTACGGCGAAGGCATCACATTTGTTATATGATTGACCTTTCATAGATTCATGATGGATACAATCAACGAAACTTCAGGAAGTTTGGTAATAGTGTTGACACAATCGAAACTCGAACGTCGAAATCTTCCCTACTTTCATCATCTCGTGTTTCTCGTGGAAAACCATCGTATCGTTCCATCAGTACTGCAAGTATCAAGCGTTTCTTTGATGCGTTTTAGGGCCATCTGCTCAACTAATCACGACTACTTACAACGCACAACTCATGACATGAAACGTCCGTCCATCCACCCGATTATCGAACGAATTATTTGATCCACAAAACACGAACCGTTGGAATTTGGAATTTGATTGGCTGGTCGGAGTTTCACCTCTTGGCTTTCAACTCAGTCTTGTTTGCTGGGTGCTGAGTCATCGATTGACGCTTCGAAAAACTAAAGCTTCCTTTGCAAAATACTGTTATTGAACTAGTCGTTCTGAATTAAGGCATCTAATACTGTAAAAAGTCATCTTTATCTATCGTCTATGTCTATATGAATTGTATTCGAGATCATGCACGCATGTATGAGCAAAAAGGTGGAAGAAATATCGTCGAGTTACGACTGCACAAGAAGGGCAGCTTTGAGCTTGTCTTGCATGCTGCGAAAGAGCAGTTTCCGCACTGATTCAGCAATATGAACATCATGGGACATGAGTGACTTGAGCTTTTCGGATCGAATACGCAACAAAATTGCCCCGCTTTCTCCAGCCGTGAGAGTCGTAGGTGGGAAACTTTGCGAGTCTTCTACCAAGCGTGTTTCTCCAAAGAGACCCAAACTAGCATCCGAGAGGCGAGGTGCCACGCGACGCGTCACATTGTGCAAATATTGCCCTTGTGATGCAACTCGCACTTCGCCTTGATACAACCAGTAAACTCCGTCGTCCTTCTGATTGTCATCTTCGCTAGTGATGACTTGCCCCGGAGGTACGGTGACCCATTCCAAAGCCTGAGATGCCACCAGTGACTTGTATTGAAACCAAGTGAGACCGACATTTCGGAAAAGAACTTGGAAAGCACGTCCATCTTTTATCAAAGTTTCCTTGCTGGTGGGAAGAGTCATTGCAAGAAGCGCAGGAAGTATCGAGTGTATGAGTCCAATCAGAGAAATGGACATCATCGACACTTGAAACACAAACTCATCCGTATTGACGGAATGATCGGGAATGTAATCCGCTCCGATGACAAAGAGACGTCCCATCACCGCACCGAGACGTAACCACGCCGTTCCACGGGATACAAAAGCGGCGAGATCCAAAGTCAAATGCGCCATACCCGTAAACAGCTTTGCTTCCATCAATTGGGTTGCAGCTGCCTGTATCGTGCTTTCGATCAGCGATTCATCGCCACTGATAAAGAGGGTCGATGATGAAACGGAAGAGGAAATATCTGATATATCAATAGAAGAAGGAATGGAGAAGGAGAGAGGCGACAAGGAGATTCGATGGCGTGGTTGCTGGTGAACGGAAAAGGCATCCACAGAGAAAGGCGTCGCCCAAGTGAGTAAAACGAGAAACAAGTGAAGCAGCATGTTGACTTTGTTGTTGTATTTAAAACCCGATGTTTCCCTTTTAAAGCTTTTACAATGAAATCGAGAAGATAGAAGATAGGGAAACGAAAATACAATGCGTGGTGCGGAATGTTCGAAAAAGTTGATGGGCAACGGAACGCTTTTGTTTTGCGCTTTCCACTCCAGTCGTGGACTTGTCTGAAACGGCGTTAAATTTCTGCCTCGTCGTGGACGCTACGTGGAATCTTTTACTGGAAGGAAGAATTATAACGTCCTTCCCCCCGGTCGTTGCTTGCTTATACGGTATTGTTTGTACTCTTATTACTTTGAGATAATCAACGAATCACGATTTATACAGTCATTGATTGCGTCATGGCAGTCGGAGTCGAACACACGTTCCAAGGCGCAAAAAAACGGGCGACGTCGATGAAAGTGAAACAGAGACAAACCATTTCGGAGCATTTACGTACTG
Organism: Fistulifera solaris; assembly: GCA_030295235.1. Taxonomy (NCBI): domain Eukaryota; phylum Bacillariophyta; class Bacillariophyceae; order Naviculales; family Stauroneidaceae; genus Fistulifera; species Fistulifera solaris. The sequence continues at coordinate 859,258 of AP026138.1, read as the reverse complement.
TACGCCGTAGTACGCCGTAGTAGATTCATGCAGACGTCGTGTGATTTTCTGCATCATCGACGTCACCACGAACTCGTGACAAAAGAGTGATATCCACGACTCAATCCTTGGCGTCTAAGCTTACTGGTATGTTAGCTGGATGTTGTTCAGAAAGGAAGGAGAGCAGGAAGACCGAGGAATCATCTATTTATAATACTCCGTAGTCTATTTATAATAGCGCGCTGTGTCCGTGTGTGTGCGTGTGTGTGTGTGTCACGTAACGTAACGCGCTCCCGGGTGTCTGAATCACGGGTTTGACGCTATCCCCGGGGATCGAGCCCCCCGCTTGCGGGAAGGGCGAGAACGAAAAAAGCCCTGCAGGGGCTAGACGCCGAAGGCGGCTAGTGGAAATAATGTCACCGAAGTCTCTCCTGCCTCCTCAAACCGACTACGATTTTGGAACAAACGCCTAGCAAGGTGCTAAAATAATGCATGTAAAATATCATGCGACAACAACATAATGCTCCGTAATCGTTTCATAACTTGGAAGAAAGTCCAACATGACTTTTATTCGTTGCTGTCGATGGTAGCATCAAGATGGCGATTGCAATTCTTCAAGAAGAAAATTACAGCTTGTCGCCAGGACCTCCTTCCATGTCCTCCTTGAGCAAAGCTAGCGCCTGCGTGAGAGTGTCAATCAGTCGCCGACGCGACTCTTCTTTTGACTTGCCTCGATAAAACGGGCCGTAGAGTGCGTTAAATTGTCATGGACCTCCGGCAGGGACGACGGGCTGGATAACCGCAGCTCGTTCGTCAACGAGCGAGGCCTCGGATCGTCGGATACTTTCATGGTACCAATGCTTTTCCTTCGACTTATGAATTTGTGCAACAACGTCTTGAGAATAGACGTCTCAGGTTCGCAGTTGTTTGTTGCCTTGTTGTTGGAAGTTGGGAAAGAGAGAAATTTGATGAAGACATAAGTTCTTTGGATCCGGAGAAATGGCTATAAAAGTTGTCGTGCAGAATTTCTTTTTTTGCTATCTTCTGAGATCATCTACTTAGTACTTAATAGTAATCCGATCCAGATGGTTTGGATGACCCCAATCCTGAAACAGCTTTAACCTTTAGGCTTTTCTTGCTTTTCATTATTTTGGAGATAGTAAATAGTGAGACAAAAATTTACATACTACGTAGTCGGAGTAATGACATCGAACATCGAACACCCTTGACAGTAGTCACCCCGTAGTACCGATAGGTCATGAGTTTTGAGTCATGAGTGAGGAGTCATGAGGAACTGTATTATACGGAGTAATAATGAGGAATACACCGAAGACGAGCAACGATGATTGCGATGGTAAAATAATAATAATGATGTTACACAATCTATAAAAACATGAGAGAGACCGATTTCAAGAGGAAATATGATAACAGCAATGGGCCACTAGCATCATCGCTCTATTCATTTCTCCAGAAAATCCCCAAAGTGGAATTACACGCTCATTTAAATGGATGCATTCGTCCCGACACACTCTTTGCTTTGGCGGAAGAAAAAGGCGTCACGTTGTCGTCACATCACTTTCAACCTGCGAAAAGAATGAAAACAATCAAAATAGATATCACACGGACGACGAGGACGCCCTCTTGTACAATGTACAGCCACGATCGTTACATGATTGCTTCGACATGTTTGCTGAAATTCCTCGATGCGTCAGTGATGTAACTTCGTTACGGAGGATCACGTTCGAAGCTTTGCACGACTTTGCGGCGCACAATGTTTTGTATCTGGAATTGCGCACCACGCCCAAAGTATTGAATGCTGAATGCGACAAACGACAGTATTTAGAGACGGTTCTGGGTGTCATGAACGAATTCGAACAAAGTCGCACTCGTCCCATGACGTGCCGTTTGATTGTAGCAATCGATCGGTCACTGTCGGAACAGGAAGCCTGTGAAAATGTTGAGCTGGCTATTGATTTGCGAAAAAGCACCCTGTACGCCGATCGCATTGTCGGAATGGATTTAGGAGGGAATCCGACTCGTGGTGATTTTAGGATCGTTCGACCGCACTTGGAGCGAGCACGACAAGCTGGATTGCGCATTACACTACATTGCGGTGAAGTTGCTGATAGTGGGGCTATGACGAGTGACCATGATGATGAGTCGTCACCTCCGAAATACAGCGAGACACAGGCCATGTTGGAATTCGGCCCCGATCGCTTGGGACACGCATTATTTGTTCCCAATACACTCTGGTCGTCGCAACAACGTCACATTCCCGTCGAAACGTGTCCCATGAGTAATGTCATGACCTTGGAACTGGCTCAACACGTGCGAGGTCATTTAATCGAAGGATTGCAGCAACATCCACAATTGCGCGAATGGCTGGATACGCAATATCCTTTAGCGATTGGAACGGACGATCCGGGGGTCTTTGATACCAATCCTACGAAAGAGTTATGGCTGCTCTGTCGTGCCTTTGATTTGAATGTGTCAATGATATGTCGTTTGGTGGAACAATCCGTGGAGTATGCTTTTTGTGACGAGACGACGAAACGTCGACTACAGAAAGACATTCATGAACAAATGTTACTGCTGCTGCAGTCGAACCGAGACAAGTGAAGTTGAGGACTCGTGCGATTGAGGGGGGAAGCGGAGCTTTGAATAAGCGCTTCCTTTGGATCCTTCTAGTCTTCTGCCGTTTAGCGCCAAACAGAATGTAGTGTGAATAAATACGACAGATAAACAGCTAGTATAGTAAGGAAGTGCTATCATGGTATTATCGTTCTTGGTACTTGGTGGTAGATTGACACGTCTTTAAGACAAGTAGTATGCTTACCTTAGTTTGTCTCGTCGTAGAATGGACGCGTCCGTTGAAACGCCAGTACCGTTCGGATTTGAGCGTTATTTTCGGCTGGAAATTTTCGCAGCTCCTTTTTTCTCGTCGCATTGTCGGCAAAGAGTTCGGATTTGCCTTTCCTTTGTAGAGCATTGGAAGATTGCTTTCCGTATTCTTTGCTCATAATTACATTTCGTGTAAATGGATCATGCGTTAAAGTCGAAGACGGTTGTTGAATCGAAATAGGGAGTAATAAACGCTCACAAGATGATGACGATGAAAAACATTTCTTTCCTGACAACAACATGGTTGTTGCTTCTCGTCTCTTCATCTTCCGAAAAACAAAGAGAAGCTCCCGTTTGCTACAAAACGAACGAGAACTGTTCCGACGAAGAAAATACTGCCTGTCAAACGTATTTTAGTCCATCGCCATGGAATCCTCATCAATGGACGCTCTACAGTGCCGTAACCATCCCGGCAGGATCTTTGTTAGGAAGTCCGGATCTCTTTTTATCGATTTCGGATGCGAATCCGAATGAATACAGTCCGTGGCATGATTTGGTATGGGATCCTTTGTCCTACACGACAACGAGCGAAGAGAATGTACTTTATCCGGATGCTTTATGGGAAACCAATTACTTGCATGACGTCTTGTTGGGAGGAATCGGATCGCTGACCGAATGCGGTGGACTGGAATACGCGAATATTGAGCTCATTGCAGTTCCAGCCGATCGCCGCAGTCGTCCAGGAGATGGTTCGGCGTCCACCCGACAACTCATTCAAGCACGGGCGATCCGAGATATTCGAGCGGGAGAAGTCTTGTTGACACCGTGTCGAGCCAACAATCCGAAAATGATGCGACTGTACAAACGACAAGCTTCTCGGACTTTTGAAGATTTGCTGCAGCAGGGCATGTGTATGGATACCGTGTCGGTACAGCCCTCATCGAATGGAGGGTACGGGGCTTTTTCGAAGCATCACGTCGCCGCCGGACAAGTTGTAATGCTTTCTCCCGTTCTGTTGTTAGATCGGAGTCAATTGAATGTGGTGCAACAACACGCACGTTCCAGTCATCCGAGTAATACGAACGAAAATCGATTGCCGCAATTCGCACGGGGACATGGCATTCAATTCAACAATACTCATGTACTGCGTCAACAGTTGTTCACCAATTATGTGTACGGACGAGATGACTCGAATGTGTTGTTGTGGCCCATGGCAACCGGGAGTAATTTCATTCAGCACGCTTCAAGTGTTAGTGTTCAATCGGAAATTGTGCCCAACGTCAGACTGCAATGGTCGCGTCGATACGGGCATGCGAATACCTTGTTATCGTCGGAGTCGTATCCTGTCATGGAACTACTCGAAATGGCGTTTGGGGAGGATGGATATTATCTCGTCATGGAATATGTGGCTTTGCGAGATATACAACCCGGTGACGAAATCCTTTTGGATTATGGAAGTGATTGGGTTGCGGCTTGGAATGAACATCAACAGCAAATAAAAGAGCTACCAAGAGAAGCTATCGTCACAGCCGACGAGTATACGCAACAACATGCATGGGAGCCATTGTCCACAAAAGCATTGCCTGCGCAATTGCAAACAGCCTGTCATTTTATGAACGCGATTGATACCGAAGAACTGAGCAACGTCGCTACTTGGCAAAAACCAACTCTATCCTCCTGCTGGCGTCCTTGTGAGATTCTTGAGCGCCTTGATAACGAGAAATTGCTTTACACGGTCATTGTACATCCTATGGGAAGTATTCGCGAACCATCGGAATGCGGTGTGCTGAAAACAGCAGTTCAAGTGACGCAGATCCCACGCGAGGCAATTCGACTAGTAAATCGACCTTACACTCTTCCCGAGTACTCAGATCATGCCTTTCGTCACGAAATCAGTGTACCACTGCACGACGACTTTTATCCGCGACATTGGCTGTTGCCGGATCCGCAACCATACGGTGATTTTATTGCCTCGCCATTGACACCAGGGATGATGGCTCCCATTCGGTGGCAGTCGTCCGCTCAAGTCGTCACGCCCTGGGCATTTCGTGTCGGCGTTCCGGCTTCTGTCCGACAAGTCCTGCTGGAGTATTGTGAATCCATGGGCATCATGGATGTATTTCGACACGTGACTATTGAAGGAAATGCCTTGCAAGCACGGCAAAATGGATATTTGCCTTTAGCGGATGGTACGAAATGGTATTTGCAACGACCCGGACCCGAATGGCGATCAAATTTACATTGGCTGTCACCCGGTGACGAGCATTCTCATGAACATTACTTGCAAGCTTTATCGGCATCTGGCTTTGATACTGTGCTGGACGGTGTGGGAAAGTATCTAGGCTTGGACGGCTTGGTGGCGTTCCATGTCACTTTCATCGCCGTATCTCAATCGACCGAAGGTTATCAACATCACGATGTCTTGTGGACGGGTGCCAAAACTTACAACGTCATTGTACCATTGTTGTTAGCCAATCATACCGGTCCTGAATTGGATTTGGTCGAAGGTGCTTCGTACGAGGATGGATTTGACGATAAGGAGAACCGCGTTGTCGGTCGGTATCGATACGAATACGAAGTGGGTTCGATGATGGGCGACGGTGCGGTCCATGCCACTTCGGCCGTCGACTATCGACGGCATAATGAAATGCGACTGGCCGCGACAATCTACATTGCCGATGTGAATGAACAGAATGCGAATTCGATTTTGAAAGAATATACACAGGCCTATCCACCGGATGATCGTGAACTATTGTTGAGTTGGGCGGGACGGCACTGGAAGAAATCAGATCCGTCAGCGCAGTTACCACGACCTTCCGATGATCATATATTGATGCGTCGTCAAGCGAGCGGAGGAACTGTGAGTAGTCAAGGAGCCTTTGTGATCTAGAAAGCAAGAATTGTAGCGAATAATACAAATGCATATACAAATGCATAAAGATGCTGGTATACTAATTCTCCAAAGGTCTCTCTTTTCTAGGTAAACCTTGCCTCATTTACCCGTCGTCTCAAGTATAACGATTATCTCTGAGTTTTCCTATTAGTGCCCTTAGCTTAAGCTACGTCCCGGACGTGGGGACGGACGCTGAGACCGAACACATCATCAAAAATATTTTGTTGACGCTTTTATTTATTTCTTCTCGATCTAATCTTTCTCTCCATTACTCTTTATCTATTCACTTTATTTGCCTTCCTAAGTCGTATTTACTATGAAAGGGCAAAGGCTTTGCAGCTTCTTACTGGCTGCTATTCTGCAACAAACGGCGTTTGCCTTTGTCGTCGTGACACCATCATCTCTTGCAAGTAAAACGCAATTGAATATGGTGTTTGACTTTTTCAAAGACCGCACGAAAGAAGGAATCGATCAACTCAACAATTTAGCGAAATCAGCAAGTCAGGGGCAACTGGGTAAAGGATTAGCGGATGTAGCGTCTTACACAAACGAACGCAACAAGGCATTTGCGGAAGGTCTCTCAAAAAGTCGCAACCGATTTCTCGATCGATTGGAGTTTTTATTCACCGGAATCGATCCAGAAGAAATGATGCAAGAGTTAGAAGATGTATTACTGCAAGCGGATTTGGGTATTGCGACGGCCGAAGACATTGTACAAGAAGTACAAAGTCTCCGCGAAAGTTCACGTCAGCGTTTGTCGCGAGAGGATCTCATGTCGATCATGCGCGGAAAAATATTAGAGGCACTCGAAACGGAACAATCCAGAATGATTCAATTCAGTCAAGATCCCAATCTGCCTACGGTTCTTTTCATACTGGGTGCAAACGGCATGGGAAAGACGACAACAATAGGGAAACTAGCTCATCGTTTGCGCACCGAAGGAAATCAAACGGTCTTGGTGGCCGCGTGTGATACATTCCGTGCCGGGGCGGTAGCGCAGCTGCAACAATGGGCCGATCGAGCGCAAGTTGATCTCGTGGGACCCACCGATACCGTCAAGTCACCGGCCGCTGTTCTCTATTCGGCACTCGATAAGGCGGTTCTGGAAAAGTACGATACACTGTTGGTGGATACCTCCGGACGCTTGAGCAATAATGAGGCGCTAACGCAAGAGTTGGTGAAAATGAAACGTGTTATACAGAAGCGACTTTCGCAACAAAACAATGAAAAAGGATTTCCTATCCCGAACATGAATGTCCCGCACGAAACATTGTTAGTGATAGATGCCGCACAAGGACGCATGGCGTTGGACTCAGCGCAAGTATGGAACAAAGAGATTGGATTGACGGGACTGATATTGACCAAGTTGGATGGAAGTGCACGAGGCGGTAGTGTAGTGGCGGTTTCTCGAGATTTACAACTTCCGGTGAAACTAATTGGTGTCGGAGAAGGGATGGAGGATCTTCGTGATGTAAGTCGCTATTATTGGAAGGGCATAAATCGTTTTGCATTGCGCATTTTCTTATACAGCTACGTTCTATTTGTTTGTCACGTGTGAGCAGTTTGAACCGGATGGCTTTGTTGATGGTCTTTTAGGTATTGGCGCAGCCGGTGGAAGCTCTAAAGTGAACGAAGGAGCCATGCTTCAAGCTCGACTAGATACTCTTCGAGCAGAGCGTGATCAACGTTCTCAAGAAAAGCAAACGGTTTTAGCAGCACCCGTAGCGCCGCGTCCAGTAGTACCGCCTTTACAGGTGAATGCGGCGAATCGATCGCCAAATTCTCGACGTGGTACAAAGTCGAAGAGAAAAAAGAGTAAAAAGTAATATTGTTTAGTCTCGCAACAAGATTGTTTGCAGTTTTTGTTTTGTGCCATTCTTTCTTGAGAAAGGCATTACCCTGGTACCTTCGACTGCCATTTTCACTATAATGGGTGTAGGTTGTACGCGATCGGGACTAAATTTCAGTCACTTAAAACATAAGGAACCGTATTGAAACGTCACCGAAGTGGTCCTCAAACAAAAGCGCGAAGTGGATAATCAAATGCCATGGAAATATCAATGTATGAACTAGTCTAACTATCATCTTCATTCGAAACGCAAATATTTGCGTCGGAAAGCATCCGTATCGTCGACTGCCATTTTCACTATAATGGTAAAGTCTTGTTTGTACGCGATCGGGACTAAATTTCAGTCACTTGAAACATAAGGAACAGTATTGAAACGTCACCGAAGTGGTCCTCAAACAAAAGCGCGAAGTGGATAATCAAATGCCATGGAAATATCAATGTATGAACTAGTCTAACTATCATCTTCATTCGAAACGCAAATATTTGCGTCGGAAAGCATCCGTATCGTCGACTGCCATTTTCACTATAATGGTAAAGTGTTGGTTGTACGCGATCGGGACTAAATTTCAGTCACTTGAAACATAAGGAACAGTATTGAAACGTCACCAAAGTGGTCCTCAAACAAAAGCGCGAAGTGGATAATCAAATGCCATGGAAATATCAATGTATGAACTAGTCTAACTATCATCTTCATTCGAAACGCAAATATTTGCGTCGGAAAGCATCCGTATCGTCGACTGCCATTTTCACTATAATGGTAAAGTCTTGTTTGTACGCGATCGGGACTAAATTTCAGTCACTTGAAACATAAGGAACAGTATTGAAACGTCACCGAAGTGGTCCTCAAACAAAAGCGCGAAGTGGATAATCAAATGCCATGGAAATATCAATGTATGAACTAGTCTAACTATCATCTTCATTCGAAACGCAAATATTTGCGTCGGAAAGCATCCGTATCGTCGACTGCCATTTTCACTATAATGGTAAAGTCTTGTTTGTACGCGATCGGGACTAAATTTCAGTCACTTGAAACATAAGGAACAGTATTGAAACGTCACCGAAGTGGTCCTCAAACAAAAGCGCGAAGTGGATAATCAAATGCCATGGAACTATCAATGTATGAACTAGTCTAACTATCATCTTCATTCGAAACGCAAATATTTGCGTCGGAAAGCATCCGTATCGTCGACTGCCATTTTCACTATAATGGTAAAGTGTTGGTTGTACGCGATCGGGACTAAATTTCAGTCACTTGAAACATCAGGAACAGTATTGAAACGTCACCAAAGTGGTCCTCAAACAAAAGCGCGAAGTGGATAATCAAATGCCATGGAAATATCAATGTATGAACTAGTCTAACTATCATCTTCATTCGAAACGCAAATATTTGCGTCGGAAAGCATCCGTATCGTTGACTGCCATTTTCACTATAATGGTAAAGTGTAGGTTGTACGCGATCGCGACTTTTTATAATAAAGAAAGCTGTTAACTCCTGCAAGTACTATAAACTATCGTTTTATCATTATTTTTACCACGGCTCGGCTGCATTTCTGTCATTAGTTTTTAGTCATCGTCATCCTTGCCAGGTACCAGTAAGCCATGAAACCATAGCTCATAGCTCCATCATCTCTTTATTAGGCACTTGGTATCTCTCTAAAGTATCTATTACTTCATTATAGTTCTTTTTTAACCTTGACAAGCTATGTCGTATCTGTATAAAGTTATCATCAGTATTTACCATTCCATAGGCTTGACTCCTTCACCGTAGTTTCCGTGAAGAAAACAACCCGTGTTGTTTAAGTTGATACAATTAACCGCCTCTAGAATTCCCTTTGTACTCTCGTCTACATCCCTCTGTCCCTCCATGCGTTCTTTGATGCTTCCGAAACCAGTGAATACAAAACCAGGATGAATGAGGCCGACGGCAATCTGCTCTTTGCTCAGATCCACCGCCAAACCTTTTCCAACCATATTGACGGCGGCTTTCGAAGCCCTATACGCATAGTGCTCACCCGACGTATTATTGGAAATCGAACCCATGGCGGAAGAAATAATAGCCACTTTTGCTTCCGGTGCCGCAGCACGCAAATTGGATAACAATGCTTGCGTGACAAAAAGAGGAGCGGCCGTGTTCAGTTCAAAGGCAAATCGGAATCGCTCCGGCGTAATAGTTTCAATTCCTTGAGACTGACGCTCTTCTTTGTGGCTGGAGAATCCCTCCGAAGGTCCGTACGCACCGGCATTGTGAATCAGCAAGTGAATAGGGATCGGCTCCGATTGAGTCGATTGAAAATAGTCTCTCAATCGCGTAGCCGTATCGGCGTGATCCATCACTTGAATATTATCAACAATTTGCAGCTTTTCGTTCTTCTCCAACGCTTTCAAATCCGGACTTGTACTGCGGCAGATCGCGTAAACACGTTGATACTCTTTCTTTTCCAAAAGCTGCTTGCATATCTCCAATCCCAAGCCACGATTGGCACCAGTAACGACGGCGTTCTTGAGAGTCATGATCCTTTAGTTCTTCTCGCGGCTGTTCAATAAGTTAATGCTTCAAAATTAAAAAGAGTAACTCCTATGAGATAAATAGATGAAGCGTTCTTTTACTGCAAAGAAGGCATACAGTACCAATTTAAAATCAAGAGGAACACAACGACGACGCGAGCGCTGCGAATTCCAACGAATTCGATGGAATTCATTATTTGTTTTATGACTACCTGGTAACTTTAACTCTAACTAGGCGTGCGCCCTTCGCAGTTCGCACGTTGTGCGTTCGAGTATATTATTGACGGTGAAAGTAATTCAATGAGCAAAGCTCTTGAAATCCACAGGTGCCGGAGCCGTCTATGGATTGGGCTTGACAAAATTAACTTGGTGCAAACGGATTGCTGCAAACGGATTGCTTGTTAAAATTATGAGCTAGTAAATGAAGTTATCCTATTGATTTGAATTCTTGTTTGTCTCTTCATTGTTCTCATTTGATTCATGTAGAATATGCAGAAGCTGCTGGCATTGTTCTTTGTCAGTAATAGTTTAGGTTCCTTCGGCAGCTGTTAGTTCTTTGAATAACGAGGATTCGGGATTAGGTAGATTGCTGTTCGCTTCTCGTTTTCAGTATCATGTAATATGTAGTTCACATGTCTTTCCGTTTATTGTAGACACGCGTGACTGGTTATTCAACACTCCCTCTCGAACTGCGATCTCACCATCCGAGAATTGCCTTCCGATGTTTGGCAAAGAGATCAAATGTGAGTGGTTTCGTTAGAATATCCGCAACTTGTTCGAGAGTATCGATTTTGTGGATTGTTATATCTCCGCTGTCAACGTATGACCGAAAATGGTGCAGTTTGACATTCAAATGCTTCGTCCTTGGTCGAGCCTTCGGAACTTTTGCGATTTCCAGAGCTCCCGAGTTGTCCTCAAATACTTTGCAATGGACTTTTGGCCTCCACTCTTTCACATCAAATCCGAGTGATTGCATCTCCTTCAAAGTGTTCATGATAGGAATTGCATCTCTGAGTGCGTAGCTCAATCCGGTGAATTCGCTCGGTGGAACTCAATGCAATCTCTGTCTGAAGTTGACTCTTGTGATGCAACAATACTCCGGCATAGGTGATGAAAAATCCGTGTCTGGAGCGAGCTGTGTTTAGGTCCTCAAAAGCGATCTCTGGATCCCAATTGCCTGCGAAATCGGGCGTCGACATGAACTTCCAAGCTTCTAGAGACGTCTGGGTGCAGAATCATTCCTTTGTCCCTTGTCCCTATCAGATACTTTGTAAGCCATCTCATTGCATCTCCATGTTCTTTCCTTGGGTTTGATGCAAAGCGTGCGCGATTGATGTACCGCATAGGCGATGTCTGGCCTGGATCCTCAGCGTCAGGTAGTTCATTTTTCCGATGACTGAAGTGTAATGAAAACTTTTGTCAAATGGCGGCGATTTGGGATGCTGCGAAAGTAGCTTCGATGATGCCATTGGAATATCCTTTGTTTTAACTTCCTTCTGGTCGAATTTCATGTCTTTGATTATCGAGTCGATGAGTTGTGGCTGTTTCAATTCAATTGTTGATTCACCGATCCTGTTGATATTAACTCCCAGAAAATCCGATAAATCTCCCTCAACTGTAATGTCTAGTTTGATCTGTTTCATCTTTTCAATAATTTCCTCAATTTCCTTTTCATTAGGACCTCCAAGAATACTGTCGTCGGTATATAGAACATACATCGTGCTCTTGTAGTAAAACACACATTCGTCGTATTCCGATTGCTTGAAACCGATCTCAAATAGTTTCTTTCGCAAATAAAGGAACCATGTTCGACTTGCATCCTTTGCTCCATAAACATTCTTGTGGACTTTCAGAACATAATCGTCCGGGGGATGCTCCGTGTATTGTATATCCTTTTGGAATGGACAGATAAATTTCTTTGTCGCGCGCCTGAGGAAATGCCTGAACACAATCGAGTTGCTTCGTATGCCAACCATGTATGATCACCATTGCTAGTAACAAGCGGATTGAAGTCCAATTAGCAACCGGAGAGTAGGTCAATTCATAGTCGCGACCATATTTCATCCGTGACCCATCAATAGTCAGTCGCGCTTTCCACTTCTTGACTTCGCGTGTCATAATGTCTCGTTTGCGAGCGAAGTTGCCATACTGTTGGTAGAATCGTTGCTCCCTCTGGAACTTGACTCCTTGGAAACAATGAGAAATTTCCATTTGCCATTTGATCCTCGATTTACGTCCATGCCTTTGGAAAACTCCGGCCAATCGGGTTGTTTGCGAGCTTGATGCAAATACATTGAATCGGGGTCGGCTTTCGTTTTGAAAACATAGAATGGATCCGGTGGATTGAGTTTTGCTGAGGCGGTTTGAAGAGATTCGTAAGCAAAAAGTTCCCCTTTGATGTCGGCCGATGATTGACTGAGTTCACTAGCGAACATTGCGATCATGATCTCTATTAATCGAGTAACGGGACGTCGTTGGCGAGTGCTGCGTCTCTCCCTCTGAGATTGTGGTGGCGATGGAGAGGAAAGTGGTTCAGGTTGACGATCGGTGGACGGAACATTGTCATCAGGTGGTGCGGCGGTCGGCAGCGGCATCGGTAACGGAGAGAGGTCGGCGGGTGTAGTAGTAGGTGTATCCGACAATGTAGGCGTGGATTGTTGAGGATTTGCGCTTGGAGCGGCAATAAAACCGGCTTTGAGTTGCCACAAACATGTTTTCGCAAGGTCCGGAACAGTTTGGAATTTCGAATCAAATTTGACGTGAAACTGGGGACTGACGAGTCCTGTGTCTGGGTTCAGTACCAGGGCGACAGAACGGCTGTGTACTGGAGAACGTCCCAAATAAATTCCGAGATGTGAGCGCAGAGCGCCATTTGTGAAATATCCGACTTTTTCCTCCTTGAAGCGCGGCGTCAAGAACAAATACTGGGCAACCGAATGGTTTCCAATGAATTGGATTCGAATGAATATCCGTGTTGGCGAAGAGTTGATAAGGAGTACGAGCTCAGGGTGCTTCATGTTTGGCATGTGGTTGATGGAATCGTTTGCCATGCGCGCAAAGCATAAGGCCACAGGTGAGTTGTGATGGCTTGCGGCCACTTGTGTTGTGCATCGATCAGCATCGCTCGAGTGAGTTCTTGCAATTGTCCTATGCGGCGTTCAGCTTTGCCATTTTGATGATGTGCTCCAACTCCTGCAAAGGAAAGTCCCTGACCGTTTGTTACGCAATCGTTGACCCAAGTGTTCGAATTGAAAATTCCATTGTCGGCATGATAGTGTTTGATCTTGTCGACTCCACAATTTCGAAGCGTATTGTTCAAAAGCGTGTTTTGCTTCCAAGGTCTCACTCGCACTTTGTGTCTTTTGCAGGTGAACATAACTCAAGCTGGAATAAAGGTCGGCCGAAGACGGTGGCGTACAAATAGCGTTTTGTCGTCAAGATTCCTGTGAGCTGCGCAATGAGGCCAGGCGTGGGTGATACCATTTGATCCACAGCAACAACTTCGCCGGGGTGAGTAGGCTTGTGAAGGGTTTTGCTTTGTTTAGCTGGTTTCGTTCGCCACTGACGCTTTGTTGCTTTTCCGTAAAAACAGGGCGGTGCACACCGGTGTCGGACACGTTGCAAGTCGGTGGAATAACTCCTTGCTTCGCCAATTCCTGAAGCTTCTCCATCGGCGCATGACCATAAAGGCGATGGTAAGTGAGCAATTCGGCTGCTGGAACTGTTTGACTTGTTGTTGTGTCACTTTCCTGTATGACCAGTTTGTGTTGTTGTTGATTGCCGTCGAACTCGAAGTCAACTGTGCGGCTGCGAAATGGTTCAGCTCCCTCTGAATCTGCGCTCGCTCCCTCTGAAGGTGTTGTGTCGACTGTGTTTGCATCGAAACAAAGCGGATTGTCGTCTTCATCGTCAGGAATCGATGCTTCGGGCGCAGAAGGTTTCGAAATTCGCGGCAGCCAGGGGGCGGAGTAAAACGTTGCAACGTTTGAACGTGGATCAATCGGAATTGTTTTCTTGTTGCTGCCCCAATACAGAATCGCATGTTTGCTCGTGGTATCACATCCAGAGAGTTTGTTTCCGGTGTATTTTGCCCAATGTTGCGGTGATAGAAGTCGAACTTTGCCGTCTGGTACGTAGTATGAGTTTGGAATCGTGAATGATGTCATCTTGCCCTCATCATTTTCCCATGACCATTTCAGAGTGCCTTTCATCACATTGCTGGTGCGGTTACCGCCAAAGCCTTTGATAATCAAGTTGGTCTCCTGTAGTTTTCCAACAAAGTCCGTCAGCGACATGGGAGATGCACGCTGAGCATCTATTGTCGACACCAATTGGAACTGAATCGGTATCAAAAGTCTTGGTAAGTACTTGTGGGACCGCGTTTGCACTGTAACACATCGCTGTCATCATTAACACATATCTCCTTTGACGCCCAGTTTCCATTGTCTCCACCATCTGGCTATTGGATTGCGGAATCGAATGAGTGGTGTATGAGAAAAGTAGAGTGCCTGCCTTGCTGCTTTTCGCCTCTTGTGAAGGACCGTTCGGGTCGTGGAATTTCGTATCCATACTGTGTGAATGCGGACCAGGTAAGTCTGAATTGGACTGCCGACCCGTTGACCAAGTGTTTTCAATCGCTTACTAATGGTTTCCTTTCGAAGTCGTTTTAGGAATGTAGCGGTCGCAATGTCGTGCGTGGTCAAAGAACAAGCAGTAGATCAGGGTTGCGGTGCAGGCAAGAAGCCAGTCCCAGCTGAAGCTGAGGTACCGCCAGATAGACTTGGTAAGTCATTCACTGTCGCTTGCTTCGTTGTCACTTGCGTCCGAATACTCATCTACGTTGTCGTCCTCATCGCTGTCGCTGTCATTGAGGAGTGCAGCTAGCGCTTTGACGAGTCGCTCTTTCTTCGCTTCGGGTTTGGAGACTCCCGGTCTGCGGATGTTGGCTTGGCGACAATCAACCGTCTTGTGTTTGCCCCATGAGTTATGCTTTTCGCACCAGAAGTACTCGCTTCCCTCAACTGTTTTCTGCTTGGGTTCGTCGTCCTTTGGAGGCACCGACATCCAGTCTGGCTTGGGAGTGTTTCTGTTGCGCTGGGGTTTGCTTTTGGCTTGATGCTTTGGCTTGTTTTCGGTCTTCTTTTGCTTTCCAACTTTTGGAGTTTTGCCTCCAATGCGAGAATCTTTTCTTCTTCCGGCGAAGGCAGCGTTCCACAGAGAAAGTTGTACCAAGGTCTTGTACTTGTTATCTGCTAGGTTCATGAGGTGATCCGGTGTCATCAGAAGACCTTCGTGGTAATCTTCTTCTTTCTTCAGGATGTAGTTGACAAAGGTGCGATCGGAGGCTGCCTTGTAACCCTTAAAGAGATTCGCCAAGAAGATCGTTTGTGGTTTCTCCTCGCGCTGCCAAGCCTTCCAATAGCTGTTTAACTTGCTGGTTCATCTTGGTGATGTTGTGCTGAATCTTAGGTAAGTACTGGTCCAAACTGGAGAGCTGCGCGAATAATGCGTGACCGTTGCATTTGTGTCAATGTAAGTCTCACGGATGATGACTTTGAACAGGCAAGGCCCGCTGGGGATACCATCAAAGGTGTACTGGTCCCGCCAGATCGTGATGCGATCGATGGCGGCTGGGCTTAGAGAGGAAATGAGGCAGTTGGCTGCCATGTAGGAGTCTTCATGCTGCACGGGTCTGGGTACCGATGTATGTGCGTGCGTGAGCTTGAATGTGCTCCAAAGTAATGTCTCCGTAGTTGGAGAGGAGGTTGGTGGTGTTCTGGACAGGCTCGATGGCTTCGATATCGTCGGGGATGTTGAAGATCGGCCCCCAACCAAAGTTGCTAGCACGGATGCTAAGTCCTTCGATGAAGGAGAGCGCATGCGACCGGGATCGCAGTCGAATCGTTCATCTCCAATCTGCTTGGTCGCCATTTCAGAGGCGAGATCCTTCGCGAGTAGAGAAGTCGATGACATGGTGGGTGCTCAAGCCGGGCTTAGAGCAAAGGCTACTGCTACGGGAGCAGCGAGGTTTTGGTTGGCGTTGTTCGCGTTAGCGTCAGCCATTTCGTCGGAACGAAGTAGTTGTTATAAAGTGCGGAGCTTTATGGTCACTTGGCGCAGAGGAAGCGTCTTGAAATCCACAGGTGCCGGAGCCGTCTATGGATTGGGCTTGACAAAATTAACTTGGTGCAAACGGATTGCTGCAAACGGATTGCTTGTTAAAATTATGAGCTAGTAAATGAAGTTATCCTATTGATTTGAATTCTTGTTTGTCTCTTCATTGTTCTCATTTGATTCATGTAGAATATGCAGAAGCTGCTGGCATTGTTCTTTGTCAGTAATAGTTTAGGTTCCTTCGGCAGCTGTTAGTTCTTTGAATAACGAGGATTCGGGGATTAGGTAGATTGCTGTTCGCTTCGTTTTCAGTATCATGTAATATGTAGTTCACATGTCTTTCCGTTTATTGTAGACACGTCGTGACTGGTTATTCAACACAAAGCGCCACCATGTTGTTCGTCGCTGTGCTATTAGTTTCGATAAAGCTTACGTTAAGCTTCACACAGAAAGGAGCCGCTAGGAACGTCGTTGTCACTGGAGCAAATCGTGGATTGGGACTGGAATTCTGCAAGCAACTCCTGGAAAAACCGACATGTCAGCGTGTATGCCATTTGTCGAAAGGTAAGCTCCGATCTGGCCCAGCTGGCCCAAAACAGCAAAAAACTAGAGATACTGGAAAAAATTGACATAATGAAGTATGCAGCTACTGCTTCGACTTTGAAAAGGCATTTTGAAACCGACGCTGACATCACCGATACCGATTCACTTGCTTCTTCAAAATGCCGGGGCGTGCAGGCCCTCCGGAAGACTATGATAGTATAAACGATCGCAATCAGTCACAAAATCTTCATAATATTACCCCGGACCGATTCCAATATGCTTTTGAGCTCAACGCGGCAGCACCACTCTTTCTTCACGCAAGCTCTCTTGCCTAATCTACGTGCGCCGCTCCGGATGTCAAAGTCGCCCTTATCTCATCTGCAATGGGTTCGATCTCCGATAATTCTTCGGAGGTCACTATGCTTATTGTGCGTCTAAGGCAGCTGTCAATATGGTCGGAAGGGGTTAGCTGTGGACCTTCTATCGAATGGGGTCGCAGTCGGCATGATTCATCCTGGATATGTCTACACAGGGTTTGGTGGCACAAAGGAGCGCGTTAAGGGCCAAAGAGACGTTAATGTCAGTGCGAAAGGTGTCTTAGAAGCAATAGATGCCATTAGCTTGAGAAATACTGGCTGTTTCTTGCACGGCAACTACGGTGAGGGGGTATTTCCTCTGAAATGGTAATTTGAAGCATTGCTCTACATTCACATGTTTGGATCCGCGTTGAGTCAGGATAGGTGCGCCTTGAAGGTTTGATTCAAAGTAACCGTTTGGACTCTCAAGTGCGCGCAAAATCCGTTAGAAAGCATTCATAGAGGAAAACAGTGCTGCGCCATCAGGTACACTTTATTCTATAGTCAGAGACTTTGGCACAAAATTTTGAATTTGGCGCGACCGTTCAAAATAAGGATACTTAGAGGACGACATTGATCGAAGAGCAATTTATTATAAACGTTGAAATACATAGAGCCGTTCTTTTCCAAGTAAATGACCGGCGTGCGATCAACGCACGGTGCACACAATCATGGTGGGCGTTGAAGTGCAAACACACACATTTGCACGACCTCGGTCCATTTCACTCGTAACACAAAGAAAACAAGGAACAACAAACTAAAAAGACAACAATGATAACGCGACGTGTCCTCAACCCAACAATCTTGCTTTTATCCTCCTTACTCGTAGCCAATGGAGCGTTTGCACGCGGGTTACTTGTTGAAAATGAAGGCTCTGTTCAATTACGAGGTGCGACGACGACTCCGGAAGTTTTCAACCGACGGCGTCTTCCCAAACGTAAGTACACCCGAACTCGGTGTAAACAGTGGCATCAAAAGGATCTTAACCATCTCTTCGTACCGACAGGTCCCAGTGGACATGGCCATAGCACAAGCCATTCGGGGTATCTGGGATGTCTTGGTCTGAGCGATTCTGAGCTTAAGTCATCATGGAAATTGTCCGGTAGAGCCCCAAAGTGCCAATATACACACCATGCAGGCAAAGGAAACTCGACGTCTAGCGGCTCTTATGAAAACAGTGGGAACACAAATAACGGCGGGAGCGACTACGGATCATCTAATAACGATAGTGATACAGTCGTGAGCAACGGTGACTTTGACAATGTTAACGACACTACCGAAAATGAAGGAGACGGAACAAACGATGGAACTAGCGCAAACAACAGTGGCAACGGAAGCAATAATGCGAACAACAGTGGCAACGGAGGAAACAATGGGAACAACGACGGCAACGGAGGAAACAATGGGAATAACAACGGCAACGGAGGAAACAATGCCAACAACAACGGCAACGGAGGAAACAATGCAAACCATAACGACAACGGAGGGAACAATGCAAACAATAATGGCAATCAAGGTAATGCCAGCAACAACGGCAATGGAGGTAACGGAAACAACAATGGCAACGGAAATAATGCGAATGATAATGGTCAAGATGGAAAGAATAGCGGAAATAATGACGGTCAAAGCCAGGGCCAAGCTACTTTCGACCCATACGGAGATTTTGACATTACCAAATGCGACACATACGAAAATTTGTGGATGTGGGACTTGTCGCTTACTTGCGCAAAAGACGGCGATTCATCCACTTGTGAATGTATCTTTGCGGAGGAAATGATGGAGCTAGGAAGCCTAAGCTGCGATGACGCAGTAGCCTGTCCTCGTAACTGCAACATTTGTAGCCGGTGCATGAAACTGCTTGGCTGTCAAGTGCCAAAATCGTCAGCGTCTTTTTTAAGCTCTACTCGAAGCTTCCTCATGCTCGCGACCGCTGTGGGATTTCTTATATTTGGTGGCGCATACTATACCCGACGCAGAAGAAGACGAGGTCCCAGCATTTTACAGAAGGTTCTTCTAGAGGACAACAATTCCGTTTCAGACGAAAGCACCGCTGGTGGACGAGTTTGGCTTGCGCCCGTGCCTTCTAGTCACGATTCGGAAGGATCCAGTTTCTATTCATACAACAATGCCGCCCAGTTACCCATTTGGGTCCCACCAACAAAGAATGGGATGGATCAAAAGCCGATGTGGCTAGCTCCCGATGCATCTTCACGAGAACTCGACTCTTCGATTGATACAACAGAAAAAGGGGGAACGTCAGTTTGGCTTGCGCCTGACGCTACTTCCGTTCAGCTGAAAGGGTCTTTTGAAGAATGCGAAAAGCACATCTCAGAAGTCTCTGCACCGATCGGTCTTGCACCGAATGCGCCGCTGGAGTTGGTGCAAGGGGAAAGCAAAAGCGACCACACTGACAGTGACAGATCCCAACATCTTACACAGGAATACTCTGGACTAAAACTAGACACTAGACACAACGATGACCCAGTCCGATCGGCTCTTGACACAGTTTCGACCGCGAGAGCTCGTCAACCCAAAGTTAGATGCAACGTGCATGAGGATTCTAAAGACAAATCATCGCTAGGGGCGTGGTCTTATGAGGCCGGAGACCCCAGCATAACCGGTAGTTCACGTCTTCAGTCAACTGCATCCGTGACCCCTCTTCGCGCGCCAGAAGTCAATGACGATGCAAGCAGTCGCAAGGTTGCACCGGAAACAGTATCGGAAGAATCTGATGATGATGGCTTACCGACTTTAACATGAACCTGCGTCCTTAAAACTGAATTCATCTTTCCACTCAAAACGTTCATAGTTTCATTTTTTTACATTTTGAAGCCTCGACTAGAGCCTAAATCACCAACCCCTTCAAGTCAATTTTATTGCAAATACTTTTTGCTTTTTCTTCATCGGGTCACATACGATATGCGATGCATGTGATGCAAGATGCAAACAACTCAAACAACTAATAAAAATGTTATCTTTACTCATGACAAATAATGATGGCCGATATGTAGCTCGCCTTATAGGTGTTTCTAGCTCTCTTATCTATTAGCTAGCGTGTTATTATTTCGTCTGAGGCGATCGAAGATTGAAGCTGGCTCCAGTATCGCTATCGCACATCGCACAGTAGCGACTAAAATAATAAACCGACTGGACAATGACATCTGAATATACTTAGAAGCTAATAGTATCTCTTTGACCGGTATTCGCATGCAGTCATTAGGTCATTGCCTTTGTATTTAGTGTAAATGGCTGGCCAATCACAGTCGAGCTCAACCACAAAAGATGTCACCTCTTATTCAATGTTATCTCGGCTATCAACGTTTCTGTACTTCTGGGCCTTTGAAGTTCGCAGGTCAATCCCAGCCTCATTATTTACCCGTTCTCTGAGCAGTTTTCGATGGAAGATCCGTTCTACACTTTCTTTTCCTTGCCCATGTCTTTGCAAAGCATCAACGATAATAATAACAACAACAATCGATAACAGAGATAACTAATTGCTTTCCGACAAGCAAGACAGTCGTTCTCTTGATCGAATTTCACGTTTCGTGAATCATCAACTAAGAGGACTGAAATGTGTTTCGATAATGACAATCGATTCGGACGAGCTGAACGAGGAAACAAATAATAATGCAGCTAGTGACGAAGGAGAAGTAGCAGTCCCCATGGACGCTGGCTTATTTGATGTTTTCAATGACGATGATGAGGAAGTTAAGGATGGAGGCTCGGGTGATATGACTATCGATTATGACGCTATGTTTTTCGACGGAATTAGCATGGAGGATCTGTTAGAGTCCGCTGAAATCAAATCATCGCAATCCGCAGCAGAGGATGAGAAACCGGCCGATGCTGCCTCAGTAAAACCGAAAAAGAAGCGACAGAGCCTCAAAATTGAACACGCAGATCGCTCGCTTCCTCCGCCGCGTTGGCACAGTGAAGCGGCTGATAAACTTCATCGCAAAGCGATGCAAATGGAAAATGTAAGCGCAGATCTGCGTTGCTGAATGTTATATACAGGGTGCACGGCCTCATAATTCTGTTTCTTTCCTAACTCTTAGAGCGAAATTGCTGCAAATGCGCAAAACTTCACCGCCATCTCAGGCGTGGTTACAGCAATTGCCTCACAAAGTACAAAAACTTGAAGAACGTTTGTATCGAAGTGCTCCTTCACTAGAAGCTTACCTTGATCGAAAATCCCTCAAATCACGGCTGAAAACAATCGCAAAAGCTATCACGCAACAATATCAAGCAGGAAAAACAAAACGAAATTCAATGATGAGCTCCCGATCTTCTATCTCGTCTCTTACTTCTGCTGAAAACGTTTCCAAACGAAACTCGACTGCTTCCCTCGCCTCTTCAGCGTCACTGCAAACAATTCAAAGGCTGGCTGAGAATAATGTTGTGCCGACGTCAGTCGGTTCTGTGTCCGAATCATCGCTTCCCTCGTCATCTCGGTTGAGTTTCACGCAGCAATACACTTCTCCATCGGTCGTCGGGGATGTCTCGACTAATCAACCTTCTTCTTCCAATCAACAACATGGGGCAGAGAATGCGATTCAATCATCTAGCTTTCCCTTAGGACTACCGCTTCCTCGCCCTTTGCAACTGCAGCCTGTTCCTGGAGGAATGAATCAGCCCCCGAATTCGCAAAGGAACCTTGTTAATTCTAGCAACATGCTTCAAGTGCCGAATTTCTCAGGCAATAGCACAGCGATTTTGAATCAAGGGGGTCTATCGAGCAATGCAGTGCTTTTTGGGCAGTCCTTGAACATGATGATGATGAATAGCGCAAACATTTCGTCGATGAATTCCGCATTGAATGCGCTACAGTTACAACAACTCCAGCAAATGCAGCAGAATCAAATGCAGTATGCGCTAAACACTCAGGCAACACACATGCTACAGAAGCAAGGCAGCTCGGCGTTTGATATTTCTCAGCAACCAAACTCAGTGCCTTCTTCCTATATCATGTCCAACACCGTGTCAAATACGAGTGCTACCATGCCACCCCCACCTAGAATATATCAGGGGATACCAACGCCATCGTCAGATGCACCTCCGGCTTCTTCTAAGGCTCGCTCTCGTAAGCGTTCAAGCAAAATAACGAAAAAACCATAAGGGCGCTGCGATGGAAGTACTATACCTATACAGCATCTCCCATGGTGTTGTTCGCTCTATCGTTCAGCTGTCCCGGACAGACAGACAGTCACCAGTTCACAAAGCATAGAAAAATTAGATTTTGGCAAATAGCTTTTGATTCCAATTATTAATATTTTTGCAAGTCACTTACAGCTCTCATTTTTTTATCAATACGGTACCTAATTAGGATCGATGTAGTGGTTCGCATTATTTTAGCCGCAAATATGGCACAAAGCATCTCAGCTTTTTTTCTTGTGTCTTGTGTCTTTCAACGGTGGTGATTCGAGTCGCCTTCTATAGAGTAATCTCGTAGAAGTGATGCTCAGTCTTTCAGATTACCAGGTACTATGATTGTTGCTGCAAGTCGCATCCATCTCCCCTAGCAATTGCGGAGTATCCTTGCTGCTGTTGTCGTATCTTTTGAACCTCTACTCTAACTGAGTCAGTCAGATCGTTGGTTGCGGTGACAGTGACATGTGTGCGCCGCACGGCGACGCGAGCGTAGGCCACGCCACGCGGCCGCCATTGTCCATTGTGGCCGTTTGTCTCATTTCGAGACACAAGGCGTGGAAAAATTACAACTACAATTTGATTGGTGGATTTGATAACCTGTAGGACTCAACTCATCTAAGTATTCTTGTCGGTCCATCTGTCTTTCGTCAAAATGCGGACGAAAGCGCGCGTTGCTCTCCTTCTCCTTTCGGGTCCTCTCATACGTATGCGCATCATCGAGCGATAGTACATTGTGTTTGACAGTAAATATGGCGCGCTATTGGCGCGGTTGCGTGAAAAGCGGCACTGACGTACGACCATGCCACCACTCACACGCCATCGACTAAACAACGCGAAGATCTTTTCGGAATTGTATCACAATTCAACGTCCTTGTTTGAGTAATCTTTTCATTAACAAATACCAAGATGAAGTTCACTGCCGCCGCTTTCGTTGCCACCATCGGCTCTGCCGCCGCGTTCACTGGATCTTCGTAAGTTACTGATTGTGTGAAGTGCCGAAGACGACGGGTCGACGATCGGCAACCGTGATGAACGACAGCGTCAGTCGTTAAAGCGTCGATTTACCCTCACTGCAATTGCTGACTCCTCTGCTCTGTTCACTTGTTTAGCTTCGCTGGAACCTCTCTTAGCCAGGGTGTCCGCAACGACTCCTCCTTGCAAATGGCCACCGGTATGGGAGTCAACGGTTTCGGACGTATCGGACGTCTCGTCACTCGTATCATGATGGAGGACAAGGATATCGCCTTGAACGGAATTAACGCCGGTTCTGCCACTCCTGACTACATGGCCTACCAGTACAAGTACGACACCATCCACGGAAAGGCCAAGCAAACTGTTGAGATTGACGGAGACTTCCTCATCCTTGACGGAAAGAAAATCCAGACCTCCCGATGCCGCGACCCAAAGGAAGTCGGTTGGGGTGCCCTCGGTGCTGACTACGTCTGCGAGTCCACGGGTGTATTCCTTACCAAGGAAAAGGCCCAGGCCATCATCGACGGAGGTGCCAAGAAGGTCATCTACTCGGCCCCCGCCAAGGATGACTCCCAGACCATTGTCATGGGTGTTAACCAGGGAGACTACGACGGTTCGGAGGACTTCATCTCTTGCGCTTCCTGCACCACCAACGGTCTTGCCCCCATGGTGAAGGCCATCAATGATGAGTTCGGTATCGATGAGGCTCTCATGACCACTGTTCACGCCATGACCGCCACACAGGCCGTTGTTGACTCGTCTTCTCGCAAGGACTGGCGTGGAGGACGTGCTGCCTCTGGCAACATCATTCCTTCTTCCACTGGTGCCGCCAAGGCCGTCACCAAGGTTATCCCCGAGTTGAAGGGAAAACTCACCGGTATGGCCTTCCGTGTCCCCACCATTGATGTTTCTGTTGTCGACTTGACTGCCCGTCTTTCCAAGGAAACTACCTACGAGGAAATCTGCGCCCACATCAAGTCCAAGGCTGAGGGTGACATGAAGCCCTTCCTCGGATACTCCGACGAACCCCTTGTTTCTACTGACTTCGAGGGTGACATCCGCTCGTCCATCTTTGATGCCGAGGCCGGTATCATGCTCAACCCCGATTCGTCAAGCTCATCGCTTGGTACGACAACGAGTACGGTTACTCTGCCCGTGTTGTTGACTTGATGAAGCACGTCGCCATGGTGGATGCTAAAGTCAAGGCTTAAATTATTAATTAATTTAATTAATTAATTAATTTAACAACCAATCTTTGGCCTTGTAACGTACCAGCAAGGTCTGCCTTTCCTGAAAATTGTATTGAAAGGTATTCGTTTTATTTTCACGTGTTGATCTTATAAACCCAAATCGCGCTTAAGCTTTTCAAATTCCTCATCCACTTTGATCTCACGCAGTCGCCGCTTATCTTCTTGTGTGGATGATGACGCTTGTGTGTGTCAATGTGGTGGGATGTAGTCGTAGCTACCAGGCGTCGAAGCCGGTGTGGACGGCGACGTCGACCGATTCGATTCCGGAGCTGCATACGACGACTGACTCGGAGATGAGGATGAATAAAAGACGAAGATGCGCTTCCAGCACTTGTTGATGAACTGGATGATGATTCGTACGATGTATTTCGTTGTGCTCTCCGTCGAGAACTACCCCGTCCGCGACCGAACGACCCAAAGCTTTCCTCTTTCCACGAATCCTCCGAATTGTTATTATTTTGACTGCTGGTAGCAGACGACGATGAAGCACGAGGTGGTGGCGGAGGAGGACTGGTGTAACTCGTATCTGCACGAGGCGAGCGACTCGTTCCTCCCGCTTTGGGATCATTCTCACCTTGGACGACCAACTGTTTGTATCGCGTTTGCAAAGCCAGCAATCGCTTTCGTGCTTTCTGAATGTAGTTCTCCACCACGCGTTTCCGAGCTCGTAATTCATCGACCGATTCTTCCAGTTCCATCTTTTGTGTAAATTTCGTGGAAGTGGCGATATCAGCTTGCAATTCCATCAAGTCCATGTCCATACGCTGCATCTTTTTGTTCAATTGCTGCAACACCAACTCTGTTTCGTCCATCTCATCTCCGACTTGACGAATACTGCCCACTTGTAACAAGAATTGTAAATCCGCATCATTTTCATTGTTTACGGAACTATACGACGACGAGCTCGTGGAACTGTAAGCATCGACCGTTTGTTCGAGAAATTCAATAAAGTCTTTGACGACACCACCACTCGTGTTTGCGTAAGGACTCTTTCTCATTTGATGGTATGCTAAATCGTGATACTTACTCGACAAACGGCGGTCGAATTCATTGAGTATATTGCGATCAAAGTAGCATCCTTATCTTTTGGGGTAATGGTTTCTGTTTGATAAGCTCGCCTCTCGCGCCCGTGCCCAAAGACTTTTGTCGAGGGTATCGAATACCGCAGCAATACAACAAACACCCGGCGCGTATAGTATCACCAAGATTTCCGAGTAAAGGAAACGGCAAAGGGCAAGCTTATCGCTACAGTTGTAGCGTCGAATGATGCAACGAAACGCAGGCGGATTGATGGCTGCTGTACACACGCCGAGATGTTTTTACCCGTGTCATAATTTCCATTCTTTACAAAAGCGCCTTCAATTTTTTATATCACTCAGAATGGACTGCAACACGACTTTCAAAGGCATGATGACAACAGTCTGAATAAAAATACCAGCAGAAATCGAACATCAACCGTAACGCTGCACGAGCAAGCGTTGGTGATAGACTCAAATATAGTGTTGTGTGGTTGTGTTACAGCTTGATCTGGATTGGGGCGAAAGTCGGTAAAAAACGGCCAAATAGTCGCCTCGCGACTCGCAACTTGCAACCACTAGCACGCAGCAATTCCCTTTCGCAGATCATGTAAATGCCGCTCTAAACTCTAAACATCGCCAAACGTCCTATTTACTTTGTTGAGCATTTATAGCCATTATTACGGCAGATATGATTTCCAGAAGAGACAATTTCTATAGTTTGTCGTCGCTCCATGATTATATTTCTGAGCTAAATAAATCTAAAATGCGCGGTTGAAACAACTTTGCAGTATCCGGGTACCCCCTCTGTCGATAAATTTCCCTACCAGGCCTACGTGAAAACCACGTAGACAATCGAAGCATTGCCTCTTTGGTCTTTTGCGGGTTCTGGATTCCATTTGTCGCCGCTTTATTTTTGTTTATCGTAAATCGTAAACAAATGAAGCCGTTGCTGAAGCCTATAACCTATGTGACGACGGAAAAGTGAGTCGATCTCGATAGCTCATCTTCGTTGTACGATGTACGACATCATCTGCCATTCACCGTGCTCCTTAGTGGATCTATTTCAGTTCGACCAAGAAGGAATTAAAAAGTTCTAGATAAAATGAAAAATCAGAGTCACTTGACGAGAAGTAGCAAGGGGGCTTTCCTCGCTTGAATCTATTGCAACGACTCATGACTTAATCCAGTCGTGACAAAGGTCGCCTTCACTTTGGGGTTATAGTAAATCAAAGTGTAAAAGGATGTCGAAGCCTTCCCACGCAATAAATGCAATAGTGCATCTCAAAGAATACGGATCGCTAGTTCAATGCCTTCAACATCATTGCATGTTCTTATTTCCGTTCGTGGAGCTATGTGTTGTCATTGCAACCCTCATGGTAAGGATTATGACTCAAATCCAGTCGTGGAAAAGTAGAGCACACACTTAAGCCTATAGTCAAAAATGGAAAATTAATTCTGAGAAGCTTTTCGACGCCCAAAAAATTGCTATGAAGCATTTCAACTGAAATAATTAGCTAACCCATTATCTTCTATTGTGCATGTTTACATTTATGTTTAAGAGCTAGACTATGTGTAAACATTTTCGGTGTCCATCGTTTTCCTCGTCGCGATTCAAACCGAGGAGAGTCGTGTCATGGTGGCGTAAACCATCACTTTAGTCTATACTACATTGGAAAGTACACTTTTGTGCTATAGACGTTCTGTTCCCCCTCCCGCGCACGATGGAGAAAAAAAATAATACGTGTACTTGTACAATACGGAGTAATCAAGGTTGCCAGTTGCCATTGATGTCGATGAAACACATATCTTCTCGTAGCTTTTGCAATCACTCGTTAGAGAAGCGCAGTAGCAAATTATTTCATCTTTTGTGCTTGATCTTGATGGAAAAGTGCGGTAGCTGCTGAGATTCGAATGAGTGTTTGAATGCATGAATCAACAAAAAATAATAATGATTGCAAGTAGACTAAGGCAACGAAGATACAGCGCATATTATCCCGAAAATGGATTTGTTAGAACTCTTCATCGTTAAAAAAGAGCAAACGGAGCTATAATTGTTTTGATGTAGCCCTGCCTTGTTATCTTCGAATTAATGCACGGCCTTTAAGTTTACCACTCCTCCGGCGACAGATCAACAACATACCCAACTGGTAGATCAACAATTCACCCAACTGGAACAATCGTCGAGAACTTTATTGCAAAAATAGGGTACTACAACGGAGGCGAAGACTTGATTCAAAAATGGCACACGCTTTTGTCCACATTGGATACCGAAAGGCTGGAAATGGCCGTCGAACGCAAGCAGGACTTGATGCCAATTCCTTGTGTCAACACGACAAGGATGAATATCTTACTTTCGAGAGCCACCAAAGGGCACAACAAACATTGCTGTGTGGCAAGAATTAGATATGAGTTTGCGGAAATATGGCCGCACATCGCCGATATGTTTCCACCGCTTTAATGGAGACTTTAAAATGCAGGTCTCCTTTGTGAACCGAAAGCTCGGTGCGGTGCCCTACGGACTCTTCTCTCAGAATATTGATACATTCATGGAGTATACTAGGCGACGAAACAAAATGTTACTACGGTCTCTTTTGATAAATATTGGTCCGCGTAACGCGCGCAGGTGGACGCGGCGGGCGGCCCTCTTTCATTTGGTAATAATGTCTCCGGTCAGTTGGCAATCCACCCAGCGCATAAGCTTTGAGCCGCGCTAAGCAGGTGCAAAATACGCGTGAGTCGACTCGAGCAACATGCCCCATAAAGATTTTCAGCCTAGACGCGAGCGTGTGAACGATTGCATTAGCTAGATGTATCCAAAAGGATAAAAAAAGGATGACGTCTCCCCATGGCAAGTGAACGCCGAGATTGTTACATCGGACAGTAGACTTACAACGGACGCGACCCTCGTCATACCACTGCTGCTGATCTCCGTGAGTTGTGCATAACTTATAACGAGAGAGAATCTCCGTCTTGGTGAGGTTGATTCAAAAGAAGCGATGGCGTTGCTCCTTGATGCTTTTGTCAATGCGCGCGGGAGCGGCGATAAAGTCGATTATGCCCACACATATTCGATCATCTTGTGACATTGTCCACCATGATAGCCTGAGAGATATCATGGTGTTCATCTTGATTCTTGAATCGAAGCGCTTTCACGCCGCTCTCAATCAAGGGAGGAGGAAGGTCTAATTTTTCTGAAACGCCAAAGAATCACGAACGATGTCTTGTGTCACGAGCTAAACTGATTATTGGGAACTATATGCGCTCGAATCTGCTTTCGCCTAACGATTCGTTTTGTTATACCTTTGTGTGGCTGGTGGCATATAATCCGAACAGCTCATATCTGCTTTACTTTAATAGCCGATGTTCGGTTCGATGGGACATGGGAGCTTATTTTTAGATTATGGGCGGCAAACAATAAAAAAACAAGAAGCATAATGCAAGATCAGGGTTTGCGCAAAACACCTGGAGTTAAAATAGCGTATAAGTTTGCCTCGGCATTCTTGGATAAAAAATAATCTTGGGGCGTGGTGGTACACTCGAGACGACCAGCAATTCACAATGCTTCTTGTTTGATAGCCACTTGCACCGACCTCTATCGCTATTCTCCTTCCCGAATTCAAATCTAAGGAATTTGCGGGTGCGATTAAGACATGCTGCTAATAAGTTCTGGATTCTTAAGTGATTGACCGGCCTCAACAACGCGAAGATCTTTTCGGAATTGTATCACAATTCAACGTCCTTGTTTGAGTAATCTTTTCATTAACAAATACCAAGATGAAGTTCACTGCCGCCGCTTTCGGTGCCACCATCGGCTCTGCCGCCGCGTTCACTGGCTCTTCGTAAGTTACTGATTGTGTGAAGCGCCGATGACGTCGGGTCGACCATCGGCAACCGTGATGGGCGTCGGTCGTTATAGCCTCGATTGACCCTCACTGCAATTGCTGACTCCTCTGCTCTTTTCTCTTGTTTAGCTTCGCCGGAACCTCTCTCAGCCAGGGTGTCCGCAACGACTCTTCCTTGCAAATGACCACCGGTATGGGAGTCAACGGTTTCGGACGTATCGGACGTCTCGTCACTCGTATCATGATGGAGGACAAGGATATCGCCTTGAACGGAATTAACGCCGGTTCTGCCACTCCTGACTACATGGCCTACCAGTACAAGTACGACACCATCCACGGAAAGGCCAAGCAAACTGTTGAGATTGACGGAGACTTCCTCATCCTTGACGGAAAGAAAATCCAGACCTCCCGATGCCGCGACCCAAAGGAAGTCGGTTGGGGTGCCCTCGGTGCTGACTACGTCTGCGAGTCCACGGGTGTATTCCTTACCAAGGAAAAGGCCCAGGCCATCATTGACGGAGGTGCCAAGAAGGTCATCTACTCGGCCCCCGCCAAGGATGACTCCCAGACCATTGTCATGGGTGTTAACCAGGGAGACTACGACGGTTCGGAGGACTTCATCTCTTGCGCTTCCTGCACCACCAACGGTCTTGCCCCCCATGGTGAAGGCCATCAATGATGAGTTCGGTATCGATGAGGCTCTCATGACCACTGTTCACGCCATGACCGCCACACAGGCCGTTGTTGACTCGTCTTCTCGCAAGGACTGGCGTGGAGGACGTGCTGCCTCTGGCAACATCATTCCTTCTTCCACTGGTGCCGCCAAGGCCGTCACCAAGGTTATCCCCGAGTTGAAGGGAAAACTCACCGGTATGGCCTTCCGTGTCCCCACCATTGATGTTTCTGTTGTCGACTTGACTGCCCGTCTTTCCAAGGAAACTACCTACGAGGAAATCTGCGCCCACATCAAGTCCAAGGCTGAGGGTGACATGAAGCCCTTCCTCGGATACTCCGACGAACCCCTTGTTTCTACTGACTTCGAGGGTGACATCCGCTCGTCCATCTTTGATGCCGAGGCCGGTATCATGCTCAACCCCGATTCGTCAAGCTCATCGCTTGGTACGACAACGAGTACGGTTACTCTGCCCGTGTTGTTGACTTGATGAAGCACGTCGCCATGGTGGATGCTAAAGTCAAGGCTTAAATTATTAATTCATTTAATTAATTAATTAATTTAACAACCAATCTTTGGCCTTGTAACGTACCAGCAAGGTCTGCCTTTCCTGAAAATTGTATTGAAAGGTACTCGTTTTATTTTCACGTGTTGATCTTATAAACCCAAATCGCGCTTAAGCTTTTCAAATTCCTCATCCACTTTGATCTCACGCAGTCGCCGCTTATCTTCTTGTGTGGATGATGACGCTTGTGTGCGTCGATGTGGTGGGATGTAGTCGTAGCTACCAGGCGTCGAAGCCGGTGTGGACGGCGACGTCGACCGATTCGATTCCGGAGCTGCATACGATGACTCATTCGGAGATGAGGACGAATAGGAAGACGAAGATGCGCTTCCAGCACTTGTTGATGAACTGGATGCTGATTCGTTGGATGTATTTCGTTGTGTTCTCCGTCGAGAACTACCCCGTCCACGACCGAACGACCCAAAGCTTTCCTCTTTCCACGAATCCTCCGAATTGTTATTATTTTGACTGCTGGTAGCAGACGACGATGAAGCACGAGGTGGTGGCGGAGGAGGACTGGTGTAACTCGTATCGGCTCGAGGCGAGCGACTAGTTCCTCCCCCTTTGGGATCATTCTCACCCTGGACGACCAACTGTTTGTATCGCGTTTGCAAGGCCAGCAATCGCTTTCGTGCTTTCTGAATGTAATTTTCCACCACGCGTTTCCGAGCTCTGAGTTCATCGACCGATTCTTCCAATTCCATCTTTTGTGTAAATTTCGTGGAAGTGGCGATATCAGCTTGCAATTCCATCAAGTCCATGTCCATACGCTGCATCTTTTTGTTCAATTGCTGCAACACCAACTCTGTTTCGTCCATCTCATCTCCGACTTGACGAATACTGCCCACTTGTAACAAGAATTGTAAATCCGCATCATTTTCATTGTTTACGGAACTATACGACGACGAGCTCGTGGAACTGTAAGCATCGACCGTTTGTTCGAGAAATTCAATAAAGTCTTTGACGACACCACCACTCGAACTGGAGGCTCCGGCAAAGAGATCCGCAAAATAGCGCCAAACGAATCACCTCCCGCGTCGTACTTTTCATCCTCAACCGTTGAGTAGGGTATATAATCTTTCCAGTTTGTAGAGGACGAAGAGGCGGTCGAACTGGTACGTCGATGGGGTGGTGTCCAGGAGTTATTATTCGTGTTGTCTTTGGAATTGCCAGAAGTGCTACTACTCGTACTCGTCCGCCCGGTCTTTCCCGCTAACGCTTCATAGGCAGCATTGATTTTTGCAAATTGATCGGAAGCTTTGCGCTTTTCTTCGGCCGTGGAGTCTTTGGTTGTAACCATGTCGGGATGATATTGGAAGGCTAATTTCTTGTAGGCCCGTTTGATGGCTTGTGCATCCGCTGTTGGGTCAATTCCGAGTATTTGGAAGGGATCCGTGGATGAGAAATTGGGAGATTTTGTGCTGGATGATGTCATATGTAAACGAGAAGCATTTTTCTTTCTGTAAACTGATTGTTGTTGCTGATACGGTTGTCGGCGGGGAGACGAGATTGAAAAAGAATCGACTGTTGCGATGATCCACAACGTAAACCAAAGTTTCATCCCCGTTGTTGTTCGATAGAGTAAAAACGAAGAAAATGGGCTGCTCTTGAAGGTTGTAGCGTCTACAGGTACTACGATAGCTTCTATCTTCAAAGTCAATAAAAACAAAAAGCAAAAGCAATACGGAGTATAATACACGTTGCGCCGCGTGACTGACTGTTTCGTGAAACAGTCACTCGGACGACGAACACGTGGCTCATTTTTTAGTACCGGGAAAAAGGTAATCTACACTTCACATCATATTCGAGTACCGCATTCCAGGGAAGGCTGTGGAACGCGTCGTTGCGTCGCAAAGCGAAAAAATGCCGACGCGCGCTTTTATTGTTGTCGAAGAACAACACATCACAAACAAACAACAATGCTATCTTTTTCATTGCAACGCTTATCTACTGCATTCCTTTTTGTCTTTGTTACATTATTTGCTCACAATACAGGTGCTACTACCATCTCGAAAACAATGCCCGTTAAAAAGTGAGTCAACGCGGCCGTAATGTAAAAGAGAAAAAGATACTCCGTTGCTTCATGACTCTGCATAGATGCGCTTTCTACAATTTTTGTGTTATTTTCTCCGTTTCTTTTAAGTCAATATTCACTCACACATGTAACACGCACATTTCTATAGTGTCATTGTCGCGATTGCCATGGAAGCCGAAGCGGCTCCTTTCATTCAGCATCTCCAGTTGAAATTAGTCGCCGATTTCTTTCCCTCCAATACACCCCTTTCAGGCGTATCAAGGCCCCCACGGTGACTGCACCGTCACTGTCATTACCAATGGCAAAGATACTGTTCACGAGACCGGTGTCGACAATGTGGGTACGGTACCAGCGGCTTTGGCCACCTTTCTGGCCTTGCAAAAGTTACCCGAAACCGATATTCTCATCAACGCCGGAACGTGCGGTGGTTTTCGACGCAAAGGCGCTGAAGTTGGAAACGTCTTTGTTGTGACAGGTGTCGCACATCACGATCGGCGTATTCCGATTCCCGATTTTGTTCCCTACGGCATTGGTAAACTCGATACCAGTCGACATGGGGATTTCACAACCGCCGAAGTGTTGGCACTCGAACTAGAATACAAACTAGGTGTCTGTACCACCGGTAATTCGCTCGATAAGACGGAAGAAGACGACAAGCACATGCTGGCGAATGATGCGGCTGTCAAAGATATGGAAGCGGCCGCGATTGCGTGGAGTTGTAAATTGTTTGATACGCCATTTTTGGGCCTCAAAGTAGTGACAGATATTGTGGATGGAGAACATCCGACACAAGACGAATTCTTGGCGAATTTGCTGGCAGCAAGTCAGAGTCTGCAGGTGGCATTGCCTCGTGTCCTGGATCATATCTGTCATGTAGGTGTGGTAAAGGATCAAGCGATGGATGAATTGTAGTCTAATTGTATTCCATACTGATAAGCAAAGAAAAGTTATTTATTGTAAAGAAGATACTGAGATCTATTTTGCTTGAAAATTAGAACTGAAAGCGCGTGTTGCTGGGGCGAATTTAGGTCCACATGGGACTTGGTCAGCTCGGTTACTGGGAAAAAGCGTTTTTCTAGGTTTAGGAACGCAGTAAAGAGAGTCATGATTACATAAAAGTCTTACATGCCATTTTAATGAATTAAGACTAGTTTGGAAACAAATCTAGAACGTTGGTGATGCATTTATCATTACGACTAAAGCATTGCCTCGAAAAGTCGCCCCGCTTTTTACCAACCAGAATTTACTATAGCCTCACTGCTGTGTAGTAGACATAATCCAAGACTGAAGTTCAGTCATGATCTAACTAACGATTTTTATTGCGTTTGTGCGTGTGCGCCCTTGGTACATCATTGTCTTCCTCCCAGCAATCGCTGGAGTATAATTACCAAAAATATCGCGTTTCCTTTTAGTAGTGATTCGTGCACGTTGGTTCGATAGACCAATGGCAGCCGTTTTCTACCGCACATTTCTTTCCAGGACAAAATGCCGTTCCGAAAGGGTCTGTCGATATCGTTTTAACACAACACCGATTCGTCCTGGAACTTATCAAGACAGTAGAAGCATTCACAATAATGCTCAACAAATTCAAGAACAATCGGAAGACGAAATGGTTCGCTTACAAGCACTGTTCTCGTCACTCAACAACACTGAGAAGATGAAACACCAATACTTACCGAAATTATGGACGACTCGGAATGAAATACGCGACTATGTTCAGGAACACATCGATCATATTTTATTTGACTGTGATGGTGTACTATATCGATCACCGGATGTGGTTCCGGGGGCAC
This sequence comes from Fistulifera solaris, assembly GCA_030295235.1. Classification (NCBI taxonomy): domain Eukaryota; phylum Bacillariophyta; class Bacillariophyceae; order Naviculales; family Stauroneidaceae; genus Fistulifera; species Fistulifera solaris. Next base: position 824,881 of record AP026138.1, on the reverse strand, counting down.
GAGAATGCATTGAATCGCTCCAACGGCAAGGGAAACAAGTGTTCTTTGTCACCAACAATGCGTCGAGCAGTCGATCGGAATTGCGTCACAAATTGATACAAATGTTGCGCGTTGATGAATCACTATTAAAGGATGCACAAATGGTAGGGTGTGCCTACGCTGCAGCATGCTACCTGCGACAGCATCTTGAGAAAGGGACTCGTGTCTATGTGATTGGTTCACCGGGGTTATGCGACGAATTGCGAAGTGCTGGCTTCAACGTGGTGACTACACCAGCTAATGAGCCACATTTCATGGATCGAGATGACATGATGCGATACGAATTTCCAAAAGATATTGATGCAGTTGTCGTGGGACATGATCCCACATTTTCGTTTCGAAAATTAACCATTGCTACTGTCATTCTGCAACACAACCCTGACGCACTGTTCGTGGCAACCAATCGCGATGCGTATGACTTGGTGGGAACTGGTGCGCTGCGTATTCCCGGAAATGGCTCTCTTGTTCAATCTCTGGAGTGTGCATCAAGTCGAGTGGCGGTGAATGTCGGCAAACCAAGTCGGACGTTGGCCGCACTAATAGAGAGCGAACATGGCTTGAATCTGAGTCGCACCATGATGATTGGCGATCGTCTGGATACCGACATTCAATTTGGAAACGATTCAGGAATGTTTACGGCTCTAGTGTTAACAGGAGTCACTAGTGCCTACGATATTTATCAGATATTGATGGAAGAACGACAAGACCATTTTGCAGCAATGCCGGACGCTGTCTTCCCTTTTGTTGGTCTTTTGTCGTAAATCATTTATAGTTTTTATGATCCCAGTCCTGATAGCTGATGGCTACAATAGCCGCTCTTTCCGAGTCAAGTAACTGTGACATTTCGTGACTGACTTGCGTCACACACGTCCACACCACACGCCGTCCCGTTGTTCTTTTTGTTCGATACTTCCATTTGACGGTACTTAACACTACGGCATGAAGCGTTTTTCACGTTTCATAGTATAAATCCACGTGTAGGTCGGACAAACTGGCGATTACTCCGTGACTTTTCGTCGCCGTCGCTCGCTGCTACAAACCTGCCACGACGCTCGCTTCCGACTGCCATCGGTTTTTTTTCACGCGTTGCGCTGCCGCGCATCCAGCGTTGCATTACAAAACGCCGTCTTTTTGCAGCTCGTTGGGTTGTTTGCCACTTTCACAAATTCATCAGCAAACAACTTTGTGTTGGACTCTTTGCGTCACCATTCTGTGCGCTATTATCAAATCGACTGCCCCGCCCGGGATTGGGCGACTACTAACGCAGCTGTGCAATTTGTTGGTGTGCAGCAAGGATAAGCCGGGGTAGTGTCTTCTCTCGTGCTACTCTTTTCTTTTTATCTATTTTTGAGCCGCTTGACTACTTTTATCAATAACCTACTGCTGCAGTGACTGACTAGCTTGTTTGCTGGTTTGTGAAACTAAATGGGAACGGAACATCTCGAACAGCCAGTGAACGTACAAGCGATTTCTCGCCCTGGAGCTTCTATTAATAATTCTGCCAAGAAACAAAAGGGAAACGGTGTTATGATGGCGAATGCCATGACGATCGGCACGGAGCCGACTTTTATTGAAGTCAAGCAAATGAGATTCTTGATTATGGATGCCCCGCGACAAGGAAACCTTCATTTGTATATCAAAAAGCTGCGAAAGCATCACGTTACCGATATTGTGCGTTATTGTGAACCTACTTATAAATCAGAGGAGCTCACCAATGCCGGAATTAGGCTTCATGAGATGGAATTTAAAGATGGCACGTCTCCCTCGAAAGAAATCATCATGGCGTGGTTGCAGCTGGTCGACAAAACCTTCTTTCAGGGTGCTGGTGACAATGCTTGCATCGCTGTTCATTGTGTGGCGGGTCTCGGACGTGCACCGCAAATGGTTGCTATCGCTTTGATTGAATTTGGAGGCATGGATCCAGTCGAAGCGGTCTCGTACATCCGGGAACGTCGTCGAGGCGCCATTAATGAAAAACAGTTGTTGTACTTGGAAGGATATCGCAAGCAGTATAAACGAGCGGGTGGAGCAGAAGGTGGATGCTGCGTCATTTTGTGAAAGAAAGTCATTAGAGCTTCCTCGGTCGCGAAAGTCAACGCATCTGCTCGTATAAATGCTACGAAGTAGAATCATCTTGTCAGTTAGTTAAAGTTGTTATTTCAATCGGTATTAGCTTTATTAGTAGGACCTGACCACATGGCGATCTCTCGTTGTTCGGCCTCGGTCATTTTGGAAACTGTCCAATGGGCAATGAGCAACGCAACGACGTCGTAGAAAGCGTGACACGCAATCGGAACAGCCAGATTGCTGCTTACAATGTAAAGCCACCCAAAATACAAAGATGCAATACAGGCCAAAAAAGCATACAGTCGAGTGACCGCGTGCAAGGCTCCAAAGATGATGCTGGATAATAATACAGCCAATATTGTTCCGCAGCGTCCGGCGAGCTCGTATTGCAAAATGCCCCGAAATAACATTTCTTCACCAAAACCGGCTGCAAGACCCAATGCCAATGCCGTAGTGAAGGCAAAAGCGGTCTTAATTCTCCGCCCAATAGCGCCAGAACACTACGTTGTGTGGCCTTGGAGACATCCTGTAAAGCCGGAAAGCGGGCTTCTACTTTGTCAAGAACGAATGCCAATACAAAGAGAGGTATAGTATACAAAGCCCCAATCTTGATAGCATTCCAGCTAAAAGCTATACCGGGACCGAAGCCGAAATTGGGAGTTCCTACAAGCAACGCGATCACAAGTGAACCCAAAATGAGTAAACTCTGACCTCCCACCATGGTGACGGTGATTCGATAATCAAAAGGTGTAACGCTCTCATCGTCGTTTTTAGAATAAAGAACGTGCCTAAAGGAAGGTTTCTCAGTGTAAATAGACGTTGGCTTTATTGTAGAACGGCCATGACGAAAAGTGGAAGTCACAAGTCGGGCATGACGCGATGGAGTAAAAGCGTAGGAGAGCACGTTGAAAGAAAAGAGTAGCGTAACGCAAATGATAAGTCGACGGATCCCTTTTTCGTTCATTGCGGCTTATTAATGTTGGACAATGTGTTCAACCTGCTTAGATGGGGCAACGGCTGTTCGTATGCTATATTATTTGTCATCAAATAATAAATGATCGATGATCGATGGCTTTTTCTTTTCTTTTTGGTTTTCTTTCTTTTTCGCCGGCGACCCGAGTATCCGGGTGACTAAGTAATACTTTTATGAGCAGAGTCAATATTCTAGCATACTATGTACTAAACTCGTACTTTACATAACTCTTCAAAAGCCAGTTTAGTTTTGTCTTAGATTTTACTTAGTAATTCAGGTACCGGATCTCTAAATACCGAGGTTGTTGCGCCAGCCGAGGAAAGGAAAAGCGGCACTGATCGGCGATTTCATTGACACGGAAAAGAAGTCGTCAAAATACAAAGAACGCTTTTATTCTGCTCTAAGATTACTCATTGCGCCAAACGTAGAGGCTGAACAGAACAAAAGAAGAAGAGGTTTGTTGGGATATTCGAAGTGATCTTTGGAAGTTCAGCCGTCTCTTTCCGATTCAAATCAAAGACGCTAGCAAACAATTTCCATAGAACATCATGCCTCGATTAATGCAAGATAAGCTGATGGAACCATCAGGCAAAAGCATGTGGGCGAAGAAAAAGAGGGCCTTGCTACAAACAGAAGAAGAAGATTGGTGTAAGAGCTCAGCGAAATCGCGGAAAGAATCGTCTCGAAAATACAACGGCATCAAAGCTCAGGAAAGCCTTTACATATCATCCGAACCCACAGTCGGCACTGTCGTCGGTGAAGACACCTATGGGAAGGGACGGCGAGACCGAAAATCTCGTGTTCGCGGCAGCGTTGGTGCAAACGAGGAAGGGCAGTCCATCGATAAAGTGCAAACATCACGTAATGCGCTAGTTCCATCACAATGGCAAAAGAACAATCTCCTTCACCTCTGCATCCAGAACCCTCAGGAACACTGAGTACATGGTCCTATGCATCGACAAGAGATCTCACAATAGACGACTCGTTCAACTTATTACATGATCCTGGCGAGGACCATTATCCGAAAAGGCAATCCGTTCCTGTGCTTTCAATATTGCTGGTCGCCACACAGATTTGCATTCTTGTGATTCAAATGATATTATGTGGTATGGCACCATTTGATGTCAATGGCTTTCTGGGACCCTATCCATCAACGTTCAGCGAATGGGGCGGGAAGAACTCGTATCTCATGATCCGCGAACATGAATGGTGGAGGTTGGTGACTCCATCATTTCTCAGCGTAGGGATTTTTCATCTCGTCATCAACGGCTTTTGTCATCTCGAGTCTGTCGCTCTTTTGAGCGCGAATGGGGTTCATTCCGTTGGCTAGTAATTTACTTGCTGAGCAGTGTCGGGTGTCAATTTTGTTCCACGATCTTCGACGAAGACACGATTGCCGTTGGAAGTTCAGGGGCTTTGATGGGGATGTTTGGAGGTAAATTGGCAGAAATTATTACCCTTTCGCTTTTCGACCTGAAGGATGACCGATACGACGACCTTGTAAGGGTGGATCAAATCAGCTCTACAATGTGTGGCATGGCACTGGTTTTCATCTTAAGTGCCTTCACCTACATAGACTGGTCAGGGCTTGTCGGGGGCTTCCTCTTTGGCTTTCTAGGCGGTGTCATACTTCTCAGTGGACCCGTAGGAAGTTGTTGTACACGATTCTTTTGGATATCATTCTCCCTGCTCGGACTTTCGTCTTCTACGGCTGGGGTATTGTACCTCATCCTAACAAAGATTGAACCAGATGACCAGTTGGCCGACGTATGCGACTACTTCCGCGCTTTTTTCCCAGAAGATTACGAGTGTCAGTGCTTATAGATAAAGTCGATCAATAAACTTGTACATCATCTGATACACCATGCATTCTTTCTATTTTTCAAGTAGTGCGAGATATCTTCTGCGTGACTTCGTTAATGTCGGTGCTAATCATCAAGTTACAAAAAAGCCTTGTTTGTAAGATAATCTTATGTAGCGTTTAGATTTAATGAGCTAATAATACAGACGGCTGAAATATACAAATTTTTGTGTTTTGTTGTTGTCGAAGCACAGCCGTCGGTACCACAGCTAAGCGATGCTTCAACAAACTAATCATAGGCGGATTCGCCTGTAAAGAGCATGACAGAAGAAGGGGAGCGCGAAAGATTGCTCTCGTCATCTCCTTTCGGGCCCTGCTTTCCGGTGGTACCAGAGGGCACATGTAGGTTCTGACGAATGTCTTCAAACAAGTGAGCCTCGTCATCCCATCCAAAATGCTCCTCGTGTTCGTCATCATGGTACTCGTCGTGATCATGTGGGGCAAAGGTATGGATCATTTCGAAGTGACCGGTTGCAGCAGGGCGATCATAATAGTTGCGTCCTAAGGCCGTAGCATCCGAAGTAACCACAGGTAGTTCAGGGTGCAGGAAGTCGACAGCCAATCGCTTCAACATCTTGGCATCTGCGAAAATGCGAGCACGCTCCTCGGCTTCGTCAGCACTTTCCATGATGGGAGCAGACGCGCGGTTGAAATAGTTGCGAGCAAACGCTGAACCATCAGTAGTCTTGACCGGGACTTCTGGATGCATGTAGTGCCCCGCGAGCATCTTCAAAGCGGCAATGTCTTCCATGATGTGAGCTCGCTCCTCGGCATCTTCGGCATTTTCCTGCGAAGGTGCTGAAGCTTGAGAAAAGTAATTGCGCCCAAACGCACCAGGGTCCACGACAACGGGGTTCTCGGGGTGCATGAAATGACCAGCGAGCTTTTTCATCTCGCGAGCCTCAGCCAACACGGCGTCGCGCTCTTGAACGGCCTCCGAATCTTCGTACTCAGGTGCCGAAGCCCGGCTAAAGTAATTGCGACCGCAAGCCGTAGCATCCGAAGTAACCACAGGGAGTTCAGGGTGCAGGAAGTCGACAGCCAATCGCTTCAACATCTTGGCATCTGCGAAAATGCGAGCACGCTCCTCGGCTTCGTCAGCACTTTCCATGATGGGAGCAGACGCGCGGTTGAAATAGTTGCGAGCAAACGCTGAACCATCAGTAGTCTTGACCGGGACTTCTGGATGCATGTAGTGCCCCGCGAGCATCTTCAAAGCGGCAATGTCTTCCATGACGTGAGCTCGTTCTTCGGCGTCTTCGGCATCTTCTTGCGGAGGAGCCGAAGCACGAGAAAAGTAATTGCGCCCAAACGCACCAGGGTCCACGACAACGGGGTTCTCGGGGTGCATGAAATGACCAGCGAGCTTTTTCATCTCGCGAGCCTCAGCCAACACGGTGTCGCGCTCTTGAACGGCCTCCGAATCTTCGTACTCAGGTGCCGAAGCCCGGCTAAAGTAATTGCGACCGCAAGCCGTAGCATCCGAAGTAACCACAGGGAGTTCAGGGTGCAGGAAGTCGACAGCCAATCGCTTCAACATCTTGGCATCTGCGAAAATGCGAGCACGCTCCTCGGCTTCGTCAGCACTTTCCATATTCGGAGCAGACGCGCGAGCAAAGTAGTTGCGACCAAAAGCAGCACCATCGGTGGTCTTCAAAGAAGCTTCCGGATGCATAAAATGACCAGCGAGCATCTTCAAGGCAGCAATATCATTCAAGACCTGAGCTTTCTCCTCGGCTTCTTTAACGCTCTCTTGCGGAGGAGCCGAAGCACGAGAAAAAGTAATTGCGGGCACATGCTGCTGGATCCGTGGTTTCGATGGTGCGTTCAGGATGCATAAAGGCTGTAGCGGCTTGCTTCAAAATCTTGAGGTCTTTCATGATCTGATTGTGCTCTTCTGCCTCTTCGACCGGCAAGCGTTCAGGGGCACTCACGCGATCAAAGAAGCAGCGCGCCTTGCAATCGGCGCTTTCTTTCACAGGAAGTTCCGGATGAAGAAAGAATTCAGCTACCTGCTTCATCTTGCGGGCATCCTCAAGAATGCGGAGACGTTCCTCCCATTCTTCGTCCTCTGTGAAGTACAATGAAATTGAGTTAAGATTGAAACAAACCAAAACAAAGCCCTTCTTTCTGACTTACCCTCGTTATCCTCGAAATCACTTTCCGAGTCTGTTTCGGTAACCTCTTCGAGTTCCTCGAGATGCGCAATTTTGTGAAAATCGTGATGAAACAAATGAAAGTCATCATCACCTTGGAACGACGAGTGGTCGACCGAGGTGTCGTCAAAGTCCGGCACGTGTCCTTCATGAACCACATAATGAAGGCGCTGCGGAGCTGGTTTGTTCAAATTTTCGACAGATTTCCGTCCTCTCACACTTTCAGGTAGAGACTTCTTCGCAGTAGAAGCTTTGTGGATATCCTGAGTGTGAGAGGACTGAGACTGTCCCATGGTAGCAGTTGTTTTTGGGTTGGGGGTAAAGATTAACGTTCAAAGTGGAAATGAGTTTTGTTTTATGAGATCTTTGCACAATTTACACAGAAAAAGCTGAGGGGCATCAAACGAGAAGAGGGGAACGGGTGTTTTCCTCGTGGAACTTTGCGACAGCTTCGCTAACCAATCCAAATACATCTTGCCTCATAGTATCGATTTTACTATAGATTGAAAAGAGGCTAGGTACTCAAACCTACTGAAAATCACACGAATGTGAGTACTTTGCATCGTATACTCGCACCGTCGAGCGCAATCACAACAACGATACGGTTTAACCACATTGGATTGATAATCGAACTATATAATAATAGCCACTGGCGTTAAACTATACCGGTAACTAAATCTTGTTCTGACACGGAGATGTCGAGATGCTGACACTATAGACATGTTCTGTGGAACTCTTCGACTTCGGATTTTTCCTACTCGTTCGCGTAAAAAATGACGTGAAATCAAAAGATACCGTTCTGCGCTTTACCAGGAAAGGTGCGTGAAAGCACGCGATGATTCTGCACGACAGCGATCTTTCTCGTGCGTTGTTCTTTGATCTTTTTAGGGAACGAATTGCAATCGTTCCGATCTCTCATAAATCTTTTGTCCTCGTGATCGTCACGAAAGCGAAAGCGAAAGCGAAAGCGAAACTTTAACGTCAGCCGTCAACAGTCTAACACAACACAAACATGGCCAAGCCAAAGTCGAAAGCAAGTGAAGAGGTCGTTCTCAACAAGTAAGTTTAGCGGTGAATCATTGCTTCTTTGAGTATGGCTGTTGCGTTCTGTATCTTCCCCTACGCGCTCACTTCTTTGCCGTCCTTGGTCATCTGGAAATGCCGTCGCTAATCCTTGTCTCTCCCTCGTTCACATTTTTAGAAAAGACGCAAAGAAAGTCCAAAAGTTAGAAGCACAAATCCCTTACCATGAGGGCCGCGGAAACAAGGAAGAAGCACAAAAGCTTAGAGATCAGGTAGAAGATATCTGGACCAAAGCGCGACAAGCTGCGGCCTTTTAAGCTTGAGACGTAACTCTATTAAGGAAACATCTTCAAGGACTTGTGCTTGATCTTGTTCTTTACGGCTGCACCATGTCAATCGTTCCGTGTTCAGCAGTATCGACCACCTGATCACCTCTCGGAATCTTATCGATGCAGTTCTGTTGTTGATCCTTAGTATTTGAAGCATCGATGATCGATAATGCTGATGATTCTTCGTGATGGTGTTTTTTCGTTGATTTTGTTTTGTTCTTTGGATCGCTGCGTTGATGTGCCTACGTCATTATCGAAAGTAGTGTGCATCAAGTGAATCATAGTGGTATACAAACATCTAAATAGATTTTAATATCATCCGTTGTGTAGCGGGTAGCCGACTGAATTTCAGTCATGGCAAAAATAACGTTCCTACACAAGGCCGTTCACGCTAAATTTTTGCATCATACACTAACTTAAACGTCGTTACAATTCGACATCTATCAAACGTAAACGTCCCGTCGGCAATTGTGCTTCGAATGGAAGTCTAAATTGCGAGGCATCTGCAGTCGGTTCCAGTAGTTTCATGCAACGTAGTTGTCTAGATGGACGTACCCTCCACGTATAGTATATTTCATTATGGAAAGTCTTTTGAAGCACAACTGTGCTCATTGTTATATACGATACAGTTATTGCTATGTTTGCGGAAACGTTTCGGTGGGATATGAGGAGCGAAACGGAAATGATGGATGCAATTTAAACGGCGGTCGTGTTCAAAGCAACATTCTCGTTAAAAATAAACTCAACTCTGACGTATTCTTTTCGGAACTTAGTCAGAAGCTCTTCTTTATTGCACGCATCGTCGAACTCCGCGCAGCAGGTGCCCTCATTACAGCAAGGGCACTCGACTTCGCAGTCGGTGACAAACATCTTCAAGTTATCGGATCCTCCATTCAAGCAAATCTCACCCACATTACCAGTGATGTTGTTATGATCCATGTAAAAGGTGTCTAAAGACGGAGAATAGAAGACGAGACAAACAAGATGGTCAGCGAAAGCATTGAGAAAAGACTGGTTGGATCAACAACGAGATACTTACAAAGGTCGGTCAATGCAGCCAATTCATCTGGCACACCTCCTGTCAGTGAGTTGCGATTGAGCGACAAAAAGCGAAGATTGGGAATTGTGGCCAGCTGAGTGGGGATTGCTCCAGTGAGCTGGTTTCCGTGCAAATCAAGGAGACGCAAGCTCGTCAAGGTACCCAATCCGGTAGGAATAGGACCAGAGCGGTTGGTGTTGCCCAAACTTAGATCTTGCAATACCTTAAGCGAGGACATGACAGGAATGCGACCTGGTGTTAACGGATTGTGCGAGAGGAGCAAGAATTGCAGTTTCGTCAATCCGTTGACCGAATCGAAAACTTCCCCATCCAAGCGATTGTGGGAAAGATCCAAATGAATCAGGTTCGACAGAAGTCCGATTTTGGCCGGGACATCTCCAGAAATACCATTGTTGTGCAGTGAGAGCACTTCGATCGGCAGACCAGTGGCAGTGACATCTGGAAGCTGGCCAGTCAATTGGTTTTCGGCAAGTACGACATTCTTAATTCCATAAAAGTGCTCTGGGAAATAACCAGTGAGATCGTTGTCGCTCAGATCAAGTGTTTGTAGCTTCTTAAGGTTGCCCAATGTGGTCGAATGAAGGCGACCGCTGAAGCTATTCGTATTGGCGAAAATAGCCGTGAGGGATGTTGCTTGGTTCAACGAGTCGATGGATCCCGTCAATTCGTTTTCGTAAAGTGAAATTTCTTTCAATTTGGTTAGTCCAGCAAAGACGGAAGGCTACCGCTAAACCAGTTGGTCCCGAGAGCCAAAAATTCTAGATCCGTCCATTTATTGATCCACGACGGAATGGGTCCTTCCAAATTGTTTTCTTCCAAGCCGACGAACCACAATTTTGTCAAGTGCTGCATTTCCGAAGGAAGTGCTCCGCTCAAATCATTATCATACAAGCTTAAATGCCATAATGTCGAAAGGAAACCCAACTCCGGAGGTAGTTCACCCGAAAGTCCATTGCCCGCTGCGAATAGAGTACAGGGAATCATGACGTGTCTGTGAGTATGTTCCCCAAGCAATAAAATGCGTTCGCAATTAGGCAAGTACTTACCAATGAAAAGAATTTCGGCATTCTTAGTATCTCCGCAAGTGACACCTTGGTCCCATGTGCTTTGTTTTCCTAATTCATTCACCAAGTCAAAGGGCAAATTCCAGTCACAAACCGACGATCCCGACAAGAATTTGAGATCCGAACGCCAATTCGGACCATCAAGTGCGTAATAAAATGTCGCCAAGATATAACGTTGCTCAAATTCAAAGTTTCCGGTCTCCGGAATCGCCAGTTGCAAAGGATCGTAATCGGCAATCCAGAGCGCCGCTCGATGTTGCGGTCCTTCCTTATCGGCATATTTATCTGCCGCAGTGATACCCCGTGATACAATATATTCGGTCACTTGCTGGTATCGGGAAACACCGACTTGCAAAGCCGCATTCGGGTTGCGTAATGGGTCTGTCGTTCCTTGATTACCGCCGGTGGCGGAATTTCCGTCGTCAACACCGTCCAAGGCACTCGAAGAACCGGATACAGATTTATTTTCCTTCTGTCGAGGAACCGCTACACTCAGGGCAATAATTAGCGTCAACACAAGGAGACCGACTCCCAGCAAAGCCCACATTCGTTTCCGACGTCCGCTGTACGGATTATTCTCCATCGCGTTGGCGTTGCGAACTTCGTCGGCCGTCGGTAACGAATGTCCTCCTTCTTCTTGTAATTCTAACGAAGACAGATTCGTGTCGTCGTCGTCGACGAGTAACGATGCATTGAGGCGAGACTCGTCCGCATAGTATTCTTCGGGCTCCGACGGAGTTGTCGAAGGATACGCGTCCCGAAATTGCCCGGGTGCAAAATCTTCACCAGGATAACGAGGAGGAAGGAACGCGGGAGGATCTGCAGGAGCGTCCATGGTCTTTCTTTGTTGCTTATAGCAAGTGTGAATGTTCTCTCGTGCGTGTGTGTTGCGTTCGTTCGTTTGAATTTTTATTTGGAAGGAGTTGCGGTCCAATTATTTGCGTTGATGCACACACGAAAGGTGCACCGAAAGAGGTCCGTTGAAGTGCATTTTTCGTCCGCAAGGATTGGCCGGCTCGTTGGGATACCCAACAATGCGGTGTTTAGTATAGGCGAACAAGTACCGGTACACGCAGCAATCGTGTGACAATACGACGTTATTCTACGGTTATTCATTGGAGGGAGCATTGCTGGAATTTCCGAACAAACCGTTCCCTTGCGAGCGATGGCCAGACGCGTTAGGTGGATGTTTGCTTGCGAATGTTGCCAACGCCTCTGTAAGGGTCTATACCGGAAACTTTCCGGTGTGATCTTTATATCGTGCCAATAATCGATAATCGACAATAATTGGAACACTTATCTTGAAAAATACGACAGATGCAACGTTGCAATTGTCTACGTGATTTTCACGTAGCCCTGGTAGAGAAATTTATCGACAGAGGGGAGACCCAGACTTTGCCTAATTTCGATCACTCCGTTTGCCAGGTCTATTGAGCACTAATGACATCGTCGATTTCCCAAACGTGACGACTTGGTGCCAAGCAGAAAACAAATCGAAGAATAGAGCTGCGAGACAACACCTCGAATGTCTGCAGGAAATCACGTAGACCCCGTAGAAATTTTATCGATGCAGGTAGCAACCGGAACTCATCAAAATTCGATCTCGATAAAATCGGTCACGACAGCAGTGAATATCATGTAACGTTCATTTTCATACCTTAAAAGAGGCAATAAGCAAGAATCCATAATAAGAGCAATTATCTTGAGAATGAAAACAGATGCAACGCTTCGAATGTCTACGTAATTTCACGTACCTCTCGTAGGGAAATTTATCGACAGAGGGGAGACCCGGACTTTGCCTAATTTCGATCACACCATTATTCGCGTCTTTTGGACAACAATGTCAGCAATACTTTGCCCAACATCGCTTATGACACCCATGAAACAATAATCGGAAGTGATTTGATAGTGAAACATGAAACAGTAGAAAGTTACGACGCTTCCAGTGTCTACGCGAATTTTACGTAGCCGCGGTAGGAAATTTATCTCTGTAGGGATACCCGGATATTGTGTCTTTTCGCCATCATCCAATTCTTGCATTTACAGTGCTCAGAGGTCAACGTTTCCTTGCGCACTGTATTGGCTTCGTAACGGGAAGCAATAATTGCCACCGACTGGAAAACCAAACGCTGATGGAACGAATGATGCAACGCTTCGAATTTCTACGTAATTTCACGTAGCTCTCGTAGGGAAATTTGTCGACAGAGGGGAGACCCGGACATTGCTTACTTTGGATCACACCGTTTGCCAGGTCTATTGGGCACTAATGCCATCGTCGCTTTCCCCTACGTGACGACGTTGCACCAATCAGCGATAATAATCATCGAATCGAAAACAAATCGTAAAATAGAGCTGAGTTAAAACGCTTTGAATGTCTACAGGAAAATCATGTAGACCTCGTAGGAATTTTATCGATGCAGGTAGCAACCGGTTGGAAATCGGTCCCGACAGTAACAAATTCCATGTTCCACTCATCGCGCTAGCTTTAAAGACATTTAGCAAGAGTCGACTCAACGTGGAGCGCAGCAGATGCGACGGTTGTTAATGTCTACGTGATTTTGCATAGGCCCCAGACTGGTAGGGGAGATTCGTGTCTAGTAGCTCCGACTACATCGTTAGGATCTTTATGGGATTGCAGCATCATAGTACGCATAATCGTAACGCCTTAATATGAACACTCATGAGATGGGAATATTTTCCATGGTGTTTTTTCGAAGTAAATTGAAATGCTCTTGATAAAGGCGTGTCACTTGGGTTTCCAGTTTGTGTCTTCCCGTCACAGAAGTAACAAACTGTTGCCCTGATTGCCTTTCATTAATTGAGAACGTCGAAGGAACCAAACACAATTATGTATCCTTACCGCTGACGAACCATGCCTCGCTAGCTGTGAGAGCGTATTATCGTGTTTTGAAAGGAATCATTTGTTTCCCATGAGTTCACTAAGCCACAGCACGGTCTTGCAGAGCTTGAGACACTCGAAAGAGTGTGTGTTCATCCTGTTGCGCCGCCACCAATTGCATACTCATGGCGAACGGCACAGCCTCCCAATGCCCGTACGGTATCGATAATGCTGGGAAACCTCCTAGACTAGCCGGTACGGTCATGATATCATTCGCCATCATTGCGGTAGAATCAATGGAATTTGCCTCATCGATGCGCGGTGGCATGTTGAATGTCGTAGGAACCAACAGTACATCGTATTGTTTTAAAACGTTCCGCATTTGTTGGGCCAAAACGGCACGCAATTTCGCAGCAGCTTCGTAATGTGTGTGATAATGATCCGACGACAAGACCGATGTTCCGCACAAGATACGTCTAATGACTTCGCTACCGAACCCTCGTGTCCGGGCCTTGGCGTATTGTTGCTCCAATAAAGAAGATTTACTTTGTGGCTGTTCATCTTCTCTTACTGCATTCATCCAACCGCAGTCGGCTGCGGAACCATAACGGAACCCGTCGTAGCGACCAAGATTCGACGTGGCTTCCGCACACGCCAAAACATAATAGGCCGCCAATGCTTGCTGCAATACTTGCGGTGTTATTGTGTCGGTGACATGAACGGTAGCTCCCATTTCTTCTAGCTGCCGCGCAGCATTTTTCCAATTGTCTCGAACTTGTTGTGACATTTCCTTAACCACGAATGCTGTGGGCACTGCCACTTTTACACCTTCCAGTAGTTGTTGTCGTGTAGAAGCCGACGCACGCGTCGGATTAGCATCATTGCTGAGAGTTGACCGCAAAGTCGAATCCTGTCGCGGTTGTCGTGATTGCTGTTGTAACAATTCTTCCCATACAACGGATAAACACGACACCGTCGGTGCCAAGATACCGACTGTATCCAACGAACTCGCGTACGCCACTAATCCATCCCGTGACAAACGTCCATAGGTTGGTTTGAAGCCCGTGATGGCACACCAGGCGGCGGGAAGACGCACCGATCCTCCCGTATCACTGCCGAGAGAGAATAATGCGGCTTGTTGGGCGACGGTCACCGCACTGCCACTCGAAGATCCTCCAGGACTGTAAATGACAGTGCTTTCGTCGTCCTGTTGTTGAGTCTTATTGATCGTCTCGGAACAACTTAGAATCATATGTATCATTTCTTCATCGGAAAACATTTTTCTGTGGCGATGCCATCCAGAGATTGGATTTTTCGTTCGACTCGTCGTAGTTTTAGGACGATTCATTCCTAAACTTCCCATTCCAAATTCATCCATAGCAGTCGTTCCCATCAACAATGCCCCCGATTGCAGTAAGGCGTCAACAACTTGTGCATGATAACCAACACACGCATTGGTTTGTAAAATGGCACTCCCCGCCGTCAATGGCAACGAAGCAACCGCCAAATTGGCTTTGACTGAGAAAGGTATTCCATCCAATGGTGACAGTAATTTGTTTTGCGCACGACGGAAATCCGATTGTCGTGCCTGTTCGAGTAACGTTTGTGTATGGATGCGTCGTTCCCACGCATCCGAAACCGTAGCAGCGCGAGCGACACAAAAGAGAACCAACTGTTCACTGGAAATGGCGCCTGTCTGTAGCAAACGCTGTGTTTGTTGTATTGTAAGCATTAGAGAGTGATCGTATTAATTGTTTGTAAGTAAATGTAGTGTTTCTAAAAGGAAATGAAATTATACAAAAAAAATAAAGACCGCGAAATAATGAGTAGACCCTACCGGTAATGCGTTATTATTTTTTTTTTATAAAAAAAGCGTGCGATTTTCGGGACAAGTAGTAACATGACACCCCCAGATTTTCTGGATACGTGGTATATTATCACTCCCTCTTCCAGATTTTCGGGACACGTAAAAAACGCACTACAGGATCTTTCGTCGCATTGATGTCACCTTCATTCATTACCAGGTAAACAATTTTTATTGTTTCTCTCCAAACTATTGGTTTGTAAAACAAACTCTCCTATTCAAATGCAACGAATGATTATTACCCGATTAGTGTGTCGTCACAGCCGCCGTTCCTTTGCGACGCACAGCAACACCTCTACAACATCGATCTTACAAATTCCCATGGAAGAGGCCCGCACAACGACCGCACGAGCGTTACAACAAATTGGATGGAATGTTAAAGATGCCGCATTACAAGCCGATATCATGATTGCCGCAGAATTGTGCGGCAACAATCAAGGACTTGTCAAAATGTATCAACCGAAACAAATGGCGCCGGCTCCGGGTGCCGGTGTTCCTGTTGTGGAGAGAGAAACACCGTCGTCGGCCGTCATTAATGCCAACAAAGCACCGGGAATGTTGGCGGCCGTCACGGCGGCCGATTTGGCCGTTCAAAAAGTTCATTCAGGCAACAGTATTGCCATGGTATGTGCGTACAATTCGTGTACGAGTTCGGGGCAGTTGGCGTATTATGTCAACCGCATGGCCCAGACAGGATGCATCGGGGTGGCCTTGTGCAATTCTCCCGAATTCGTAGCGGCCGCACCGGGAGCGAAGCCCGTGTTTGGGACCAATCCGTTGGCGATTGGGATTCCTCGGGCCGGAACGGTGCCATATACGTTTGATATGGCGACGTCGGCCATTGCGTTGTTTGGAGTATTGAGTGCACAAGCCAAAGGAGAACCCTTGCCTCCACAAGTAGCCTATGATGCACAAGGACAATTTACTACGGATGCAAAGCAAGTCATGAATGGAGGGGCCATTGCTACCTTTGGTGGACACAAGGGACTGGGATTGTCGCTGTGTGTGGAACTTTTGGCGGGTGCCTTATCGGGTGCGGCGGTCTTGGGACAAGTGGAATCGAAAAAGATGGCCCAATCCTGGGGGCATACGTTCATTGCGATTAATCCTCACGCGTTCGTGGATGATTTTGAAGAAAAGAGTGCCTCGATTCTTCGCACGGTTCAAGCTTCCGGTGAGAATGTCCGTATTCCGGGAGAGCGCTCGGTGAAAACAGCACAAGAACGCCAAGCAGCGGGTGTTTTACCTATTCCTCAAACCATTTGGGATTCCATTTGTCATACCGCGCAACATGGATTGGAGACTCCTTCGCGAGAGTGAGCTGAAAACTTAGACTCTAGTAGAAACGAATGATGTGGCGTTCAACAATAATTATAATTTGCATCACAGTAATACTCCTGCGTTTCCTTGCGTTTTTCCGTTTATTCTTCTTCATCTTCTTCCATCTTGGGCGCCAAATAGTACTTGACATGACCCAATTGCTCAATGGGATACTCAATGACAATGGGCAAACCCGGACTCATTTTGATAATGACCGTCGGCGACAAGGGCGTCGCCTTGGTAAAGAAATTCAAATACCGCAACGCAAAGTTGAGTTCGACCGGCTCTTCCATATCAATCGTGACGTGGTCTTCTTCTTTCTCGGAAGCGACATTTTGACGCATCAAGATATTGCCCGTACCAATTTGACCCGTGGCGGAGAATTTCAAACCTTCCTTGGTGCACGAGATCTTGCACGTATCACCCATGACTTGTAGATCACGTACAATGCGCTGGAATTCCGACGACGGCATGGAAATGCTGCATTTGTAGGGCGTATCGGGGACACCGAGTTGTTCGGCTTCAATGGCCATGAGTTTGAGTTCTGTTGTAGAAAGAGGAAGTGAGTAAACAAGACAAACAGAGTAAAAATACTACAATCAACTCAATCTAGACGCACCGAAATCCGCAATAGTTCCCGATTTATCATTCTCAAACATGAGCATGAGCTTGTCGGCACTATCTTCCGCCTTGAGGACCATCGTATCATCACGACCCATCATCTTGAAGATCTTGGAGACATTCGGCAAGTTCAAGCCGAGCGAAAGAGATCTATCGCATCGAAAGTGATCAAAGGCACTCTGTGACAAGCTCATAGAGACCAAAGCAACGTGAGCCGAGTCCATGCATTGAATCGCCAGCTCTTCCGTCGAGCAGTCAATATTGACATCGACGATGAGTTCGCGGATCGATTCCACAATCATTTTGAAGATATTTCCGTTAGCGAGGCGAGCTTCAAACATCTTGCTGGTAGGAGTTAGTGTAAAAGACAATAATTAGATGTGGTTGACGGGAGAGAGATCGTCGAATGCTTCTTTAGCAACACACACGAGGAACGGAAAATGAGGAGAGACGACGAGGCGGACGAGAGTTTATGTTGTTGTGGCGGCAAGATTGCCTACAGCGGCAATGCTGGTAGTACTTTCTACGCGGATCTACGTAACCATTCAACTTGGCGCGCGCAATCCACTGTGGCGGGAAGTTTGGCGGGCAGGACGACGCGCGTGCGAATTGTCCGTTGGTGAAAAGCGCGCTTTTATTCGAACCGAGAGATGCTCATGACTGAAATCCAGTCTTGGTAAAAACGGACAACACTTTCGACAATAGTGCAAAAAGAGGCGAAACGAAAAGGGACAATTCTCTGATCTTTCTTATTTTAGATGAACCTGAAGGCAAAGTTTCGATGATTTGAAGGCAATCAACTGAGCAATAGATTGGACGGAAGAAGTTTATGCTTGCGTCGAAGGTCGATAATTTTCATCGAAGGATGTTTGGTAAAAGTTTACTCTCGCACAATGTGTACGTTACTTTTTTCACGACTGGATTTCAGTCATGAATTAACACTTCGACACTATAGTCCACCTGGAGGGAGAAAAATCCAAAATCCTGCATGGACGAGAATGACGAATGCCGATAATGACTGAAGTGTTTTCAAAACAATTATAGCAAGCGGCGATAGTCTAGGTTCATAAAGTTCTCGAAAGGCCAAAGAATGCGTTGAGCAAAATGTCCGTTTGGTTCACACTTTCTACTTTCTCATCATCGCATCAATGCGCCACGCAGCCACGCATCAGCATCACAAATGTTTATGTTGGGCGAGAAAAATCTCGGTCGTCGGCACAAAGCTCAAAACACACGACACATGACCCTTTTTAATTGATATTGCCATCACAACCACAACTTCATCACGAAAACAAACTGTCCACCTTCCATCATGGTCAAATTACTATCTCTTTCTTCTACTTGCACCATTTCTTCCGACAGCGATGACGAACCGGATCATTACGGTCAAGTGCATCCGAAAGAAACGCCTGATCTCATTCAGAAAACGTTGGCACAGTTTGCCGAAGAATTGGCAGAACGAACGGTTCAGAAGACTCCCTCGAATCAGGAGTATCTCATGGCCAAGGAAAAATGTCCCGAATTGTTGACAGCCCAATTTGAACTCATGTTCTTGCGATCGGAAGTCTTTCGAGTCACCGATGCCGTCACCCGTTATCTCAATTACTGGAAGAAACGAGTCGAGATCTTTGGTGACGAAAAAGCCTTTGAGCCATTGACATTGGACCAAGCCTTGTCGGAAGATGGCACGGCGCTGCAAATTGGTTATTTGCGCCTGCTGGTGGGAGTCACCGATCCGAAAGGTCGTTCCATTCTCTTCAGTGACCCATCGACGCAAGATCGATCGAAGTATACGCGCTTGAGTCTCACACGAGCCTCGTGGTATGTCGTGCACGCCGCTTTGGAAAACGAGAATTCGCAAAAGTACGGAGTCATTGTGATTGGGGATCCGTCGCGTGCCTCCTTTTCGCAGTTTGATCGAAAGTTGTCCAAAAATCATGCTGCCCTGTATGCAAGGAGCGATTCCCGTCCGATTGTCGGCTTACCATGTCTGCAAACCACCGGCGTTTGCGGCTCTCGTCTTGCCTCTTCTCAAGTTGTGCATGTCGGAGCGTGTCAAGAAGCGTGTGGCCTTTCATACGGGTAGCAATGCCGATGTGTTAAAGTCCTTGCGCAAATACGGTATTGACAAAAGTTGTGTTCCGGTGGAACTCGGTGGGGATGTTCGTATCGATCACATACGTTGGATGGAAACGCGACGCCAGCAGGGGCTTTAAATAGAGTTTGTTGGTTTGATTCGTTTGATTCGCGTAAACGTTGATGCATTTACCTAATTAAATTATGATAATCGAACTTGAACTACCACAGCACCTCCGCCATTGATATTTCGTCCTATTCGTAGTCGATCGCCTAGATACACACTATCAAACAAGCCCTCACCCGTGATAGGTAACGGTGCGCAAAAGTTAGGCCCTCGACAAAATTGACCACTATGGATCTCTGCCTTGTATCGCTGCAAAGAATTACCACCGGTTGTTGCTTCCCAGTTACCAAAAACTCGTACATCAAGCCATGGTCCCAAAAGTTCGCCGCGATTGATGATACGATGATCAATGGTAAAAGTTTGAAAATTTTGATTGAACGAAAAGTCGGGAAATGGAATGCGTCGATCGATACCAGCACCACCGGGTCCGGGTTGAAAATACGATAATCGCCAAGTGCCTACCAGAAGCTTTTCAGAATCATCGACGGAATACTTTTCTTGTGCAATTTGATGAATCAAGGCGTCAATCTCTAAACGTTCCTCGGCACTGAAATCATCCAAACGCCGTCCATTCACCGCCTCGAACAGTTGTGTCACCAGTTGTGGTTCATTCGCAGGTTTGTCTAAAGTGCTCGTGGGTGTGTCGGGAAATACACTGGGAGTAAAGGTCTCCTGAAGCGCGCGCGTGGCCGATTTCGACCATGTCTGGCATTGTTCTTCCACCAATCCGTCTGGATCAATTTTGTAAGTGATCGTTGCTTCGTATGACGATACATACGGGTTCCAAGGCAATTGCAAAAATCCCCGACTCCGGTAGCGGCCCCGAATAGTACGTGTCTCTTCGTCGACTGTGAATGGGTCTAGGATGGAAACAGTCGATCGTTTCGGATCAAACAAGATACGGAGAGCATTCTGATATTGATTGAGACTTTTGACTCGGTTTGTTGGGTCCACGAAAATGCAGTCCTCTCGAAACAGGCCTGCGCTGATATCGCCGCTGATGATATATCCACCTTGACCCGTAGACCCATTGCTCAAATCGTTCTCAAGTCGCTTCGCAATCTCTGGCAACGACAAGTTCCGTGTTTTGTTTTCTACAGACGACGTCTGCGAAGAACCCAAAGGAGCCAGTTTCGTAAAATCTCGTAGCGACAATGGCAGTTCATTCTCTTGAGCGACGGCTGGCAATGGAGATGTAGCGGAGGAAGCTCCAACCAGCAAACGAAAGGCACTGTCATGAAAGAACGTTCGTCGAGAGTGTTCTCTGTCTGCGGTGTGAAACTGTGGCGCTAAGGCAGTGACAAACGAGAAGTACTGGAAATAGCATAAGGCTATGAATAAGGTGTTCATGTTGCATGATTTGGAAGTGACATTGTTTTTATATTTATGTATCGGCGAAATCTTTTGTCATCGACGTTTTCCGCTTTTTCGCAAGCAAAAAATGAGGGCACGGTACGACTCTATTTTAGCATCTCTTTGTTTATTTAAATTTCTTCCGAAGGTCGATTGCTTTCCTAGTGGCGCAATGGCAGCGCGTCTGACTTCTACTCCGATAGTATGAGCCAATCAGAAGGTTTGCGGGTTCAAGTCCCGTCTAGGAAAATCGGGTACAATCGTTTTGCTTTTTTTCTTTTCAGGCCCGTTGAGAGTGTTGCAATGGAGCTAGTCTAGTTGCTTACTTTTTGCACTTTTTTATATCAATTAGAGTCATTTCAGGGAGAACAGGTTTGTTTATGGACCAGTTACGGAGACGACTTCGCAAAATCGACGACGACACTCGTGATTCACTCGCTAGTGCGGAACGCCGAAAATGCCGAAAGAACAAACACAGTTGCCAAGACACTTTCTGCACTCGTTGCTAAGAATAAAGTCACAGCTTCACCCCTTTTTCGTGATATTCTCGTAAAACAATACCAGTTCCGACATGCTCTTTCTCGCGTTGAAGGAGAGACGGCATGGATCGCTTCGACACAATTCATTCGCAGATCTTTGCACAAATCCTTCGACCAGATCTTTTGATCAATCGCCATGACGCACGCTGCTTTCTCTTCTTCTTCATTATCGTCTCAATCCATCACGGTGATGAATGATAAATACGACAATTCGTCTCCCGGTACGGCCCGCGGATCTCGTTCTCGCAACGAACCCGTTTCGAAGCAGGACGACGGCCATGATGCTTGTTGGATGTACGATCCCATGGAAGCGTTGCGAGCAAAGCTAAAAACGAAATTGGCGCGCATGAAAGAAGCACGACTTCCGGTTGTCTTCCAATTCGTTGTGGAAATACGTCGGTCCCGTCGTGCAAAGCAGGCGGCCAAGCCTAAGCAGAGCGAGAAGAAGTCTGCGGATGACGACGAGGTTGTTTCTGACGAAGACGATAACAAAGACTATCATCCAGATGCCGTCCTGACGGAAGTCTCTGATGATTCTTCGACTATGGGACTCTGCTGAACTTTTTAGCGAGTTTGGACACGCTTAAAGCGCTCTTACATCCTCGCTCAGCTTACGAAAAAGACGTTTAAATTATAGTTTGTGTGTATTCATTCCGGCCATGAGGATAATTAGGTTCCTTCTAACTATAGTGCTTGATATCCCGCACGTAGCTTACAATGAAAGCGTGCATAGATAAAGAGAAAGGGTGTGTATGTTGTTAATCTATTACGAAGATAGTTCGTTAATCTATTACGAAGATAGTTCGCTCTAACCGATCCTCCAAAACATTGATTCGTAGATATTCGCCTTGCTTTAAAAATATGTTAAATGAAGAGTAATTCCTGGTGACCTTAGTCTAGTCGACAGAGACGACTCGATGCTTTTTTTAAAAACAGAAAATCGATACAGCATTATTTTGAGACGAATGGAAATTCTGTGTGAGGTGTCGATTGGGGCGTCTGGCCATTCCTCTGCTTTTTGTCGCAAGCTGCGACGGTGCGACCTCTAATGTTTCATGTTTCACTATCAAATCAAAGTCTATTATTGTTCATAGGTCACATAAGCGATGCTGGGCAAAGTATTTCTGACATTGTTGTCCAAAAGAAGCGAATAGTGGTGTGATCAAAATTAGGAAAAAATTAGGAAAAAATCCGGGACTCCCCTCTGTCGATAAATTTCCCTACGAGAGCTACACGTGAAAACTACGTAGAAATTCGAAGCGTTGCATCATTCGTTCCGTCAACGTTTTGTTTTCAAATCGAAGCCGATTATTGCTCCCTGATACGAAGCGAATACGGTGGACAAGGAAACGTTGACATCTGTGCATTGTAGATCCAAGAATTGGATGATGGCGAAAATCACAGTATCCGGGTACCCCTACAGAGATAAATTTCCTACGGCGGCTACGTAAAACTCGCGTAGACACTGGAAGCGTCGTATCTTTCTACTGTTTCATGTTTCACTATCAAATCACTTCCGATTATTGTTTCATGGGTGTCATAAGCGATGTTGGGCAAAGTATTTCTGACATTGTTGTCCAAAAGACGCGAATAATGGTGTGATCGAAATTAGGAAAAATCCGGGTCTCCCCTCTGTCGATAAATTTCCTGCAAGAGCAACACGTGAAAACTACGTAGACATTCGAAGCGTTGCATTTTTTCATACTTTTTTTGTATTGCAGTCGATTGCACGAAAATGAAGGCCTTGATTGTCAAAGAGGGACTGTCCTTTGCATCGGGTAATCATCACACCGGTAAACTTTTTCCGCCCTACAGGCATCATCGACAATCATCTTTTGGGGGAACTGTGGATTGTGGAGTGTGGAGCTGGAGCGGAGTAAGTAGTGTTGGGGGTCTGGCCGTGGCTCCGCTTAGTATGCGACTGCGCGACCTGCGACCTATACATTATTTTTGTTCTCGACACGATCGTGCTGCAGTATTATTTCCATGCAACAATCGCTCCTGTAATCGTATTGTTTCATTTTTCTTTCGCTTTGAGTATAAATTGGAAAAGAAAATATCTCGTTTCGTTGTTTTAAACTGTCGTGCGGAGCCCTTGCCGTGATCATTTGAAGTAAAGAATTTTTTAGCTACTCAGCAATGCGAGCGTCTTCCTCTGTCTCCGAAACTACATTTACGTCTTTGGGTCTAACGAATGGCGCCCCCATGGAACTTGACGATGTCAAAGAAGACGAAATGAGCATTGCAGAGAATAACAATGACCAGATGGAGGAAGCTTTCTCTCCCGTTCGTAAATCAACGCCACCGTTTCAAATCGATCAGCGCGTGTACGCTGCCGACAAAGCGGAGAAAGGGGCTTTCTACGAGGCCATCATACGAAAGGTTCGGACTCTTTCTCCGGACGAATGGGAATTTCTCGTACATTATCAAGGTTGGAATGCTCGATGGGATCGGTGGGTTTCGTGCGATTGGCTACAACCGGATACTCCGGAAAACAGGCGCAAGTATCAGCAGCAACAATCACAGCACAATGAAGAGAAGGTGTCTTCGGCAGAAAAGACAAATAAGAAACGAAAATCGAGTAGTGAACAGCCTTCCACTGCAAGGCGAAGACTTTCTAATGCATCGTGTACGAGAAGTGTTGATCTGCAATACTTATACTCGGACTATTGTGAGTTGCCGTTCACTTTGAAAACTGTACTGGTCGATGAGTACGAAAAGATCACTCGATGTGGTTGGGACTGTAAAGATAGGCGTGATTCTCCCATGAAGTACTCCAAGCCTGCCCGCATGGTGCATTGCTTACCAGCTCCAGTACCCGTGCGCAAAGTACTAGCTCATTTTCGAAAACGAAAGTTGAAGTATCTTGCGAAACAGGCCGAGTCCTCGGAAAATGCTGCCCCCTCTTTGCCTAGCGCAGAAGACATACAAACTTTTTGTGATCAATTGGAGCTTCTGTTTCAGAAGGCGCTCCCTGCCTTGCTTTTGTATCCCGAAGAACGTCCGCAATTCGAGGAATTCAAAAGACGGTACCGGACGACGCCAAGTGGATCGACTACTTTGGGTGTGAATATTTATTGCGGTTGTACGTGCGCTTGCCGGTTCTTTTGCAGATCGAACGGCATAGTATAGAGACCACTCGCGATGTCGTCGGTCCCCTTTTAGCAGAGCTTCTTGTATTGATGCAAAAGAATAGGCAGGCTTTGTTCCCAAATATAGGGAATTGCCGTGCTGTATTGCCAAACGAGTGGCAGGATTGGGAATATGCAGTTTATAGGACTAAGAACGACAAGCATACTTCGGAAAATGCTAGTTCATGAGGTATAAAGAGAGCTCAAACGTAAAGAAATAACAATCTTTCAAATTAAAAACTAATTTTTTCGTCTGACATCAAGACATTTTCCCGCGAAGCTGATTTCTTATGAGTAAGTTCTGTGGTGGGTTGCAATATACATGAAGTGGCGGGGTTCCTTTGTCTGTCATGTTCGTCTACGGAAGCTGGTCAAACGACTTCTTCGGGCAGATATCCGGAACGTACTTTTTCACGTAGCTGCTTCGCCGTCCACCCTCGGCTTCCTCCCACGATGATTTAAGCAGAGTGTGCGCACCCGACACTCTTCGAGACTCTTTCTCGAGCTTTTCAAACTTTGCGGTTCGTACCTGAACTTTCGAAACGACTTCTACATCATTGCCATTCGCTTTGGAACGTTCAACAAGTAGTCGACGGGCAGCATGGAAATCTACTGGGGGCTCCTCCTCTTGGGGGGTGCAAGATTCGGCCGATGAGTTTCGGAAAATAGCGCTTACATCAGCTGCTTCCGAAGAAACGGACGTCGAAAACGAAGACTCGTATGTTTGTTCCGGGGGATTGTCACTAGCTCGCCACATTTTCTTGGCGCTGCTCAATGTAGCCTCCTGTTTGTCTCGTTTTAGGCTCTTCTTGACCGGAATCGAAGATTTCTGCTTGTCGAAGGCATGTGAGAGCCATTTCTTCTTCTCGGATACACTCATTAGCATTACAGAATCATCAGCTTCGGTATCTTGTGCAGTCTCTTGCGGCTTCTTATTGGATGGTTTTATAACAGCGAAACCAGCAGCAGCAGTCCCTTCCGTCTTTTCTGAACTCATACTCGTGCGGTTCTCTAGCCATACTTTTCGGTTGGCTACATTTGCTCGGGGTACGACCTTCTCTTCGAAAACAACATGCTCGAGCTCCTTATCAAACTGTTTGGACTTGGCAATGACGTTTGCACCTCGACGAATGGGACGGGCCTTTTTGGTTTTGGTCGGATCATTCGCTAACCAGGCGGACAGTTGGGCCACCGACGCATATCCTTCATCGGTTGCCTGTACGTCTTCCTTGGGAATAATCGGCTTGTTATAGCAAACAGTTGTTGTGCGAGTTTTGAGGGCTGAATCCGATTTTGGTTCTATTCTCTTGGCCAGTTTTGATGCGGCCGTGTACGGGAGTGGAGTGGGAGCTTTCTCTGCCGATGGTTGTACTTTGGGTCGAATGGGTTTCTGTAAAGGAACATTTGCCGGAGGCTTGCCTACACATGCTGTTCTTGAATAGTGTTCTTGATGTTGTTTACCAAATCCATTGAGCCATCCTCGTAAGTGAGCAACAGATGATGTCTCAGTCCCACAATCCGAAGCCGCTGCCGTTGACACCATGTCACTCTGGATAGCTGAAGCCAACGATACGTCGCAAGAATTCACTGATTTCATCGATGCGATATCAACAATACAATTTGGCTGCATCACGTCACCAAATGCGCGACTTCTAGACGGAGACGGAAGAGTAAAAGAACAATCCATCCCACCCGAAGAAGATGCTTTCGTTGGCGACGACACCGGCAAAGACGGGCCTACGTTTTCCTGGCCGGCGGAAAAGGCATTCTCGGAAAAGCTCTGCCAATCGTCATCGAAACTTCGCGTATGGCTATTGTTAATGTTTGAGTTCATCATGCTTCACTTGTTTTCTTCTTGCTATGAATTATATTCGCAATCAAGTTGTCTCGTGCCAAGGAAGAAAGGAAAATGGTGAGAAAAGTGCCGCGATCGCCATTTTGGCGAACGATTTTGTTTCGTGCTTTCGTTCAAATTAATTCCACCTACATTGCTGTAGACACAATGAAGGACGAGACTACTCTTTATTTGAGCGCGCCCAATTACGATGTTCTATATTTATGGTAAAATGGAATATGTGATCTAAGTACGGGATTCGACTATAAATGTAACATGTAGTCGGATTTTGAATGAGTTAGGCTACCCTCGTCTGTCGTTCGCCAGATGAAGGATGACGAGGGGACAGGGACAGGGGACGAGAAAAATTTTTTCCTCTCGATCCGCCGCGATGGGATAAAAACTTTCTTCCCCGTTCGTGCAGCCTCCTTTAATTCCCTTCAATCGGTTCTTTACTTAGCATTGCGTTTATGCATTGTGAGTAAAGTTCTTATCGGGTGTAAGA
Organism: Fistulifera solaris; assembly: GCA_030295235.1. Taxonomy (NCBI): domain Eukaryota; phylum Bacillariophyta; class Bacillariophyceae; order Naviculales; family Stauroneidaceae; genus Fistulifera; species Fistulifera solaris. The sequence goes on along the minus strand of AP026138.1, from coordinate 798,100 downwards.
AACTGATCGATTGCAAAAGTTGCGTCGCACTGGAACGCCGAATTTTCCTACAAGTTGCTTCACTCTTTCTCTCGTATTTTTGCTGAGCCATGGAGGTAAGTTAATTTTTAGATTGACTTTAAACATTTACTGTTCTGTGGCTGATGGCTCGTGTATATTTAGGTTAATAAAGAACAAGCGGAACGCTGTCGCGATATGGGTGCAGCAGCACTCAAGCAAGGGGACTTTCCGCGGGCTATCAAATTTTACAAAAGAGTTTGCAGCTCTATCCTCTTCCGGGTGTGGATGCTTTACTTTCAAGCGCAAAGATGCAAATGGCTTCATCAGCAAATAATAGTTCGTCATCAACGACGGGTAATACCGGAGCTTCACAGCATTCGAGTAGCACAGATTCCCGACCTTCTCGAAATACCTCGGAGCAAAATTTGAACGGGGCGAATGGGAGAGCGTATAGTGAAGAACAGGTCAAAATTGTGGAGGAAGTGCTGCGATCAAAAGAAGGAGGGCGTGGTGCTCACTATCGTGTTTTGAAGTTGAGCCAGGGGTGTAGTGAAGCCGAAATTAAGAAAGCCTATCGCAAGCTTTCACTTAAAGTTCACCCCGACAAAAATTCGGCACCCAATGCAGATGAAGCTTTCAAAGCGGTAGGCTTGGCGTATGCAACCTTGTCGGATCCGCAAAAGCGAACAATTTACGACCGGTACGGTGACGAGGACCCTGACAATCGTGGAGCTGCGAGGGGCGGTGGTATGAACATGCATCATAGAGGACAAGAGGTTTCGCCGGAAGAAATATTTAACATGTTTTTCGGTGGAGGAATGCCTGGCATGCATCGTGGAGGGCCCGGTTTCCATGTTTACACGAGTGGTTTTGGTCCAGGAGGCATGCCTTTTCGTAATGCTGGTGCAAGGCGTCAAGCCCGTCCACAGGAAAGAGAAGAGCGACAAGCTCCTTTCCTCTCGGCACTTTTCCAATTCATGCCGCTGCTCTTGATACTGTTTTCAACTTTCTTTCGATCAGATGGATCTTCTGGCGCCTCTATGTCAGGCAGGATGCCCGGAGAAGGTCAGCATTTTAATCTGGTGGTAAGTAGTACGCTGACTTCTTCTCGTTAGTTGGCCTAAATGTTTACCGTTCCTGACAACTTGTCTCTAGCGCAAACCTCCATTTGTGAATTTGATGAAGACGCAAACGACAAAAGTTCGCGACATTCCTTTTTATGTTACTACCAATTTTGCCCGAACGTACGCTCAGAACAATTATCAATTACGACGAGTGGAACAAATGGTCGAAGTGGCCTACGAGCAGTATCTGATTGAAGAGTGCACAAAGCAAAGAAACTACAAAAAGCGATTGCAAGTCAATGCAAACACTCTAAAAATGGTGTCAGAAGAAGATAAGGCAAGAAAGATAAAGCAGGCCGACGAGTTTGAATTATCACGGTGCTTGGAACTGGGCGATCTCTATCCACATCGAAAAGTGGAGTTGTGAATGCTATTTCACTCAGATAAAAATTAACAGTAGATTATTGCGCCTTGTCTTTGTTGATCGTTGGATTATTAGCATCGTCATTATTTCGTGTCGTTCAGCATGTAGCACCGGCTCTCAGTGCCCATTCCTTCAGTCATCGAGTTCAACTATTCGAATCGTACAGAATTCACGGGCTAGCCAAACAACAACGCACGGCACAAGGCAGCAACTAGACGCAGCTGCCAAGAAATACGATCCATACTTGACTGCGTGAATAATAACCTCACCGTATATATCGATCATGGTCTCGCTGGGCTCTTCTAAATGCCAAGCAATGCCAATATAAGACCTAGAAACAAATACACAACCAATCGCGTGAGGTTTCGCAAATTTTGAAAACTGGAAAGCAACGAATGTTCCCTCGACGTACCATATAACAACAAGTGGGATGATAAAATCTTGTTGTGGCCAGCAGACGGGAGTTGACAGTGTCAAGGGAACAATGGCAACGGCGAACATGAATGCCAGTGCCAGAATATCCGCCGCCACTTGCATCCCTACGTGTTCCGGTGCGTATCGCCGCACCAACAGACACATGTGATCGAGCGTCATCAATGCCATCCACCCAGTATGCAAATAAAAAGGACAACGGAAGAGCGTGTATTCGACCAAGTTTCGTCGCCGTTCGGAAAGTAGAGACTTGTGCTGCGACGCCAATAAAGAGAGGAGTGACAGTAGTGCACCGACGACGGAAATGAATGACAAGATGAAAAGTTGAAATGAAAAGAAGAACGTCCAAGCGGTCTGAATCACAAAAGTGTAAAAGAAGTAAAAGGATGTGCCATCTGTATGTCTGAATGTTAAAGACATTTCGGTGTCAAGTGCGGCACATCCGACACTTTTCAAGCGTACCTTGAATGAGACTTCTCGCTCGATAATGTGGAAGCAGCTGCGCCAACGAAAAGAATCCTTCCATAATGACAATGGGAGCCCACAAGTAATACGCCCAGTGCGCGGGCGTGACGAGTGTTTCGTATTTCATGATAATTTCCCATCGTGTCTCCAAAATATGATTCAATCCCCAAATCCCAATACCGTAGGAAACAAACAAATGTGCTGCATATGTCACTACATTCAGATAGTTCAATCCGTTCAAATGGGACGGTCGTCGTTGGGAAAACGATCTTCGCAACGTGCGACGAAGGCTGTGTAATTCTTCCCCGGAACTCGTGAGTCGTACGCGATTGACGGAACCATTTGTTTCATCATACAACAACTGTTCTCTCTGACTATTGCTGATATCTTCGCGATACACAACAGGCGATGAGAAGGCCTCTTCTTCCGCGGTGGAAGTGGAGGTTCCGAACCCTCCTCCTCCTTCTTCCGAGTACAAAAGAAACTCGGTCGTTGACTCTCCTGCTGGACTGGCGGCTTCGAATGTCGGCATACGAATGATAATTCTTTTCGTTAATCGATAATTGTGTTGGGCGAAGATAAGATGTGAGAATAACTTTTTGTTCTGGTTCGTTGTAATAGTGAAAGTGGATCGATGTTCTTTCGTGCTGCGAAAACGCACGCTTTTTTTTATTATGGGGGGAATACGAATCCAATCCAGAGCCACTACGACAGTTTTACAGACTTTACTTAATACATACAGGTTAAGCAATTCCGTTGAAAATAAAAGCGGTACCCAAATAGCTTTTCTTACGGTGGAAGGTGGAAGATCGCAACGCGCTGCGTGCTGTCTGCACTGCACCTCGCAATAATTCAACCGACTGCTCCGCAGATGCTGCATGTATGCAAATGAGAGTTTCTACCCATTGTTATTAGGTTACCTTCCGATCACTCATTTCTTTCACAATTATATGCAATGAAAGGCGTTCGAGGTATTTTCCGCAAGAGCCAAGAGGGTCGCGGGAACGATGATAACGATGAAGAAGGAGGAGCACAAAAAGAATCGGGCGGCTTTGATCTCAAGGTCAATTTTCCGGCCAAATTAAGGCTGCGTCGACGTGATCGCGATGACGATGAGGAGGAAGAAGACGACGACAAAGCCAAGAGTAATCGAGAGAAAAAGACGAGAGAACGTGCGGTGCGTCACCAAGTTGATTTAGATAATGTCGCACGTCCGGTTTACCGTGTCTACGGCAAGGATGGAGAAGACGATTCCGAGAATCAAAACGATGATGAATCCACGCAATTAGAAAATAGAAATACCAGAATGCATCATGAGGATGACGATTCTGAGAATGGGGATGATGCTATGCAGATGAATGCTCCCTCGAATAGTAAGACACGTCACATTGAAAAATCAGCCGGGACGAATCGTCTCAATCGCATCTTGTCGAGGATTGATGTGGGAGGGATGGAAGAAGAAGATCCGAATCGGAACTTTTTGTTCAATCGCGTTTCCGCAACGGCAAATAGTAACTTGAACGCTCAATTCGGGGCCACCGTGGAACGAATCACCGATCCCAAGAACTTGACGCACGTGGCCAATTTCGCCGCGCGGGTGGTCGTTCCTCCCTTAAAAGTCGATCGATACTCGATTGGAGGCACCGTCATGGAAGGGTATCCCGAAACAATGCAGCAGGAAACGCTCATGTGTTTCCGCTGTGAGTCCTTTGAAAGTCAGGGGACGGAAGCGGTTGCCATGTCCGCCCTACAGTATCCCGGAAACTTCAAGTCGCACAAACGTTCGCTGGGCTTGTACGGAGGGACGACTGGAAAAGGACGCAATAAGTTGCGATATGTGTTGGTGGCAAGGTCCACCAACAAGCCCTTGGTAGCTCCGCTCTACGCAAAAGAAAACAAGAAAGCCACACGGGAAGTGGAAGACGTGTCCGAGCGTGATGATTACGATGCCATGTTTGCTCCAGAAGGCCACGGAACGGAAGATCTGTCGGTTTCAGATTCGATGCATGACAGCAAGTCTGCGCAGTTAGCAAGCTCCGACTCGAAGATGAATAGTTCCACCCGAGAGGAGAGTGCACCGGGGGACGAATCAGGCATCCCCACTGTTGCGGCGGCTCCAGCTGAAGAGGAGATTTCGTCGTTCCCCGTCTTGGTATTCATGACGCTTCATCATAGCGGGACTGCACCCGATATCCGCAAGTTGATACGACTGGATCAGTTGACTACGGTCCAAGATTTGCATTCGACCGTGGTGCAATTAGCGTTTCGCAACGGCGATACGTTGCGTATTGACTTTGATCACGCCGATGCCAAAAATGAATACCAAGAAGCGGAAGGCTCTATGGATAAAGAACGCTTTATTTGGTCGTTACTGCAGATTCATGCGATGTTATGTGTCTCGGTGGTAGAACACAATGCGCAACATCTTCCGGCTGGTATGGAACGGACCTTTCTTCCGCCACTGAACGTACGCAACTTGGATAGAGCCGAACTACAGTATGTGGCAACGGTGAATGGGTTCTTACGAAAGTCAGAAGTCCTTCCTGTTTTGTTGGAAAGGCATCGGGCTATGCTGGGAATTGAACCAGGGGCGCACCATCAGCAGAAAATTGAGTTGAATAGCGAAGAGAAGGTCGATTTGGAAGAAGTTGATAACATGGCCTATGACTTGATGATGGGCAACTTTGCGACTCGCATCACGCTATTTCAGTCGGAAGAGGAACGCAAAGATGCTGAGGAAATCTTGAACTCGATCGACCTTGATACAGACCAAGCCGCGGTTTGGAGTATTGCCGAGCAATTGAGTTTTATGTTGCAAAGCCGCATGCGCGATCTAGAAGCAGAAACTTGCCGTCGTTTGATTGCTTGGGAAGACGAGAAAGCAGCGGGTCGAAGCCACAAATTGGCATTCATGAGTGGACAGCCCGAAGAAGACACGAGAGACAGCGTTGATGCACTCGCCCTAGCGTCGCTCTTCAAAATGCTGGAGTCGCTCGATACAGAATTGTTGCAGATGGAGGAGTGGCTTCAAGATCGAGCGGCAGCAATTAAACCATTGACTGATGATTGTGCGGACATTGAAGAGGAGAACCGCCAACTGGAACAACAGTGGAAGTCTTATGAGATGCTTGGCTCGGAAATCAGACACTTGCTGATAGGATTAGATATTCATGAAGAGTTGGAAGAGGTTCTAAAGAATCCGGCCCAGCATCTCGTATACGATGAGGACGGGATGGTGGATGTCGAGGAGAGCGAACACGGCGTTGAGCAAATTTACGAAGCAGGCAAAGCACTCCAAGAGGCCATTGAGTACCCCCGTAAAACTGGTGGAATGCACTTACGACCTGTGAGCCAACGTGCGAAGGGATTAACAACCTTGTCGATGACATTTTGCAGGCAGCTGGCGCAGATTATTGTAACGGTCATGGAACAGTTCAAAACAGAAGTTGTTGCTGGAAGTGATAATGGAAAGGTATCGAAGAATGATACACACGTTATCGTAAGTATCTGCAGAGATAAACGTTGTTTTGTTTTGAAGCAGATCTAACTTTTCCCCTTAACTTTCAGATTGCTCGAAAGATTCGCGATACCCAGAGGAAGTTTCAGTCTGCTTTATTGGGCTATCTAAAACTAATCGAAGTGCTTGCGGCTCTCAGTCCTGAAATGCTGCCGGCGTTGAGAGAATCGTATGCCGAAATGGTAGCTGAAGGCATTCTGATGAAAAAAGCGCATGAAGGGTTACTTTCAAGCTCTCCCGGGCAAAAATTTGGCGTATCTTACCCGAATCGGTAAAGACATAAAGGACTATTCCCCACCCTCACCCGGTGAACCTGCAAAGTATCAAGGTGTGAATGCCAATGACATTAAAGCAGCGTTGACAGAACTTCTACCAGTCATTGCGCGTGAAGCCTATTTCACGTCGGCTCTTTTCGGAAACAGTTCGAAGGATCAAGACGGGCGCGAGAAGAAACGCAATTTTGAAAACTCGAAGCTTGCGGTGGACAAAGCCTCTCAGCATTTCAGATATTACATCAGTCGAACGTGCGGCATCCAATCTCCGGAGTTGGAGGGCAATCTACCACCTGATCAGATACCGAGAACCGATCCTATGCTTTGTTTGATTTCGTCTATCTATTTGAACGAGATCATGGACAATTACATCGACCGAGAAAAGAAAGGCGGTGATCATTCGCTGTCGCTTGCTTACGTTCGTGCAACAATTCTCGATCTTCGAAAGACTGCGGATAAACAGTGGGTCAATTGGGTAGAAAAACAGATCGAATGGATCCGTTCAAACGACGGAGTACCGATTGCAGCAAAGCGAGTTGGTGTCTTTCCAAGTTTCATGCGTTTTCCATGCTTCTTGGACCATGTGATGCATTGCTACAGAGAAGGGCGTCCTGCAGATTTTAATCCAGATCTGTCTGGAATTAAAGTCATCAACTATTACATGCAAAAGATGGCATCTGCTTTGCTGGACAGTTTGCGAGAATGCGCAAACAGAGAATCAACTGACAAACAGTATGGCGCGAACGTTATGTTGATGGAAAATACATATTATTTCACGCAGGCAATGAAAGAACGCGGATCAATCATGGAAGAGCTATTTGCGAAGCAAATTGCGAAGGCAAATACCATATGCAAAGATAGCACAGATGCGTATTTGGGTTGGATGATCAAACGCGAGTTCACTGCTCTACACGATCTCTTTCCAGGGTATCGAAATTACGGAAGAATGTTGGAGACAGTGAAGTTGCTAAAAATATTCCCAAGAATCAGTTTGTGCGTTTGCTTACGAAAGAAGCGAATCGCGACATTCTCAAAGAAAAGATTAGTTCTATGTTTGGCAGAATGGAGAAGCACTTATCGGAAGAGGGTGGTCTGTTGCCTGTTGCGTGGAAAGCTCTTGTCAAAGTTCTGTACGAATGGTTTGGAAGATGGGAAAAGCTTAGCTCTTCTATCTACAGACACAAGTTGGATCCCAACCCAGTTGATGTCGTTCGTATTGCAAAAGCTGCCGGAGGAGGCGCACGATCCCAAGAACAACAGCAAGGCGGATCTGAATTTGCTTTCAAAAACATACTTGCACTTGGTAGTAAAGCAAAAAATGGAGAAGACTAAACTCTGAGTAATGAATACATATTACGCTCTTGTTAGTCTACTTCGATGAAATCTGACGGAATCAAAAGCACCTTAATCGTTAGAATTAACGACATGAAACTTAGAAGTTTATTTTCGCTCTTTGGCCTCATCGAACGTCAATGGAAACTTTCCGGGACTGATAATCAACTGAGTCGTATTTCGAAAATTCATAAGGTTATACAGGTACAAGCCAAAAAGTGTTCTTCTCTTTACGCGATAGTCGAGAAATCACTTTGTCTGGTGGTGATGCGACATAATCGGCACGCTTTATTTAGGGTAATTCATTTCATTGCCTTCTATACATCACGTGTTTCGAATCTACATGCCCGTAGGTAGCAATGAGAGATGTGGTTTTGGACTTAAGAGAAATCGCTCATCAAAACGTCGATTGATAATCGCCGCACACTAAAAAACACAAACATCGCGCGCATCTTCCTCGACAATAAAGGTTCGTTCAAAGCATTCGAACAAGAACAAACGAAGAATGATTCTATCAATTCCCTTTTGACTGTCGCCATCTCTATCGGTAGCAGCATCGCTGCCGGTATCTCGGCAAATTCGGCGCAGGGTCGTGAGTTGCTGGCGGCCGCCGGCGCAGACCGTGAGTTACAACAGCAAGATAACAGTTTCAATTTCCTGAATCAGTATTCTATCAAATTCCAAGGATGTCATCACATTCAACAATGGAACGCCAATGCTGATGCAGGCAGCAACGTTCGAGTCATGACCAAGCGACTGGCTCGCTTCCGATTGTGCCCTACGGATGATTGCAGCAACGAAAAGTCGGTCGGTTGTCGTTCCAAGTACGGTGATTATATTGTCGATATGAGTACATTCTTGCAATCTTACATGCAAACGATTGCTCAGGAAAGAGACGAGAAGTGCGGCTACGCCCAGGAAATGTGCAACAACCAATGTGGAAACGGAAATTCGGAGGACTGCTGGACGGGCTGTTATCAGGCTTTCAGCGAGTACGATTGTCAACAGTACGGCCAGAACCAGGGGTTTCAGGCACAACAATACACACAGTGCCAACAATTCCAGTTCAACAATAACTACGACCAGACTGTGTATTACATCGGGCCCTATTGCGCCGATCAAGGCGGCGAAATTCGATTGGGAGTTTTCACTGATGACACGTGCACTACATTCTCTCAAAACGGTCCAGATATGTTCTACAATGCGATGGGATATGCGCTTCCGTATTCTTCCAGCTCCCTTGTTAGCACAAAATGCTTAGCTTGCTCGCAAACGAACGACAATGGTTACGCGCAAAGCAGAGAAGTGTGCCCGAACGTTTATCAAGTTTCTGGAAAATGCGAGACCCGCATGAACATCGATTATCCCAACGAATCTTCCTGCAACTACATTGAAGGTGTAAAAGTTATTCGTAACGACGGTGTGATTCGAACGTCGAGCAGGGGCAAGAGTAAGGCGGCTGCCGTGGCAATCGGTCTCTTCACCACTTTGTCCGTTCTGCTTGCCGGATACGTCTACTACTTGCGAACAAAGTTGTCACGAGCCCAAATCAACCTGTCTGCTGCTTCCGATGCCCTTGTCTCTTAAGCTCTTTCCTTGTTAATATACTTCTGAATTTAATTTGTTTCCTTTCACACAGTCTTCTCTAATTTAGTCCTTGTTCAAGAAGCAGAATATGAAAGTGCCATGAAGCTGGTTTTTATCCATTGAGCCGATTAACTAAAAATAGATCTGATATCCTTAGTTTATCTATTTTGATTTGATAAGTAAGTTCTCTTCTCTTATATCAGTTACGGAGCAAGTACTTGTATGTAAAATTATTTTGCCTTTTGTTCATGAAAGGTCAATGTGTTTCGATGTGAAAAGATGATGCCTCCTCTTCTACGGTTGGGCAGGGTTGCCCGTGACGACGCAAGGAAAGAGCCAAATGAATTTCGAAGCCCATGTTGATGTGTGGCATTGTTATTGAAGCGATAAATACCAATAATATCGTCCACTTTAACCTCCGCCTCCGCGAGCCTGAATGGCAGCAAGAAGACCACCTCGGCCGCCGGCATCTGGGGCACCTCGACCTTGAATTGCAGCAAGAAGACCACCTCGGCCTCCGGTATCGCCAGCACCTCGGCCTTGAATGGCAGCAAGAAGACCTCCTCTGCCTCCAGCATCACCTGCACCTCGGCCTTGAATAGCAGCAAGGAGGCCTCCTCGGCCGCCCCCATCGCCCCCGGCACCACGGCCGCCTCTTCCCCGTCCAGCAATGCCTGCAAGAAGATCACCACGTCCGCCGCCTCTTCCGCGGCCACCCTTGATAGAGTCCAAAAAGCCACCGCGACCTCCTCGGCCAGCTATTTCTCCGAGTAAACCACCTCGGCCCCCGCCACCATGTGGGCCTCTGGGACTTGGTGAATCTTCCTCTGCGGGTGTTTCTTCGCTGGGCTGCATCTTCTCTTCAATCTCTTTTCGAATCTCCGCAGCTTTCTTGAGTTTCCTGGACTTGTCCGGGCATGGTACACCGAGGCTGGCAAGTGTGCTCTTGTTCTTTTCATTCAATTCAGAAAGCATCGTCTCTAACAGTTCAATAGTTTTTTCCACACGGGCGTCTCTGGCATCAAGTTCTGTTAGTCGGTTCTTGATAAACTTGAAGAACTCTTGACCATGCTCGTACACCTCCACGGCAAGACCACATTCGATAGCACTTCGGATATCGGGCCCATCACCGCCGGCAGTTTTCTTTCCAGAAGTTTGCATACCCGATCGTTTGCAGTAGTCCAGTATACCCAGTTTGATGTCGTTGAGTGTATCGGTGAAATTGGCAACTTCCTTCTTCTTGTCCGCTTCGGATTCATCCTTTCCTTTTCAATAATGAATTGAATCCAGCGACCAATGGCAAACTCCATTTTATCCATTGTTTCATCCATTGACTCGCAACTTCCACTCGCTTTGGAAACTTGTAATAATTTTCCTTTATAGTGCTTCTTGAGCAAATCAGCGCGCTCGTTCGCTTTCTTTTCGCGCGCAAGCTCACGAGCTTCTTGCATGGCCTTTGCACCAGGGTCGTCAGAATCTGCTTTCGTCACTTGTGAAACCTCGTACTCGGCCTCGGGAGTCCAGCCATAATCCCCGTCATAATCGATTACTTTGTCTGCTTTGATGGGGCATTGTTTTCCTATCAATGGGCAACCGACGTGGTTTTCGGGTGGTCCGTATTGATCGACATGCCGTTGGTATGGCGCAACATTCTCTTTGAAGTTCAACTTAAGCATCTTAAACCATTCATGCTTCCTCTTCGTCATCGCTTCCGCTTTGTTTTTCTCCCACTTTGGTCCCAACGGTTTGAGATGAGCGTAAATTGCTCGCCGCTCTGTTAGAGTAAGTCCTGTCACACGCATACCTTCCAGTGAGGCGGGGTGCATTCGTTCTATGTCGTCGGGATTTACACGGAGCAACTGCAAGATATTCGTGCGCTTAAACTTCTTAGCCATGGCTTGAGGAAGAAACTTTCCATTTGGAGAAGGGGTATTCGTCAATTCAGCCTCACTCATGTTTCTGATCTTGACTGGCATGTGACGGCGAATCTTACGAAGAGCAATTTCGTTGGGTCCATCATTCGCTTCCTCCCAGAGACGTTCCATTCGCTCTTGTTCCGCCTGATACTCCTCAGTGAGCTTCAAAGCAGTGCTATAGCGTTCCATCTCTTGCTCGAGCTTAAAATACTCTTCTCTAAGACGGTTTTGGACTTCTTTATCAGGATGCGTGACGTCACTTCCACCGATTTCGGCCATGCGGGCGGCTATTTCTGCGACCTTCTTGTTGGCTTCGTCGTAATCGATATCTTCGGCGATTGCAATACCAGCCTGGGCAAGTTGCTTTTCTAACTTCTGCATTTTCTTCAGTAATGCACCCATATCGCCTTGTTGCAATTGTGCAAGTAGCGCAGACACATCTTTTTCACCCAGAGCCGAAACAGCGCGAGCCGCGTTCGCTAAGTCAGATCCCACAACTTCCTGACCATCTTGAACCTCTCTAAGTTTTTTGCGGGTCGGCGTTTTTCAGCTTTGGATTGGCAGCAGTAAAATCGGCCCCTCCTTCACCTCGTTTTGTACGGGGTACCTCAACTTCAAACATGTCACCTTCCGACGGTTCATCGTCTGCAAGAGGCTGCAAAACAAACTTGGGGATTTTCTCCGAGTTCTTTCTCTTGTCTTTTATTAACTGCTCTAAAGCTTCTTTGCTCTGTCCTGAAAGTCGTGCGATGTCTTCTAATGACATGAACTTCGTTTCGTACTTCTTTTTACCATTCTCCGTCCGTTCTCCGTGGTCGAGCGCAACCTCAAACGTTTCGTTTAGAATGTGTTCTTCCTTTGGCCCATCAACGCTCAACGCATAACGCTTCGAAGTATCTACTAGCTTCTCGGTCGGCTGTTCGTCGAAGACGGTTGACACGATTTTCGAGTCAACGCCGTCCTGCATCATTTTATGACGGATGGCTTCCTCTGGCATGTCCATCTTCTTCATCTTCGCATACTGGCTGACTAATGCCTCTTCTTCTTCGCTTAGACTAGAGTTGGATGTTGTCGACACAGGACCAATCGCTGGCCCACCTGGATTAGAAGTTGATTCACCGAAAACCAAAGCAATAACTTTGTCACTGACACCATCTTGATCCATCTTGTGTCTGACGGCTTCTTCTGGTAAACCCATCTTCGTCATTTTGCGATAATTGTCAGCGACTGCTTCCTCATCAGACGTTGGTGTGGTTCCGTCGGTTTTATTAGAATCAGGGACGGGAGTAACAGATGCAGGCTCGGGCATCGATTCTTGAAATACTGCAGCGATCACTCTATCATTTACTCCGTCTTGGCCCATTTTGTGTCGAATTGCAATTTCAGGTAGGCCCATTTTCTTCATCTTACGGTAAGTTTCAGCAATGGCTTCTTCATCGTTCGATAAGGCTGCACCAGTGGTTGAAAGAGGATTGCTGCTAATTTGAGGTTGCTCTTCAACGCTTGCTGATAGACTCAAAGCGGGTGCAGCTGCAACTGCTGTGTCGACTTCATCCTGAGACGACTGTTCCTGAACAGCGTCCTTAGACTCATCGCGCTTTTCTGAGAGTAGGGGCGTAGGTTCACTGCATTCTTTACCCATAGTAGTAGGAACAAGCTTTGGTGTGACGCCATCTTGCGCCACTTTGTGTCGAACTGCATCGTCAGGCAATCCCATTTGCTGCACTTTACTGTAGCTGTTCGTGATCACTTCCTCTTCTGCAGAGAGCGGCGAAGTAGTAGACGATTCTGCTACATGTTTCGCTTCGTCTCCGATGACCGCGGCAATAATTTTGGAGTCTATTTCATCCTGGGTCATTTTTTTGGCGAAGGGCGTCGTCGGACAGTCCCATGCCACGGTAATAGTCCGCAATTCCCTCTTCGTCCTCAGACAAAGTAGCCAATTGATTTGATTCTTGCGCTGTCTGCGGATCGTTTGCCTTTTGATTTCGTCACCCATAACAGCAGCAATGATCTTCGGAGAAACGTCGTCTTGCGTCATTTTATGCCGAAGTGCATCAACGGGGAGCCCCATTTTCTTCATTCTCTCGTACTTTGAGGCAATAGCTTGTTCCGCGTTGTCAAGCTGCTTTAGATGTTCTGGACTAGATAGTGGTTCTTCCGATTCTTCCGCGCGTCGACTTCCAATGTCGGATACCTCTGCTTTCACTGATCCAAGCACGCCACAAATGATACCTTCAGTGACTCCGTCTTGAACCATTTTATGTTTCAAGGCGTCGTCAGGCAGTCCCATCTGCTTCATCTTTACATACTTGCTAGCTATTCCTTTGTCATCCTCGGACATTTCTACAGCCTCGGCTGCTTTGGAAGCGGCCTGAGCCTTTTCTCGCAGCTCTCTTAGCTTTCTGAATTCTTCCCTCAGATCTATCGCGGGGCCCTTTTTACTAGCAACTTGGTCTCCAGAAACAGACGCAGCCCCGCTTTTACCTTTCCGTGAAACTCTCTTTTATCAAGAAATCCATCCAGAGCACTGCCATTTTCTGTAGGCTTATCCTGCGCAGTGTCGTCTTTCGCCTTCTTCCCAGTCTTGAGTTCTTCTATTGTTGGTGCGACAACCGATTCATCGTCTCCAACGGCAAGAACGCCTGCCTTCTTCTTGGATGTCTTTGTCGTTTTCTCGATTGCACCGGTCACTGTGGCACTACCAGACGCTTTCTTCTTTGACTTCTTGAGCTTGCCTAGGTAGCTGTCAAGTAACATTGATCCATCGACTGACTCCGCAGCCCCGGTGACTTCCGCAGATGAACTCGAATCGGGCTTCGCAATTGTTAACGTAATGAATCCATCGTCATCCTCCTTGGTGGCTTTCCCTTGTACATTGGGTTTCAAAACAGCCGAAGCGTCGTCAGAGGATTTCTTCTTCTTGACTTTAGTGACGGATGTCTTCGATGTGACGGAAGCACCATCCGACGATTTCTTCTTTTGAACTTATTCAACGACGTCGTTGATGTCACGGAAGCACCATCGGATGATTTCTTTTTGCTAAATTTGTTCAGCGAGGTATTCGACGACAATGAAGTATCATCCTTCGCTTTGGGCTTGGCAATAGCAATGGTCTTTGTCGTTGTTTTCGGTTCACTCTTCTTTTGACGCGCCGCACTTTCTTGCCGTCCGCTCGAATGTAAATCTCTCCTTCTTGCGGCTTCCCGGCCACCGTCGCAGCACCACTGGGACCGGCCACTTTCGCCGTTCCATCCATATGTCCCGCAAGCGTGGCAGCTCCATCCTTTGGTTTGGTCACAATCTTTCGTACGCGGCGGACTTTCTTTCCGTCGGCGTTGATGTAAATTTCCCCCACTTGCTGTTTGATCACGACTTGTCCTCCGGCCACCGACGCACTACCCGCCTTGACGGGAGTAGCGGATGGATTTTCCAACATATTGGACAATGCTTGGTCCTTTTCGGCCAGCGACAAAGCATGAACACCCAACGCCGGATTTTTCTTGACACGGCGAACCTTTTTACCGTCCGCGCGGATGTAAACTTCTCCTTCGGAATAGGAAATGGCACGCGACGGAATTTTTCGATTCGGAACCGCACCCACACTGGCACTGCCCGATTTGGAAGGAGCGGCTTTGATGCTGGACCCCAGTTTCGCCGCCAAGCTATCTCCGGCAGGCGCGACAGAAGCGGTCGATTTCTTTGGGACGCGACGTACTTTTTGCCATCTTTGTTGATATAAATTTCACCTTCCACTGGTCTCGGTACTCCACTTACGGTTGCTGCTCCACTCTTTGTAGGAGTTCCTAGTTTCGCCGTCAAGGATGCTTTGGCAGAGTTTGCCTCGTCCGCCGGCACAACCTTCTTAATAATTCTCCGTACTTTCTTTCCATCGGGACGAATGTATATCTCACCCTCTGGGACTCGGGCTCCTCCTATCGTCGCTGCACCACTTTTCTTTGTGCCGCTGGGCGAAGCCGGAGAATTCAACATATTGGAAAGGGAAGCCGATAAAGATGCTTTCTTATCGGCTTCCGGTGGGATGAGATCGTTTACTGATTTAGGGTCAACAATTTTCTTGACTCGTCTCACTTTCTTTCCGTCCGCACGAATATAAACTTCGCCTTCGGTAAAAGATTGCGCTACTTTGATACCGCGAGAAGCGGGAGTGGATCCGTGAACGGTGGCGGAGGCATTGACTTTGGGTTTGACGGAATTTCCGGAATCGAGTGTATTGGCTAAACTGCTGCGCATTTGCGCGATATCACCCGAATTGCTATCCGACGACTTCGTCCGTACAATTGTCGTTTTAACGCGTCGAACTTTCTTGCCATCGGGTCGAATATACACCTCCGTTTCTTGCTTTTTGACAACTTCTCCTCCGACGGATGCGCTACCGCTTTTTGTGCGTTTTCCCGTACTGCCGAGTAACTTCATCCCAAACATCGTGCAGTTGAATGTGACATATAGTTATCGAACGAGTAAATTATTGTAGATGAATAGAGAAGAACTGATGAAGAAAGAAGAAGAGAGGAAGATGATCACTGCAATAAAACACTTCGATAATGCGTTGCAATCATAAAAAGGTGTTAAACGGACGACGATGAGGTCGAAATGTCCTTTCACCTCCATTTTGGCTTTTCGGATCTTCTCAACATCATAGTGCCTCCCCCCAGTAATGGTACAGCTTATTCTATATTGCCACAAAAGCAAGACTCGAAGACTATTCGCAAATAGAATAAAATGACCCCTTTCTTACACTTCTAACGATATAAAATAGACCTATCTCCCTCCAATGCCTCAAGAAAGCTGCATAACTCGGAACCTAAGAAAAAGCGGACAAGTTAAGTGAATTTCTAATTCCTAGATGATGATTCGACAATCTAGTTTTCCTTTTTTTCTCCAATCTAAACAATGCAAACAGCATGCGAAATAGTCTAACTTACTGAAATTAAAATCAGCAACGCTCCGATGAAAGTCATTACGTTTTCGCCGAACTCAAATCTTCACGGTGAGAGTACGGATCTTCCAAGCATTCAAAACGATCTGGAGGATGGTACCAATAGTTGAGCGCCATGTGACACTCACCAGAGGAACAGAGTGAAGTTACATGATGAAACCAGCCACAAGGTAGATACAAGCATTCACCAGGATGAATGTCGACGGTGAGACCAGGATCCGCTACTTCATCGGGATGCAATGGAGAAAAGTGATCGGGTCGGGCATTCTCGGAACCAATCTCCGCCCTCATCTTTCCATCGGTACTTGCATCAGAGTCTCCATCTTCGTTATCATCATGCCCCACTAGTTCATCATAATCATCATTTTCATTATCTTCCAATTTGAAATCATCTGAGTTGTCACTTTCATAATCAAACCCCTTCCCGATGAAAGCCTGATCCTCATCGGAATCTTCCTCATCTGAACTTTCGTCATCCAGCTTGGCTCGCTTTGCTATCGGAACACCATCCGCTCTTGTCGGATTGTTCCGATACGATATTAATCCGTTTCGATGAATCGTTTCGATTTCACCGTACACGGAAACATTGCAATTGGGCGGAAACAATCGAAAGCGCTTGATACCCGACCGCACGAGATAGAAGTTGTCATGAAAGTCGTGATGCAAGCCGGAGCTGGACTCTTTGGAGGCACCCCACCAGAGATTACAGGATTGCAACAGGAGCGAACCAGCCCAGTCGAGTGTTGCAGAAATATGCCCCGCTTCCAAAAGCTGTCGACAAGGTGTCGAAAAAGTTTCATCGGATTCTTGCGTCGATAGATAGTACAGTTCTCGAGCTTTTTCGTCCTGTAAATGCTTCCAGAACGCGTCGATCGTAAGGTTCACCTGATATTCTTTACTGCGATTCTGTCCGTACGTTTTCGTTTCGTCAGTTCTTCTTTCGACTTGCACTTCAGCATCACCAGCGACCTGACAGATCAACTGGGCAGTTATTTTGGGTTTGGATGAATTGATGAGGATACAGGGACGGCGTTTTGATATGTAGCGTTGAAAGAACTCTTTCGCAGAGATGCTGCTGTCGACCCGATCGATCGAAGGATTGCCCTTATCCCACGTGTAGCCCTCATATTCGTTGTGCAACTCTTCCGAAGGGCGCTTCCGTCTGTTTAGGTCACTTGAATTCATATTATGCAAAGAATTTATTGCGATTGTTCGATGGAATGTGAAATATTGGGAATGATTCATCGGCAACGTTGTTCTCGTTGGTTATGTTGCTTGGCGGTGCCGTGCGTGTACCTACCAGGTAAGGTTAGACTACATCATTGTGACGGACAAAGGACAAAATACACCCAATCCAGAATTTCTGGTTCTAGATGCTTGCGGTTCGCTTCTCGCATTTTGTACTGTAGGCCAAAGTGTTGGTTTACGGGAACCACGACAGCATCATTTCAGTCATGAACATCATTCTAAAGTCTACACGAAAGCCCATTTGCACGAATTTCGTCCTTCTTTTTAGCGTCGTAAGCCTCATTCAATTTTCATTAAAATGAAGAAAAGCATTTGCAATGCAGAGTTCGTATTCACTCATTCTAGATGCTTGCGGTTCGCTTCTCGCATTTTGTACTGTAGGCCAAAGTGTTGCTTTACGGGAACCACGACAGCATCATTTCAGTCATGAACATCAATCTAAAGTCTACACGAAAGCCCATTTGCACGAATTTCGTCCTTCTTTTAGCGTCGTAAGCCTCATTGAAATTTAATTAAAATGTAGAAAAGCATTTGCAATGCAGAGTTCGTATTCACTCGTTCTAGATGCTTGCGGTTCGCTTCTCGCATTTTGTACTGTAGGCCAAAGTGTTGGTTTACGGGAACCACGACAGCATCATTTCAGTCATGAACATCATTCTAAAGTCTACACGAAAGCCCATTTGCACGAATTTCGTCCTTCTTTTTAGCGTCGTAAGCCTCATTGAAATTTCATTAAAATGTAGAAAAGCATTTGCAATGCAGAGTTCGTATTCACTCGTTCTAGATGCTTGCGGTTCGCTTCTCGCATTTTGTACTGTAGGCCAAAGTGTTGCTTTACGGGAACCACGACAGCATCATTTCAGTCATGAACATCATTCTAAAGTCTACACGAAAGCCCATTTGCACGAATTTCGTCCTTCTTTTTAGCGTCGTAAGCCTCATTGAATTTTCATTAAAATGTAGAAGAGCATTTGCAATGCAGAGTTCGTATTCACTCGTTCTAGATGCTTGCGGTTCGCTTCTCGCATTCTTTACTGTAGGTCAAAGTGTGGGTTTACGGGAACCACGACAGCATCATTTCAGTCATGAACATCATTCTAAAGTCTACACGAAAGCCCATTTGCACGAATTTCGTCCTTCTTTTTAGCGTCGTAAGCCTCATTCAATTTTCATTAAAATGAAGAAAAGCATTTGCAATGCAGAGTTCGCATTCACTCATTCTAGATGCTTGCGGTTCGCTTCTCGCATTTTGTACTGTAGGCCAAAGTGTTGGTTTACGGGAACCACGACAGCATCATTTCAGTCATGAACATCATTCTAAAGTCTAAGGTTTACACGAAAGCCCATTTGCACGAATTTCGTCCTTCTTTTTTAGCGTCGTAAGCCTAATTGAATTTTCATTGAAATGTAGAAAAGCATTTGCATTCTGTTGAATTCCAGAAAATCTGGAATCGGTAGTTTTGCGTCTTCAACGAAAGTCTGAGCTCGAACAAAATCTGGATTTGTTCTGTGTTGTAATAGCTCGTACATGCGTTGATTGTAGGTTCGAGAAATTCTGGATTCGGCAGAAAATCTGGACCAGGTGTTCCACGTTGTTGTGGGCCCGAACTTCTGGACGACGACTCGGCGAGCTAAGGTCCTCAGATACAACGAAAGAATTGGATAGCATTGAACTTCTTATAATCCTAGTTTATACGTTACCTCTCGTTCTTCCGCGTACGACATGAGCTGCGAAGAAGGAACGAAGCATCCTGACGCTAACGCTTATTGCCCCGATCAATCCTGCAAGTATCTTGCCTACCGGACCGCAAGACTCTAAGAAGCCTCTCGTGTCGCTAAGAGCCATCGAAAGTGCAACACGATACAAGAGGTATCCATGGGAAGGATAACTGTGAATCGATTTGGCCAGGTCTCTGACTGAGAGCCTGTTGGTGATTGCGACACCAATGCTGTTGGCCAATTCGGCAGCAGCGGGTCCACACGCTGTGCCTCCCAAGATCCGACCGCTTCGAGAAGCTCTGAGTTCGAGAAACGTGACCTCCGTGTCTCTTTCTCGTCGCTCCATATCCGCACGATCGCTTCCTTCTTCTTTGACCAGAACGGATTGAAAGTCCGGATATTGTTCCTGGCATTCTTTCCGTGTCAGTCCTACACGGGCCATTTCCGGATCTGTGTAGATAACGCGAGGAACCACTTTATGTTGAGAGGAACTCCCTATACGCAACCACCACGGCACATACATATTCCGCACGGCATGAAAGCCCGTCCATGCCGCATGCGCGGAGGATCGGGACCTTTGTCCATTAAATCAGCGCAATCGCCGGCAGCAAAAATGTGTGAAGCAGAAATGGATTGTAGTGTAGAGGGACGAATTCTGACTCCGTTCTCATTCCATTGAACACCCGCTCGGTGTAAATGCAAGGATTTTAGTGAAGGACTCCGTCCAACGCAAAAGAGGATCCCATCGACGGGTGCTAAATAGCTGCCGTCACTGAGCTGGATGCTCCTATCCTCCCATATTTTGTCCATTTTGACGTTTAGTTTGCAGGAAACACCCGCTCGCTCTAACAATTTCTGAGCGGCTTCTTGTAGCGATGGAGCTTCGTCCGGCAACAGGGCCGGTGCCACGAGCTCCAAGGTGGTATTGTGGGCCAACAAACGTCCCAACGACTGCCCTAATTCACACGCTGTGGGGCCACCACCCACGATCAAGAGTCTCCGGAGACTACCGGACTCGACACAATCCCAAAACTCTGTTTCTTCCGGTCGCAGAATACTCCGATAAGTCCAAAGGGGCAGACCGGCCTGTTGCGCTTGCTTTTGAAACTCAAAAGGTATCACCGGATCCGCTCCGACCGTCAGTAGAAAATGACGGCTTTTAATGAAACACCTGGTTGCATTCCGAAACGACAATTCCATGGTATGACTGTCTGCAAAACAACACGAATGTACGAAATGCAAGTCCAGATTGGGATTGCTTTCGAGCATTTGTTGTGGTTGTTCCCGTGCTCGAACCGCTTCTACGGCAAAGCGCACATGCTCGGGCGCCGACTGGGATGTTCGCACGATCGAACGCAGCGCTTTACTCGGAACACAGGCTGCATTGGTGCAATCTCCTCCCAATTCGGGTCGTAGATCCACAATGGCGATCTTTTGTTGAACGAAGAAGCAGCACCAGCGGCAAACAATCCAGCCGCTCCGCCGCCGACGATCACCAAATCATATTGAAGTGCCTGTGCATTGTTTGTGAAGAACCAGAGTAGAAGAGTTGCTAATAACAGCATCCGAGTACAATATCGAATGAGGGCAACAAAGAATATCCAGCATCATCGTTGCCCCCCTCTTCGTCTTCGGTGGACGTTCGTGAATGTTTTGTCGTGTCTCGTGTTTCGCACATAAGGGATCCAAGAGGAGTAAATAAGTCTTGTAAATAAAGCTGCAACGGATAGTAAACGATCCGTTGATGACGTCACCCACTATATAATTATCAGCTAAAGTACCAGGTACAGTACGGAGAGGACAGAAAGAACGGCACTTAATGTATGGAGTATTTAGAGCGCAGTGCGGAGTAGCTACGTTAACGATAGTACTGTTTCACCTACTGTCGTTTGGGGTGAGCGGTGCAAACAAACAACGTGCACGAGAGATGCGAAGATGACGGACAAATTTTGCGACCCATTTCCACAATTTTCCTCTTGCCTTATTGTTTGCCTTGTAAGGATCTTTTTCTCTCTCGTAATAATAAACAAAACACTGCTTGTCCTTCTCAACGCAATCAATCATCAAATAGCTTCTTTCGCAGTACAAGCAATCCACAACATTCATGCGCAATCGTCACCAACTCATTCCTCGAAGCGTCGATGACGCGGACATTGCCGCCGGAAAATTAGACATCGAGTCAGCTCCCGATTCACTCGCTTCCATCAATACCAACACTGGTGCTGATTTAGAATTCTTTGAAGATTTGGTTTCGGAGCCTGTTCTGGTGTTGGGTGTGGATATTTCGCATCTACCGCGGCAGACGCAATTCATTGTCTGTGCGATCGGAGTTTTCGGGTTCTCATTGTTGTACGGTTATTTGCAAGAACTCATTGCCGTACAAATTTGCAATCGCAATTTGGGATTATTTCAGGCCATGGCCCAGTTTAGTGGATATACGGGATGGGCGTATTTGTTGCGAAATTTTGTGTACAGGAAGCAACAACGACAAATGAAACTATCACGGTCGCGAACGACTTCTCCCACAGAAGATGGAGAGATTTCTGCCTGGCAAACCACTCGTTCTCCTACGGCTGCTTCGAAACCCGATGTACCCATGCCACTGTATGTGGGTCTGAGTTTACTGCGAGCACTCGATCTCGGAATGACCAATTTAGCAATGCAATACATCAATTACCCTGCAAAGACGCTCATGAAAAGTTCGCGTGTCGTCTTTACCATGATCTTTGGTGTTATCATTAGCCGCAAGACGTATTATCCTGCGGATTATGCAATTGTTATGGCCATGGTAGCGGGCTTGGCGATTTTCATGCATGCCGACTCGAATTCGTCCGCCGTCTTTCATCACATTGGGGTGGTCATGCTCACCGTGTCACTGATATGCGACGGAGCCATTTCCAATTTAAGTGAACGTATCATGGTGAACTTTGGAGTGGGGCAAGATGAGGTGAGTGTTGGTTTCTATGGTGCTATTGCCTTTCTGTGTCGATTGCAACTGACACGAGTCGTCATTCCTGTCAGTTCATTTTCCGTTTGTATTCGATTGCTTTGGTCGCCATTACGGTGGCTGCCGCTTTAAAAGGAGATTTGCGCGAAGGTCTTGTCTGGCTGGCAACTCCGGGAACGTACGACGAAGTCATGGCAGGGACTCCGCTGGAAGAGCGCTCGTGGTCGGTTCCGGCCAAAGTACTCGTCATGGTCACTTTCTCTTCCATGGGATTTTTCGGATCGTCATGTTCGGCGGCCATCACGAAGAATTTCGGAGCTTTGGCCATGTCGATCACTAGCACAGCGCGAAAGGCAATGACTCTCTTTATTTCGTTCTTTGTTTTCAACAATGTGTGTACACCGGAACATGTTGGCGGTGTTGCCATATTCATTTCCGCTCTCACTGCCAAGTCACTGCGTCGCGGAAGGGCGAAATCGACAATGAAACGGAAGAAATTCACGCAATCTCGACGCTCGGCTCGAAGAGCGGAAATGGAGTTGCGACAGCCGAAAAGCCGCGAAGCCAGTCTCGATTCCATGTCATCCCTTCGGAATCGAGATCGAGGCACAAATCTTACTGAATCAAGCCCATCCGGGGTCCATGTCGTGTAGAGATAAACAGGTCGTAAAAACTTTATTTTACGTTTATAGGTGTAGATTGCACGGACCTTTGTTCTAGACCTAGAGGCAATACCAGATACCAGTATAAGTTGTTCGAGAGAAAAGGACTGTATATAGTACATTCTCTAGCTTCTAGCCATTTTTTCGTGAATCCATGAATTTCCGCTATGAAACGGAGTATTGGTTTACGCCAGCCAAGACTCGATTGTACAGTAGTCATGAGTCATGAACCGAACAACAAAGGGTTCCGTTTTGCGTCTCTCGCATCCGTCCATTGTCATTCAATTCAACTACGAATAGAGTTATAATCACGGGTATAAAAAGTCACAAAAATGATGATATTCGGAACTACTCGTTGAGAGTTTCTTTTATTTTTCACGTCGAAAATCTGAGGATCGACACCTTGAATTTCCACTATGAAACGGAGTGTCGGTTTACGCCAGCCAAGACTCCTCGATTGTATAGTAGTCATGAATCTTGAACCGAACAACAAAGGGTTCCGTTTTGCGTCTCTCGCATCCGTCCATTGTCATTCAACTGCGAATAGAATTATAATCACGGGTATAAAAAGTCGCAACAATGATGATATTCGGAACTACTCGTTGAGAGTTTCTTTTATTTTTCACGTCGAAAATCCGAGGATCGACACCTTGAATTTCCACTATGAAACGGAGTGTCGGTTTACGCCAGCCAAGACTCCTCGATTGTACAGTAGTCATGAGTCTTGAACCGAACAACAAAGGGTTCCGTTTTGCGTCTCTCGCATCCGTCCATTGTCATTCAACTGCGAATAGAGTTATAATCACGGGTATAAAAAGTCGCAACAATGATGATACTCGGAACTACTCGTTGAGAGTTTCTTTTATTTTTCACGTCGAAAATCCGAGGATCGACACCTTGAATTTCCACTATGAAACGGAGTGTCGGTTTACGCCAGCCAAGACTCGATTGTACAGTAGTCATGAGTCTTGAACCGAACAACAAAGGGTTCCGTTTTGCGCCTCTCGCATCCGTCCATTGTCATTCAACTGCGAATAGAATTATAATCACGGGTATAAAAAGTCACAAGAATGATGATTCGGAACTACTCGTTGAGAGTTTCTTTTATTTTTCACGTCGAAAATCCGAGGATCGACACCTTGAATTTCCACTATGAAACGGAGTGTTGGTTTACGCCAGCCAAGACTCGATTGTACAGTAGTCATGAAACACAATCGTGGTCCTTTACTCCGTATTTTTCCTTTGCTTGATTCTTGACTATTCATTCCTTCACATCCGACACACGCGCTTGAAACGTAAAAGCCACAAGTCGTCGACGGTTATTCATTCAATCGGATTACAGACATAACACAATAATGTATCAAAC
Organism: Fistulifera solaris; assembly: GCA_030295235.1. Classification (NCBI taxonomy): domain Eukaryota; phylum Bacillariophyta; class Bacillariophyceae; order Naviculales; family Stauroneidaceae; genus Fistulifera; species Fistulifera solaris. The sequence goes on along the minus strand of AP026138.1, from coordinate 774,189 downwards.
GACCCTCCTATCTCGCTAAATAAGGAAAAAGACCTTCTAACAAATGAGGCTTGTCGAGAGATCGAGAAAATTGAAGTCACTTTGCTTCTGCGTGCTGGCAATTCTATGCACCTCTACTGACGCCACTTCCCATCCAAGACGTCATGAAACGTCGTCAATGATTTCATCAGAGACACTCAGCATGACAATTCGCTTATCCGGCGGTGGAGATCGAGAAGAGGATAGACAAGAAACACCAACAACCTTTCTAGGTACATCACGTACTAGAAACACACTCAACCGTTATTACGACTCTTTACCTAACCGCTTGGCGAATGGCCGTATCAAGGAGGCTGTTTTATCGAGCAAAAAGCTCGTCAAAGACTCCGCCACGTACGCACCTTCTGTACTTTCCGGTGCTTTAGCTGTTTTGCTTCGACCCGATCGATCAGGACTCTCCTTGTTGTCCATTTATATTCTCACTATGTTGGGGACATCGGTAGGCTTTGATACTTTCTTATACTTTATCACCGTGGGATATGGCACAGGGATAGGGATTCCTGTTGCATTGTCATTGATTTTCAATACGAAATCTCTTGATTTAACGACAGCTCTCCACTCCATCTTGGTGGTGAGTTGGTCCTTACGAATGGTATCTTTCTTACTTTGGCGTGCATATATAAACTGGCCAGCGCTACATAAAAAATTGTCTCAAGTCAATGACCAGCAATCTCCTGACACAATGGTTAAGTTACTGTGTTGGATGTTCTATTCATTGGCATACTTTTGTGTCGCATCACCTTGCTGGTTTTCGATACAATCAACTCAACAATCAAGGGGTGCTATTTCTTGGATCGGCATCTTTCTTCAGATAACCGGTCTTGCACTCGAGTCTGTGGCTGACTGGCAGAAGAGTGCCTTCAAGGCGTCTTCACCAGTAAATCGCTACCGATGGTGTCGGGAAGGACTATGGAGTCATTGTACGCATCCCAACTACGCCGGCGAATGGATTTTCTGGCTAGGGACACTAGCTGCCGGCTTGGAAGCCGTCGGGGCAGGCAAGAACACGCAAATGTTAACAAAGCTGCTACAAACAGGGATCATGTTTGCAGGGTTCGCTTTCATCACGGTTACCTTTCGTATGAACGTTTTGAATATGGATCATCGACTGGAAGAAAAGTATGATGCGGCTTTTATGGACTTTAAACAACAATATAGTACATTTGGTCCTCGATGGTGGAAGTACAGCAAAAACATCAGAAGTGACCTGACTATTTGGTGGCGGGATAACAAGAGCAGCAAACTCAACCAGTTTTTTGAAACCTTATCTGAACGAAAAGAGCTCTTACAAGCGTCAGCAATGCGATTGACGAGCAAATTGTCGGATAAAGCAAAATCGATAGTTTCGTTCAACACAACAAAAACTGTTGTTACCAAGGATGAAAGCCAACAGGATGATTCGGACGTATCGCAAGGTAGAATAGAATCGAAAATAGGTAACTGTGCGGATGATCGCGAGAAAGAGGACGATGTACCTTCAGAGGGTTCCGTCCATCATATTAGCTAATGTGCAAGCCTTGCGAATAGTGTTTCTTGTAAAACTAAAGTATTGATATACGTGGACTTTACTGTAGGTTTAGAAGATTGGCTTTGTAGCGAAGATTAACGTACGGAAAGGACGTTAAAATTCTGCGCTCATGACTGAATTCCAGTCGTGGAGAAGTAGACTACTGTATAATCTATATTGATTTGGAGCACAAGGGTTAGCGTTACAGTTGCAACCAGAAATTTTGAACCCAAGTGCGGCCGGCGCGCGTCAACGACTACTTATTATATCTGAAATATTCAGCGTCTTATATGTATATTCGGTTCACTCTGCCGGATCGCACAGTTGCCTTTTGTCACATCATAATGAATTCAATGATCCTCGTTGCTTGCTCCTCTCGTTGTTGCGTGTTGCCTTTTCATTGTCATTGTATGTTGTCAATATTCAACAATATCATTCAAAGAGTTCGACGCTTGTAGAAGCTATTAATTCGTTGTCGAGTTGTTCTCAATTTTGATTTATCATGACGGTGCGCAGTCGTCATCAGCCGTATCACCCGTTCTGCTATTCGGTGAAAGACGAATTGCTGGAGTATGATTATAATTACGATGATTCAAACAAACCGCCTCAAGAATACCCCCGAATTAGAGAGAGAGGCGAATATTACGTTGATAGCTACAATGAGCAGCCCTGGAGCTTCACTTTCGGCACACATGAAACGGTACGTCCAATTTCATCGGGGTTCATTGTGTTGATGTTGACTCTTTTACTCATTCTTTTCAAAGAACGGAACTTGGTGCAACTCATCCGATCAAGCAGGATCTATTATGTCAACGATGGTCTGGGTTTTAATGTTATACTCAGCATTTACGGTCACCGCATTGACCGTCACGGAAGGCATACCCGTAGTGTTGGGTATGATATACAACATTTTGTGCTTTCTCGCGCTGGCTTCGCACGCCAAAACAAGCTTAACCGACCCTGGTTCTGTTCCTGTTCAAGCAATTCCGTGCGAGAAACAACGCTTGTTACGAGATTCGCACTCCATGTGTGGGCAGTGTCAGACATTCAAACCACCCGGAAGTCACCACTGCCGCATCTGCAACCGCTGCATCAGTCACATGGATCATCACTGCCCGTGGATGAACAACTGCGTCGGAGCAGCGAACTTGAAACATTTTATTCTCTTTCTGATATACACATGGAGCTCGTCAGCGTATGCGCTTTCCTTATTCGGATGGAATTATTTCTTTTGCGCGGACGACGATTGCACATTCCATCCGATTATTATTCACTTGGTCCGTTTAATGACATTACTGGCTATCGGCGCTTTTCTATTTACAAGCAGCATGCTGATGAATGTCTGCTACGGAATTATGACGGGGATTGGGACAATTGATAGGCTGAAAAAGAAAGCTACGAATACGATGAATCAATCCGACGAGGAGCCAATCCAGCTCATTGATGTACGTGTTGTTAGATACGCCCATCTCCTATTTCATCCCGACTTTGAACGTCCCAACTAATTAAATTCTCTTTCTTTTTTAGGTTTTCGGTATCGGCCCCATTTACACATGGCCATTCCCCGTCGATCCTATTTTTGAAGACTTTGATCGCGTCATGGGTTACACAATGCCACATCGACTGGACCGCGAACGGCAATTCTGTGATTTGAAACGGCCATTCATGCAGGAAATCAAACACAATCAGTCCCTGGAACTACCAAAGTGTGTCAATGATTTGCTACCGGTATAGCAAGAAGCTTGTAGTTCATAGATTTTATACTTTGGTTTAACCTGTCTGTTACAACATTTCGTTCCCTTTCTAATATTTTTAAAATGTTGCTACTTGCTTCGTCGATAATGATTAATCGTCATCGTTTGCTACAGAAAAGTAAAGCCACTCCTCGACGTCCTCCTCATTATCGGAATCCGTTAATGTAGCTACAATGGCGCATCTTTATTCGCCATTAGACAACGTTGTAGCCCAAGGTTCGTAGCGCTTTCATAGATTATTGCATTGTTTTGGAATGTTTAGTTCATCTCTAAAGATTCGCTACTACTCTGAATTACTGTCTTTGATTAATAGTCGCCATCGTTGTTGTTTGTGTCGAAAACGCATTGTGCACATCCTTCGACGTCTTCCACTTCGTCGTCGGAATCCTGTGATCGAGATTTGGTACTACCTAATCGTTCGGCCTTGTGTCTGTCGGACAGGCCATCGGCATGACCATTCCGATATCTCATGTACCACGAGAGCTTCTCACTCGCAACATCGTGCCCATTTTCTTTCTGAATTGCCGCGACTTGATCGACAATATCCCATAGGTCCTCCCTACCTTTTGCAGCAATAAGAGCTTGGCGAAAATGGTTATTTCCTTCAAAATCACCGTCTAGAAAGCGATGAATATGGGCCCTCATACACTTGGTTCCGCTTCCTTGTCCTCCTAGTTCTGGTGGATATTCCTTCGCCAACTTCAAATACTCGTACGCCAGTTGGACGCGACTTATTCTTTCTCCTCCTGCAAATAACGCTGGGTACTCTAAAATGGCCTCCGACGACATGATTCCGTCCACACCCGTTACCTGTCGACATTCAAGCGCCTGTTCTAAACTGTCTATGCTTCCATTGGATAAAATGGGTATTTCGGAGCCCAGTTCTTCCACCACACGACGAACTGCATCCCAATCGGCTTTGCCGATCGTAGGGCCCTTATGATGTCGTGTCCTTCCATGCACAGTCAACATGGCGATACCTGCCTCACGAACCAAGCGTCGATACAGATCAATCGATGCATCCCAATCAGTCTGAGGTGTTTCACACAAAGAGTCGGAGGTCGGCACGAGCCGTACTTTAACACAAACAGGAACATTGACACCTTTTACCAATTGTTTGACTGTTTCAACCAAAGCGTCGGGCGATTCCAACAAAAAAGCCCCGTAGTTTCCACGTCGAGCAATCATCTGAGGACACCCGCAATTCAAATCGATGGCATCACAATAAGGCTCTATCAGACGAGCAGCAGCAATCAAAGTCTCTGCATCATTGCCACAAAGTTGTGCAATGAGAGGGCGATCGGTGGGGTCATCGCGGATCAAAAACTTGCGTCGATAAACGGCGTGGGTCAGCAGCATCTTGGCGTGGATCATCGGTGTGAAACACAACGTGCAGCCGTATTTCCGCACCAACTTTCGAAAGGGTAAATCCGATTGATCCACCATCGGCGCGAGCACCCATGTATCGCGATGCCCATGTCGCTCCATTAATTTCGAAAGCCAATCTCGCGCAAACCGCCGTTTGTCGTCTTTCTTTTCTTCCTCATTTGATATTATTGATGAGGCCATATTTTTAAGTTCGTGTCGCCCTTGTCGCTTAATTATGGCAATCAACAACGTCAAGGATCAAGAAAGGGCGGAGTAAGCCGATGAAACCAGCACCGGAAAGGAAGCAACATAATGACGATGACGGAAAGAGGAAAGGTGCATCTACGAATTATTCTTTTATTTTTTGTTGGCAGTAAAACGTGGTGAGAGGTGAGAGATTGCCCCGCATGTGACAGCCAGACGTACCTGGTACCGCAGCCTTTTCCTTCAAGCCATTTTTTCGTAACCTTAACTTACTGGTAGTCTACCGTTACTGTAATTTTCTTGAAATTTCATTATGACGCGGGGTGATGTTGGCTTACGCTAGCCAAGACTCGATTGTACAGTAGTCATGAACCGAACAACCAAAGGGATCCGTTTTGCGTCTCTCGCATCTCTCCATTGTCATTCAACTGCGATTAAAATTATAATTACGGGTAAATAAAGTCGCAACAATGATGATTCTGAAGTACTTGTTAAGAATTTCTTTTATTTTCACCTCGAAAATCCGAGGATTGCACACCTTGAATTTTCACTATGCAAAGGAATGTTGGTTTACGCCAGCCAAGACTCGATTGTACAGTAGTCATGAACCGAACAACCAAAGGGATCCGTTTTGCGTCTCTCGCATCCCTCCATTGTCATTCAACTGCGATTAAAATTATAATTACGGGTAAATAAAGTCGCAACAATGATGATTCTGAAGTACTTGTTAAGAATTTCTTTTATTTTCACCTCGAAAATCCGAGGATTGCACACCTTGAATTTTCACTATGCAAAGGAATGTTGGTTTACGCCAGCCAAGACTCGATTGTACAGTAGTCATGAATCTTGAACCGAACAACAAAGGTTCCGTTTTGCGTCTCTCGCATCCCTCCATTGTCATTCAACTGCGATTAAAATTATAATTACGGGTAAATAAAGTCGCAACAATGATGATTCTGAACTACTTGTTACGAATTTTTTTATTTTCACCTCGAAAATCCGAGGATCCCACACCTTGAATTTCCACTATGCAAAGGAATGTTGGTTTACGCCAGCCAAGACTCGATTGTACAGTAGTCATGAACCGAACAACAAAGGTTCCGTTTTGCGTCTCTCGCATCCCTCCATTGTCATTCAACTGCGATTAAAATTATAATTACGGGCAAATAAAGTCGCAACATTGGTCATTCTGAACTACTTGTTACGAATTTTTTTTATTTTCACCTCGAAAATCCGAGGATCCCACACCTTGAATTTCCACTATGAAACGGAGTGTTGGTTTACGCCAGCCAAGACTGGATTGTACAGTAGTCGTCATGAATCACAATTGTTTCATTTGTCGCGATAGTCGCGATACCTTTCACAAAAACAAAACGTCGCCTTTGACATCACAACAAAGCAATGTCGACTCCGTTACCGCCCTTTGTTCCTCAGAACGATGACGCTAGATGGTAATTGCTACAGTGGCCTCTGATCCACATACATTTGAAGTTTACCTGGACCTACTACCATCTGCCCATGTTTCGATAAGTTAATCATTGACAAATTATAAAATCTAGTAGACTAAGATTCCGCATAATATTGTTGTCTAGTCAGATGAACAAAGGACTATGATTAAGAAGCCATTGTGGAAGCCTTGGCCTTGACGTCTTCGATGTTACCAACCATGTAGAAAGCACCCTCGGGGAGACTGTCGTAAGCACCGCTGATAATCTCCGAGAATCCGTTGATGGTATCTTCTAGGGACACGAACTTTCCGGCGGTTCCCGTAAAGACCTCAGCGACGTGGAACGGCTGAGACATGAACTTTTGCACCTTGCGGGCACGAGCGACGGTGAGCTTGTCGTCTTCCGACAATTCATCCATACCCAAAATGGCAATAATGTCCTGAAGACCCTTATAATCCTGAAGAAGCTTCTGTGTCGCACGGGCAACGTCGTAGTGTCTCTGTCCGATGACTCGGGGGTCCAACATACGAGAGGTCGAGTCGAGGGGATCGACAGCGGGGTAGATACCAAGCTCGGCAATGGAGCGTGACAACACAGTTGTGGCGTCCAAGTGAGCGAAGGTAGTGGCCGGAGCGGGATCTGTAAGATCATCAGCAGGCACGTAGACGGCTTGCACCGAGGTGATGGATCCCTTTCCGGTGGAGGTAATACGTTCTTGCAGGGCACCCATGTCTGTGGCAAGAGTAGGTTGGTAACCGACAGCGGAAGGAATACGTCCGAGAAGAGCAGACACTTCCGAACCGGCCTGAGTGAAACGGAAGATGTTGTCAACGAAAAGAAGCACATCCTGTCCCTCTTCATCACGGAAGTATTCAGCAATCGCCAGACCCGTCAAGGCAACACGAGCACGGGCACCCGGGGGCTCGTTCATCTGACCGTACACCAAGGCGGCCTTGGAACCGGCGGTGGAACCAGTCTTCTCATCGATCTTGATGACACCACCCTCAATCATTTCGTAGTAAAGATCGTTTCCTTCACGGGTGCGTTCTCCAACACCAGCGAAGACAGAGTAACCACCGTGATTCATAGCAATGTTGTTAATAAGTTCCATGATAACGACTGTTTTTCCGACACCAGCTCCTCCGAAAAGACCAATCTTTCCTCCCCTTGGCGTAGGGGGCAAGAAGATCCACCACCTTGATACCGGTGACAAGAATATCCTGAGTACGACCCTGCTCATTGAACGTCGGAGCCGATCGGTGGAGGGGCGCGAACTTCTCTGACGCCTTATCTTTGAAAATGGGACCCTTTTCGTCGACCGGTTCACCGATGACATTGATAATACGTCCCAAAGTGTCCGGACCTACGGGCACTTGAATGGGGGCACCGGTATCCACACACTTTTGTCCGCGCACCAAACCATCGGTACTTTCCATGGCAATCGTACGGACGGTATTTTCACCCAAATGCTGGGCGACCTCTAAAACGAGACGCTCCGAACCCTTGGGAACCTCGACTTCGAGAGCGTTCAAAATCTTCGGTAGCTTATCATCAAACTGAACATCGACAACGGCACCAATTACTTGAGTGACCTTACCGGCACCCCAATAAGCAGTACTGCTGTAGGCCCGCAAGCCTCCTTTTGTTACAAGAAGACAAATTACAATAATATGAGTCAATCGACAGCAGAAAGAGGATGATTCATCGAATTGCGTGTGTTCAAGGATATGAGCCGATTTACTATACAATAACAAGTACATGCGGACCGCAGCAAAAGCCATCGGCAGCCACCTCATGGTGGCGTGAAAAGCGAACCCTTTTTCTCCTTTGCTGCTTTCTCTTTTCCCTTTTATTCACCCTTTTGTTACAATACGACAGAATCATAAAAGACTTACCAACTTGAGCGACGCGGCGGGCAGCGAACATGGTTACTTTGTAAATGATGAAACACACGCGATGAATTCAACGAGGCGCGTCGCTGCAAAGGGTGACCGATGAAAAACTTACTTGGGATCGGTAGACGGACGTTCGTTGCAGTACATTTTCTAGCTGGTCCTTACGTAGGCGGAAAAGCGAAGAAAAGATTGGGCTGTGACGTTGAATACGTCACAGACCTTGCGAATGTGACTGAAAAAGTACCGTCCGCACGTGGAGAGAGTGCGTTGGCTCAACTTACCAGTACGAGACAAAGGACAGACGATGCGGGCTTTTGTCGTTGGTCGTTGCGCGTCCGCGTCGCGTCGTCGCGCTGTGCCCGTTGTTGTTGCTCTTGTTGTTGATGTGAAACAGATTGGCTTGTTTGAATATTATTATCATTAAATAACATTCAATTAAAATTATGTTGAGTCGAACTGCTTCATCTTTCTTTCGACGCTCGGCGACACGATGCATGAGTACGGAAGCGGCCACCGCTGTCAAGCTCAATTTTTGCCTCCCCCAAGAGACACTTTACAAGGGAGCGTCGGTTCATTCGGTGATTCTTCCGGGTATGGGCGGTGAATACGGTATTACGGCAAATCACGTTCCTTATGTTTCGCAACTCAAACCGGGTGTTGTCAAAATTCTGCATGAAGAGGGATCGGCTGATCCGGAAAAGTACTTTGTGGCGGGAGGATATGCCCTTACTCACCCCGATTCGACTACTGTACGTTAGTGTGGGCACACAAGCGCTCGTTTTGTCACTTTCTGTATTTCATTTCATTTCACTCAACCATTCTATTTTTTTATTTTTCAGGATGTCATCTGCCCAGAAGCAGTAAAATTGGACGATATTGATCCTTCGGAAGTCGCGAAAAAGTACGATGCCGCACGCACCAAGTTTTCATCGGCCGCGGCTGGTTCGATCGAGCAAGCGGAAGCCCAAATCGAAATGGAAATCACCAAAGAGATGGGCATGGCTATTGGAGTCAGTCTTAACTAAAAACTAGGTTTCTTAATTTTCTAAGTAGTCACTTGTAGACCAAAAAATTCAAAGATTCATTGTAGCAATGATTGACTTCAAAAGTCTGTATGAGATTCAATTATACTGTACGTAGAAATTCATCAAGCCCACAGAATTAGACTCCCTTTTCGATCCATCGTTGCAACTTGCTGTCCGCTGGGTCCCCCTTGATTCCAATCAATAGCACAGACGCCGCTTTGGTGATTGTCTAGTTTGGCTCGTAATGATCCATCGTTGGTGTACCAGATGAAGAGTGCTCCGCTTTCGTTGGAAGCTGCCACCGCAAACTTTCCGTCTGGACTAAGAACGCCCGATGACCAGCTTTGAGATGTCACAAAGTCTTTATGGCGAAACGTTTGTAGGGGCATCCCGGTCCGGACGTCGATGAGTTTCAGGCATGAATCCAATCCATTGGTGAGCACTTCTGTACTATTTGCGAGATTGAAGTGAATTGATGTCACCCCACCTCCATGTAATTCTGTTCAATGGCAAAGGAAGCTAAGAGGACAAATTTTATAGTCAGCTAGTTAGAACAGCAACGAACTTACCTGTAAAATCGAAACACCGACTGCCACTTCGAAGGTCCCAACCACGCACAGCGCCATCCATATGACCGGAACATAACGTGTTGGGATCGGAGGCAATGTCGAGGCAGTTTGTGGTCGAGCTGTGGCGAAGTGTTGTACTTTGTCGATATGTCGTTCGATTGATATCCCACACCTTGATCGATCGGTCCGATGATGCGGTGATAACAGATTTCTCCGAACCATTCAATCGAACACAATTCACTTTGTGTTGATGACCTACCAGATGATGCAGCTACACCTTCAATGAGTAAAAAAGAAGAAGAAAAAGCAGTACGTTTTCACAATGCCACTTACCATACGCTGTGTCCGTACATTCCAAACACGGCAGGTCTTATCCGTACTAGCGCCTGCAACCAAGTTATCATAAACATCACACGATAGAATCGGATAAGACGTTGATCCATGAAGCGTGGCTCGTAGAGCACCTGTACCGGCGTCCCAAACTTTGACAGTGCTATCCATTCCACAGGTAGCCACCAGGTCGTTTCCGTACGTATCATAGCGCACACAGGTCCCCTCTTTTCCTGGATGCGAGCTCACAATGTGCTTGGGTGTGGTCGGCACCACAACACCAAAATTCCCCCATTTTCGAGTATCAGTCTTTGGTGGCTCATTGGCTGATTTGGCAGCGTCTTTCGATTCGGACGACGATTTTCCCAAGCCGAATAGACTCCACGAACTCTGCTTCGTCTCTTGTGTTTGATAAGAACGTAACATTTCGTTTTCTTTTTTAAACTTTTCCATGGTCTCTGATAGAGTATTCATTTCATGAATTATCTTTTCTTTTCGGAAACAAATCGACTTTCATACGCCCTATTTTCTTTCTGCAATTTATCGTTTTCTTCCTGGAGACTTCGGATCGTTTTCTTAAGACCATCAAACTGCTGTTCCGCCAATTTCGCATTCGATGTAGCATTCTCTACTTCATTCTGTAGATGCTTAATGAGACGATCGGACTGCAACTTGGCTTCTTCGAAACGAACAATTGTCTTTTCTTGCGCCGCATGCAGATCTTTGAGTTCCGCGAAATCGCGACTGGTCTGCAGTGCCAGGGCCTTTGCTCATTATCTACTTTCAACTTTTGATTGAACTCTTCTTGCAGCTTTTCTAACTTATCACGGATTCGTTTCTCGTTTTGCAGAGCTGCCGCGACGGCCACGTTGGTATTACCCGTCGCTGGATTCGAGTTATCACGCAATTGCTGTCGCAATGAATTTACTTCTCTTTCGGCATGATTCCACTTTTCTTGTAGCGAATCGACTTGATGAAGTAAACTGGCATTCGATTCATGAATTGCGATAAAAGGAGTCGTTTCTCTCGCGTTGCGATGCACCAGTTGTCGATAAAGATCCTCCATGATTGGATGATTACTTGCGCTTCACGTCAAATTCCACAACTCATGGCTTTGTTATGCTTTCATTTATACTTGAATCTAGTAAGAGTTTTAATTCATTGCATTAATATCTGATGGAAGATCATTGGAGATCAATAACATCATCAAGAACGTCGATGGTGTTTTTGTTTTCGACCTTTTCTCCTACCAAGAACACAAACGATCGTACCGTTACTCCGATCCGTATTTGCATTCGCCTACGGTACTCACACTTAGGTTTTCCGGTATTCACCAAGATTCGAAACGACAAAATGGGAACTGCGTTTCACAAAATCGTGACACCCGCCTTCGTTGAATAATAGCATCACTTGCTTTCTCACCCCCCCAGGAATGCGAATCAAGTTCTTGACATCATTCTACAAACGCTTTTATAAAAACATATCCAACCTACTTTAATTAATCTTACCTCAATCATTAGCAGCAATGAGCGAACAATCCACAGAACGTAGAGTCAGTTTTAAAGAAGATACTGTCTCCCACAAGAACGACGCCATCTTGGAAGAAGACGATCTTTCAGAACTATGGTATTCCTACGAAGATTGCATGCGGACTGAGATGCGCAATAAATTAGCAGTGGGTATGGTCAAAATGGGAGGACCTATTCCTGCACCGGATCAAGAATCCTTTCGAGGGCTGGAATCACTGTTTCATCAGGCCATCCAAGACAAAGCGAACGAGTCAAAAGAAGCAGTCTTCAATGCCCAACGGCAACATAAATCAGTAATTGACGCATATGCTCCATTTTCCAAAAAATCATCACATGATGCCCGAATATTGGGTTTAAGAGACGAAGAAGAAGCACGTCGACAATACGAGAATCAAAACAGCCATCGTTCGCTTCCGCCACGGAAGGAGCCACCAGTCACTGGACCCTCCACGAGAATACGGAAATTTCTCAACTTTTTCCGAAGGAAACCCTGCAACAAACTGCGATCTTTGGTTCACTGAGGAGCACAGTCAAGAACAACTTGCTTTGCGGCAGCATTTGTATTTCATAATGGGTCTACAACCTGTCAAGCTTCTATTCCGAGATGCACATGGCATAATACTATGCTTGATTTTCGTCATCGACAGCGAAGGATTCAGTCTCATTGCTAGAGCAACACGGTAGAACATTCAGCATGATAGACTGCCATTGTGAATTGTAACAATTCCTATCAAATTATCTACAAAACCTAATACTATGTACATTTCCTCGTTGGCTCTTTATTGTTCAGCAATTGCCGACATGGGCCCCGAGTCTCCATCCGCCTTCTTCTGATTAGCATCTCTGTCATTCTTCGCTTCTTGATCATTATCTAAAGCCTCTTCTTCTTGTTCATGGAGCTCCCAGTACGCATCCGGATGACAACCAAAGAACATCGTAATTAACGACTCATTGAATTGAGCTTGAAAATTGTTGAGCGGAATATCATTGGGTGCATTCATGAATGGAGCCTCCAACTCCCGCGAAACTTCGTGAAGTCCAGAGAAACAAAGCACCGTCAAAAGTTTAACACAAATCCAAATGCTTCATTGTCGAGATATGTCAGCATGAGGACGGGAATGAGGCACATGACGACAAGAACGAAGAAGCTTGTGATTTGTGCGTGGGGAAAGGGGAACGGAATATAAGCAATTTTGCGAGCATGATTGTACCCGAGCATGCCATCACTGATAAATTGAAATAATCGACTGATAATGGGCGGTGAAACTTTGCCGGTGCTGCCACTCATGTACTCGCGGCAGATAAATTCTTCCAACCACATGGTACAGAGTGCAACTTTCGCCAGAGGACCCCGCGCCGCCTGCAACATTTCTACTTCGGCATCACTGACATCACCAATCACACGAAACGGACGAGCGGCATTGTACAAAGTCCGACTTTTCGAATTGCGATGGGTACCCAACATGAATCGCATGGCTGATACTATGGCATATCGGGATACATTCCAATCTTTGCGTACATCCGCACCGTATTCATCCGGATCAACGTGCGGAAACGGTGCACCGGGGTAAACACCATCAGCGGCGAACCAGCCTCTTCTAGATCGTTGCGCAAGGTACTCATTGCTACAGCAGAAAGCAGAGACAGCAAATGAGCCGCTTCTTGTAAGAAAAGTGGAGGAGAGTCATCCTCCCAGGCTTTCGGTACATTTTTGTTGGCTGTTTTCAAAACGGCTCCCTTGGTCTTTGTGATCCATTTACTACGCAACCAATCGATTCCGTAATTTTTCTTATGGCTGGCCGACTTGTGTTCACTGGACTTTGCTGTTGTTACGTTTGGTTTCCGGTGTACCATTCTTCCTACTCATGTCTTTCGTGCTTTTTCGTTTCGAAAGCAAAGTATGAAATCCTCTTGATGATAATTGCTTATTTTCAATCATTTCGTCTAATTGATTTTCCAATTCTTCTAATGTCGTAGCATTCCGTCGTTCTCGCTCTCGTTCGACGAGACACGTGAGCTCGGGGTGCGCCCCAAACGCCGGAGGTTTCCGGTAATGTTCCGATTGCAGATGAAAGGCCGCTAGCTCCATAGCCACATCACACCATTTACTGTGCATCTGATAAACACTCGTCATGGCTTCCCACCATCGATTGTAACTAAAATTGGCTCGAAAGGCGAGCATGAAAGTGAAGCAACCGATGAGTGCGCCGATGGGATACGGATGAAAGAATAGTTGCGCGTCATTATCGTTGACGTTGGTGAAGTGCCAAAGAAGAATGAAAACAACACTGCTCAAAATAGAGGGCGTGACAGCTTTGCACAAAGCAGAACCTGTTTTGTAATAAGAGGGCGTGTGAGCAACGCTTTCGTGCAGTGAATTTGCGAGGAATCGTCGTGTCTTACACTTACCATTTAAACGAAAGAGCAGGTGCAAACCAAAAATCCCATGCTTGTATTTAATCATTATTGTAACTAAAGTGAAGCTCTTCTGCCTCTCGTTCAACTTTGTTGACGACGAGGAGCATTTTATCTTATTGTTGCTCGTTTTCACGTCAAAACGCTGGTCGTTTTTCCATGGAAGCAGAAGTTCGAAGTTCCCTCCACCTCCATGTGGAGGCACTATCGTTTAACGTGTACCTTTATAAAGCCGCGCCAGAATGCTGAAAATCGTTTCGTAGACCCTAGCTAGACCCTACTCAAGAGGAAATACACAAAAAAATCGGCTACGTCAGACCACGTCACTCAGCATCAACCCCTACCCTTGAACAGTATCGATACCAGGTATTCCAGAAATTCTGGAATCGGTATTTCGGTCACACAGAAATTCTGTGAAGGGTCCAGATATTCTGGACTCGGTGTATTGGGTCGTACAGAAGCTCGGCGAGACTTCCAGATATTCGGATTAGGTGCTTGGGATGGCACAGAGATTCTCGGTGCACGTTTCAGATGTTTCAGGATTGGGCTTTCCGTCACATAATGATTTTGTGCATTTTCCAGAAATTCTGGAATCGGTGTTGTGGGTCTTGCAGACATTCTGTTGAGAATTCCAGATATTCTGGATTAGGTGCTTGGCGTCGCACAAAGCTTTTGTGCACGTTCCAGTAATTCTGGAATCATCTTTGTTTGGGTTTCAAAGTACCGGAGTAACATTTTTCCTTATTCCAGAAATTCTGGAATCGGTATTTGGGTCACACAGATATTCTGTAACAGGTCCAGATATTCTTGACTCGTTGTATTGGGTCGTACAGAAGCTCGGCGAGACTTCCAGATATTTTGGATTAGGTGATGGGGATGGTACAGAAATTCGGTGGACGTTATCCAATTGGGAGGAAATTGAATCTACGAGAAAACAGCAGACAATAGATAATACTCCGTACTATGTAACAGACCCAAAGAGACACAGGAGGTTAAAGCAGATCATCTATTTATAACGCTGTGAGTTTGCGAGGCTGAAGTTGTGTCAGTGTGCCACAATGGGGACGTTTTTGCCGTTTTCAAGTCCCACATATTGGGTTCCTCACCAGGAGGGCTCGTTAGACGCCGAAAACGGCTACAGGCACAAAAAATTCTCGTTAACCGCAAAGAAACAAATGAAAAACGCGATCAATCCTTTTAGGCCGTCCATTGTGATCGCATCATCCTTGATGCTGACTAGCAAGCAGCATCTTAACTACGCCGAGCAAAGCATAGTACTCCGTGAGGATCGATAATCAGATAATCCAGGTCAAATACGCAATGAACATTCATTCGGAGATTTCCGCATTGGGTCGTTTATAAGACAAAGGTTCTGTGCCCTTTCGATTGCTCTTTTGAAAGCGGGCTATACATGCACTGGCTTCCTCCATGACTCGAAGCCGTTCGTTTGAACCAGGAATTAAGCGAGTAATTTTCGTCTGAAAAGTTTTCATGGTCTTCGCTTGCTCTTCGTTCATGGTCCGAGTTTGGTGATTGAGCTTCTCTTTGGCCGCTAGCATCTGATCGTATTCCGAGCGCGACATTCGTATTAGTTTCATGACCTGCTCCGTAGCCTTTTCAATACGGTCCTTGTCATCTAGTTGAACCGGGACAAAAAAGAACTCTGGGTCTTTTCGAAACCACTGCATTTGTCGTTTGGCATATCGCCGAGTCGCTCCCTGGAATTCAGTCAGATAGTTATCAAAGGAAGGCTCGTCGGAGCACAAGAAATCCAGTGTTTGTCGATAGCCGATCGCTTTGCGAACCATGTCTGGCAAGTTTAAATCAGCCGTTTCACTCAATAGTCCTTTTTGAATCATTTGTTCACAGCGATCGTCGATGAGATGCGCATGCGCGTAACGATCGTTGGGGCACAAAAAGAAACACCGTACGTCCTCGTAAAGATCCAGTAAACCCCCTTGTCGTTCACCCGAAAAAGTCGATCGCCCGGCATCATCACCTTCGGTGAACGCCACTTCAAGACACGACGCAAGCGATACCAGTCGTTGAAAGACAATTTAGCTGCCTGTGTTGCGAATGGTTCGCCATATTTACTTTGTACATGCTCGACAGCACCGGACCAATCTCCTGTCGCAATGTACGGTTCCAGTATCGACACGGCCTGCGCAATGGCTTCTGAAGTGGGTGGAATCGCGTCAGGTCTCCCATGTACGAGCCACTTTAGATACATCATGGTTCCTCCCACTACCACTGGAGTTACGGGGCCCGTCAAATTTTTCAATTGACGCGCATCGTGTATTGATTGTTCGATTTCTTTACGTCGTTTTTGTTCTACGTTTTCTTCACTATCGACCCCATCTTTCTTTTCGTTTCTGGGAAGAGATTCATTTTGTAAAAGTTGCTGTATACAAAAATGAGCATCTCTTGTCCATTCTGCTGCATTATACGGAATATCTCCATCGACGACATCCACGAGAAGGTGCGGCGTTTCAAGGCGTTCTTCTCGGGTCGGTTTGTTTGCACCGATCTGTACTTCCCGATACGCTTGTACAGAATCTGCCGAAACAATGAGACCGCCGATTTGCTGACAGATTTGAGCCGCAATGGCCGATTTGCCCACGGCGGTGGGGTCCTGACAAAATGAGGACCATGCGACGACTCGCCATGTTCTTGTTCGGAACAGACAGACCTCGAATCGTCGTAATGCGAAGTAGGATGATAACAAGAAAACAAAAGGGCGTCCTTCTTGCAATAACAGAGGCAGCGATCATGGACCTTCAGTCATTTTCATTCATTCATCATGACAAGATACGAAACAATAAAGCATGTACTGCTACTGGTACTTTGTAATAGCTGGTGATCGTCGGTGCCGCGGATCGAAAAAACTGGTCCAGAATTTCTGGACCTCCACAGAATTTCTGTCGGATCAGAAAAAACGTTTCCAGAATATCTGGAATTTGCAATTTCTTTCGTTATGATCCAAAACACACTTTCCAGAATATCTGGAACCCGCACTTTCTTTCATTAGGATCCGCAACACCGTGTCCAGAAGTTCTGGAACGTGCACAGCATTTCGGTCGGATTATAAAAACTGGTCCAGAATTTCTGGACCTCCACAGAATTTCTGTGCGATCAGAAATTACGTTTCCAGAATATCTGGAATTTGCTCTTTCTTTCGTTATGATCCAAAACACACTTTTCAGAATTTCCGGAACGCGACTTTCTTTCGTTTGGATCCGCAACACCGTGTCCAGAAGTTCTGGAACGTGCACAGCATTTCGGTCGGATTAAAAAAACTGGTCCAGAATTTCTGGACCTCCACAGAATTTCTGTGCGATCAGAAATTACGTTTCCAGAATATCTGGAATTTGCACTTTCTTTCGTTATGATCCAAAACACACTTTTCAGAATTTCCGGAACGCGCACATTCTTTCGTTTGGATCCGCAACACCGTGTCCAGCAGTACTGGAACTTGCGTAGCATTTCGGTCGGATTAAAAAAACTGGTCCAGAATTTCTGGACCTCCACAGAATTTCTGTTCGATCAGTAATAACGTTTCCAGAATATCTGGAATTTGCACTTTCTTTCGTCATGATCCAAAACACACTTTCCAGAATTTCTGGAATGCGCACATCCTTTCGTTTTGATCCGCAACACCGTGTCAAGAAGTTCTGAAACGTGCACATTATTTTTTCGAGCCCTGGAAATTATTATAATAAAACCTTCGAAGCGTTGTTCTTCGATTGGAGTTCGCATTGATGTAGATTATAGTCGATTGATACCGATATCTTGGTAAAAGTTTCAATGTCATTCATGGCGAATAGGCCAATTTTCGGTGTGATCGAATTTGACACTATTAGATTACCACCTACATCGATAAAATTCCCACGGTGGCTACACGAAACGACGTAGACATTCAAAGCGTTGAAGCTTTCATCAAAACTACGTTTCTATTGTCCATTGATGACGCCTGTCTTCACTCATAAAGTTCTTTTGATGTTGGTGAGTGTTCTGATGACATTGGTGCAAGATAAAGCCGATAATTGACAAGGTCGAAAATACACGAACTCCGGGTACCCCTCTGTCGATAAATTTCCCCACCAGACCTACGTGAGTTAACGTAAGCATTCGAAGCGTTGCATCTCGTATTCTATTTACGTTTTAAATTCGATTCGATGTCGATTATAAACACTGCATACCAATTAGTTTTGTTGGTGGAACTTTCAATGACCATGATGGCAAACCGGGAATATTATTGGTGTGATCGACTTTCGTAGTCTAGCTACATTATTATCTACTGTGGAGTAGAATGTAGGGTGACCTTGTGACTTGTCGCTAACGACTAAACTACAACTGCAGTCCCGTAGAAAGGGACGGAAGCATTATTTCTGGTGGCATGACGTCATCATCGATGCTTTCGCATTGCGTCAAAACACAACAATAGACAATAGAACAATGATGTTAACGAACTTAGAAAGGGAGTTTGATACATGAGCGTCGTGATTGCTCTATCAAACACTGTTACAAGCATTTCTGGGAATACACCTCACGGAAGTCTCAGATCGCGCTCTTGAAATAAAAATGATCAACTACGAATCCGGAACGTTCGGATTGATGCTGTTGCGGCGCACACATGGCTCCGCGCTTTACAAAGCTTTTCTCCCATCTTTGCTCAGTACTATCTGTACAGGATTCTTCAACAAGTTTCGCAAAAATGATTCACCCATTGCGCGACATGCGGATACGATTGCTGTTTTTGTCATCTTCTTTTCGCTGCTATTGACCTTTCGACTCAATTATGCGTATCAGCGATATTGGGAGGGAGCGAGCGCGATACACGGCATGCTGAGCAAATGGCTGGATGCTGCGACTCATCTTGCTTCTTTCCATCTGCAATCGACCGCATACGACGACATTCGACCAATGTCATTTGGTAGAGCTGCTCAAATACGACTGGAGAATCTCAACAACAAGAAAAAGAAAAAGATACGACACTTTCAAACGCCAAGCATGTTAGAGACTACCCAATTGGTTGAACTAATCATGCAGGAACAGGAAGAGAGAAATCGTAAACAGACCCGGAAATGGTGGTCGTCGACCAAACAGCAGTCACTGGCGACCGAAGTAGAAAAACGAATTTCGATTCGACATACCCCGAAGCGTATTGATAGCCAGAACCTCGATTCCAGTACACTCTCCAGTCGTATACCCGTACCTATTCGCTTTCAAGAACAGTTTGCACCGACGAGCAATAAGAACGAAGCACGACCATCGCTCCTCAAACAAAGCCGACCGGATCGACATTTGTTGGAAGCAAAAGCGTCGCACATGCCGGTACCGAGTCTTTTTCTCCAGGAACTGGCGCATCTGTTTAGTTTGCTATCTGGCGTGGCCATGTCGACCTTGAGGAATGATTTGGACTGCGCGGAGATCCCGCTGGTGGAGTACTTCCCCGGAAAGTAAGTTGATGCGAGGCAATTGGTGACAATTTTTTCTGTCTTTCGCTCATACGCATATGTACTTTTGTAAATACACAGACCGTGGCCCAAATTAGACCCCGACGCCGACTCCGATGAAATGCGTGCACAATACAATGGCGGGTCCTACTTTGGTCAAGTGATTGACTTTGTTCTTAGCTTAGATCGCTCGGAGGACTATCGAACGTTGTACAATGCAGCACGGCCCTTTTCCATTTTGGGTGGCGTGAGTGATGCGGAAGTCGAATTATTGCACCGGGCGAAGGGGCCGTATGCGAAAATGTCTTTGTGCACGCTTTGGTTGCAAGAGTTTGTAAGTCGCGAATATCTGAATGGTAGCACAGGCAATGTGGCATCTCCGCATCTGAGTCGCATTTATCAATTTATCAGCGACGGCGTCGTTGGTTACAACAACGCCAGAAAAATTGCTTACGTACCATTCCCGTTTCCTCACGATCAAATGGTCGCATTCTTTTCTTTGGCGATTCTATTAACGTTCCCACTTTTGTTTGCGACTTTTGTGAAACGAGTCTGGATGTCTTGTTTACTAAATTTTGCCACTACTTTATGTTTTATGGGATTGCATGAAGTTGCACTTGAATTGGAGAACCCTTTCATCAACACCCCCAATGATTTACCTTTGCTCACTTATCAAGCTCAATTCAACGAAGCACTCGTGACCGTGTACGCTGGCTTTCACCCCGATGCTTGGGATCTCGTGGCGGAAGAATAAAACCACTTTGAAAATTGCATATAAATTACTTCATAGAAAAACTAGTTGTTATATTACTAAAGCGATGAGTAGGAGGTTATTTTTCTAAATATTCAAAAGCTTGTAGGTTAAGCTACCACGGTGGACGAGAGCGATTCAACGATAGCATCACTTGTGGTCACAATCGAAAACATTCCAAAGTTGTAAGCTAAAGTAGCTTCTTGAGCTTCCATAGAAGTAGCGGCGACACAATCTTTCAAAGTATACACTTTAAAGCCTCTTTCGTAAGCGGATCGCATTGTCGACTCGACACAACAATTGGTGAGAAAGCCACCCAACACAACATTCTTTGCCCCCGTCTGTCCTAACAAAAATTCCAAATTAGTCGACTGGAAGCCACACAAACCCGATTTCCCCTTGACAACCAGATCTCCCGGTACAGGCTTCATGGCATCACAGATTTCGGCGCCCCATTCGCCCGCTGTGAAAGCAGCGCCTTCCTTGACTCCTGCCAAAATGCCGTACGGTTTTTTACTAATTTCGTTGTGTCCCTGAGAAGTCATGAGATCATAGATTACAAGAAAGCGCACAACAATGATTCACTTCGTCACTTACGGGTTCAAAATTGATGGGGCAATGAATAATGGTGCAGCCCGCCGCTCGAGCGGAGACCGCCAACCGCGCCGAATTGGAAAGCATATTCGTTTTCTCCATGCAATCTTTGACAGCGTCGTGCAATTTCCCACCGGGAGTTGTGAATTCATTTTGATATTCAATAAAGACGATCGCCGTCTCGGCAGGATCGAGAGATACGTCCGACATGCGAAGATTTGAGGAGAACGGAAGACGACGGGGTGATGATTTGCCGTTTGTAACAAAGGCCGTCCCCTTGACGCACAACGTCTCAAGAAGAACCAGAACAACAACTAAACGTAACATATGATAATATATCTTCAATTTGTTTTCGGAATAATGGCGATCGTTTCGGAATAGGTCCTTCAAGCAACAATGCGAAAAAATGCGTATATCTTTCGCAGCTCGCATTATTTATTCCGCATTTCCGCTTTCAGCGCAGCCATATCGTAATCACGAGTCACGAGTCATGAGTGACTCGTCTCGTCGGATTTACAGAAAAAGCACCAAGACAAAGTACTGGTAAAACACTATATTCCTAGCTCAAGTAAAGCGTTCTTATACATCAATGAACCTTCGGTTGGCTTCAAGTGCTGTCGGTAAAACAGATTTGAGAGGAGGCTTCGCCGCCGGAGTCTTCGGAACCGCCGACTTTGCCACAATGTTGGTCACGATGACTTCCAAATGCGTTATCACCTCCATCCAACACGACTGTAGTTCATCCGTCCAATCTCCACCCAACGTATCCGCCATCACTTTTGCTAAGATGCCGAGCAGTAACAGAAATTGGTGGAGCGGCATCCCGTCCTGGCAGCTTTCCTTGTTGAAGTCACTCAAAACTTCTTCCAAATTATCGTCGTCCGGTCCCAACAAGGAGAAGAGACAATCCAGAGTTTGAATGAAGCGCTGACCATGAATCAGGATTCCCATTCGCTGCAAACCATTATTCTTATTAATGACTTTGTCAATTCGGAACCCAAATTGTGATTTGGCTTGAGGATTCGATTCGAAGAGGGCAACCATTATGTCAATGCCAATTGTCTCATCAAATCCTCCTCGGCGCTTGGATTGCTCCCAACATGCAATCACTCTCATTAATGAGGTTGAGCTGAGCACTTCTGGACTGTTCGCCATCGTTTTGACTTGCTTGTTGGAGAATAACCCAACGTGGAGTAGTTTTGTGAGCGTTTATGCCTGTCGGATGGTGCTTTGGGCGTTGAGGCTCGAGATCGGAAATGTATCGTGTTTTGTGACCGCGCGACCCTATAATGTCTAAAGTTCCGGTCGACTGCGATTGCTGGTATCTCAATCTGCGCTACTGTTTTCGTAATAAGCGGCAGACTGCGGCGAGCATCATCGACTTTTGGTGCAGAGTGCAGATGTTGGATGTCGAGTGTCGAGTGGGATGGGTCTGATGTCCGGGCAAAGGGCAAAATGTTAAGTTCGGGATCTGAGAATAATCATATGTACATTATGAATGATGCAATAAGAATGCAATGCTGCAACACTGTAGATACTTCTTTTAAAACAAGGGACATTTTGAATTTTACCAGTGAGCCTGGAGCCTGGAGCCTACCAGGTAAAGGCGGAGTCAGGTTTGGACGTTTGGAGTCTGGAGTGAAGAGTGAGGAGTGAATGACGAATGACCGGCAACAAGGGCCAAGGGCCAAGGGCTAAGGCTGAGAGGCTAAAAGCTAAAGATCGGAGATCGCCAATCACCAGTCACCAGTACCTGGTACAAGTAGAGACTAAGGACGTATAAACTATAAACTATAAAATTACGTCCTTAGTAGAGACTAAAGACTAAAGACCTACTACTTGTGGAGAGCGGTGAGTCACTTGGTCACTTCTCAATCATTGGATCAGCGATTGTGCTCACTGCTCACCAAGTGCGTTAATGTTCAGACATGAAGAAGTATGATCAAGATCAAGAATAATCCCGTTGGGCGTCTTGGAAATTCGCGCTTTAATCACATTATTTGCTGTAATCATTAATCATGAACCCTACCCTTCTCTACTATAAAGAATGTGAGGTGAGAGTTGAGCTGCGAGCTGTAGCTGGACGCTGAACGCTGAACATTGGCAATTCACATTTAGAGTCATTGTTGATCTGTGATAATTGTGGCTTGTGGCTTGTGACTTTGTGACGAGTGACGACAGCCGGCAGCATTGGGCCCACAAACAAAGTCATTTTTGCCTGGAGCAATAAACTAGAGACTAGAGACACTAGACTCTCAAGAGGCTCCAGACTATGGTGATAGGTGATACTTGATACTGATACGGAATAGATGACAGAACTACGATTTGCGGTCCGATGCCGATATCAATGTCTTCACAACACCACCTGGTGTTGTTTGACATTTTTATTAATCGTGATATGATCTTTTCTTATTCCTTCTGTTTGCGAAAAATGATCGTGAATTCAACAGAGCTGAACGTGCATCCGAACTCAACTGTTAGAAGGGTGCTCGAACTTCGCACTTCTTGAAACAAATGTTACCAGGGTAAGGCAGAAGTCGCAGGTATGTTCGCAGGCCGAATATCGGTTCATCGTTCCCTGTCATAAACAAGAAGAACGATACGATCAAACATGGCGCGGAGTTGTACCGCAAGCCAACGCTCGTAGAGTCCGAAAGCGCTTCGCATGAGGTGGTGCCACCCAGCACATGGAATATCGCGGGATAACCGTCGTAGCATAAACGCCAGTTTGAGTTAAGCGAGATTATGTATGCGTAGCAGATTGTTGGGAAGTAAGCGAAGAGCTGAGACAACCTGATAGCTATCGCGTTGACTGTGATCGTCGAAGTTCGCTGCTCACGATTTATACGAACGACTTGCTCGTCTGAAGTTCAGGTATAAACAGCCTTGATTGAATGGTGACTAACCTGCCGGTAAAATCGATGTGCCCTTCGCTCAGATCAATGACGACTTCACTTTACTGGTAGATTCGCGAATACCACAACGAGACATTTCAGCACATTTTGCCTCAAAAAGATTCGCTGCGTTGCTTCTGTGCATCTGGAAGTAAGGTTGGGTCCACTTCCCTCACCCTAGCGATCAAGTCCATCTCTGCGGCCACTGCAGTAGCTTTTCTAGCTGCCTTAATACTCGCCGCTCTTGCACCAATCAACCGCTCCACAGTCTGCACCAGGACGCGGTACTCTTCCAAGAGCACGGAAATGTCAGATACCTTGATACCATCGGGACACGCTGTCAAGAAAGAGTACTTGCGACTGAAGTTGGAAGGCAATCCCTCTGTCGCTTCGTCGAAGGCTGATCGAGATTTGGATCCGGTCGAGGAGCGGACAGCGGCATTAGAATTTCGCTGTTCAATGAACTGCAGAGCCCACTCCAGATCGATCGTTTCGCCATTTCGTCGAGCTTTACGAATCTCATTTGGAGTGAGGCGAGGGGGGACTGGTGGACTAATGGAGGAAACAGGAACAACAGGAACTGCATCTTTCACCTCCAGTTTCTGCTTCGCCGCTTCTCGACACGACTCGATACCCTTTCTGAGTTCGTCCGAACCAATGTGAAGACTATTGGGTTCTTTCTCTAAATCAATATCTTTTAAAAATTGCACTGCTCCGTATAAATTTGTGTACGCATATCCAGCTTCTCCTCGAATGTATTCGGCCAGGCTCCATTCCTCCATGATCGTCAAATTGAAAAGCAATCGTTTCGGTTTGGCTTGAAGTATGGCAAGGATCATGGTCGGCAGGACATCATCGGCGCTTGGCAACTTCAGCGGCGCGCTTCCATCTTGACTGGTTTTGTGATAATTCAAAGCTTGCGACAAAGCGGCGTTGACACCTCGATAGATAGACAAAACACGGTCTAGTTTTTCGTATGGAGAGTAATACAAGTCAATGGTTCGGAGTGCCGCGACCGGCCCTCTCAAGAAATCCGCCAAGTGAGAGGTAGCACTGGCCATATCTTCTAAACAAGCGATTTCCAAATGTTTCGGCGTAATGAACTGCAACGACTCCAGTTTCGTTAGAAACAGATCGTCTGCTTTCTGTGCTTCTGCATTCCACATGATCGATTCTGTGTGCGGAAAGCAATGCGCATAGATACACGACTCCAGAGACCGTCGCACTTGACTTTGTTCTAAATCTTCGCCTTTCCAGGCAATATGTGATTGAATGGAAGTGTATGTTGTATCCACAAAAACGTCAATTGTTTCGCCAACGACGCACTATCCTTAGCATCTTGAATAGTTCGACAAAATCTTCGTATCCCTTGTACGAGCATGGCACACGACGGATCTTGCAAGTGCGTTAAAAAGTTGTGATAGGCCATGACGACCGCGTCATCCTCTCTCGCCACCAATTCTTGTGCCAACAGTTCAAAACCAGAAGGAAGCGCCAACGCTTGATCCTCTTCCTTTAACGATGCTTGAATGCGCTGTGCAATCGATACCACGGATTCTCCTCCGTTCGAAATGTTGTACAATTGCTCCAACGCGGCAATCACCGTCGGCACCTGTGAAACCGCATGACACTGTTTTAGCAAATAAAGCGCGTCATTCTTCTCCCACGGATCCTGTTGATTTCTTTCTTTTCGATAAGGCAAAGGTGCCTCTTGAATCCACTGCAATCGATCGCGCCGTGCTTCGAGTAACAACACTTCCTTGCGTTGCGGCGTGACCGACGGGGTCGGTTGACTCGCACTGCGGAGCACCAAATTGGATGATTCGCCGCCGAATTCGTGCAAAGCTTCAAGTCCATCCGCCGTGTCGGTAGAGAATGTCTTGGTTCGATTGGGAAGTTCCGTGACTAGAGGATCGGTGGGTAGTGCCGTTGTCGAAGCCATCGACGAGGACTCGTCCGGTCTTCGCTTCTCCTCTGTTTTGTTTCTCACCGTGCGTTGCTGCTCACTACTCATGGTGCTTTTGTTCCTTTTGTAGTTGATCAAGAAATGGTACTTTGACAAACAAAGATACGAACATATATCAACAAATAAATCATTCACTCCATAGACTATAAGAAACGTAACGCTTCTTCTTCTTCTTCTTCGCACGAAAAACGGTGCCCGCGAAGATAAACGCGTGAAACGGCGAGCAAGATAGAGCATCCCTAACCTTATTCAATCAGTGCACGTAACCTCCTTCGAAGTTAATCCGTTCACCCATTCTGGGTCCCAATTTTTATAATAAATAAAATGGCACACTAGTCTAACTTTCCCCAAGATAGCTTATTCGTATAAGTTAATTGTAATCGACATCAATTGGAACGCCAAACATGAACATTCAACAACAGAAATAACGCTTGGAATGTCCACGCGTACAATCCACGTAGAACTCCGTAGGAAATTTAGCGACAGAGGGGCAACCCGGATATGGGTAATTGTGAATGCATCCGTTTTCGAGTCGTTTTGGCAGTTGCATCATTTCTGACCTCTCCAACAATGCTAATGTGCATTATTCAATTACAATTGAGCGCTCTTTTGTACAAAGCATCCAAAGCGAGCATTAATGCGTCGCCTGTAAAGTCCACGCGTAGGATCCACGTAGAACTCCGTAGGGAAATTTAGCGACAGAGGGGCAACCCGGATATGGGTAATTGTGAATGCATCCGTTTTCGAGTCGTTTTGGTAGTTGCATCATTTCTGAACTCTCCAACAATGCTAACGTGCATTATTCAATTACAATTGAGCGCTCTTTTGTACAAAGCATCCAAAGCGAGCATTAATGCGTCGCCTGTAAAGTCCACGCGTAGGATCCACGTAGAACTCCGTAGGGAAATTTAGCGACAGAGGGGCAACCCGGATATGGGTAATTGTGAATGCATCCGTTTTCGAGTCGTTTTGGTAGTTGCATCATTTCTGAACTCTCCAACAATGCTAATGTGCATTATTCAATTACAATTGAGCGCTCTTTTGTACAAAGCATCCAAAGCGAGCATTAATGCGTCGCCTGTAAAGTCCACGCGTAGGATCCACGTAGAACTCCGTAGGAAATTTAGCGACAGAGGGGCAACCCGGATATGGGTAATTGTGAATGCATCCGTTTTCGAGTCGTTTTGGTAGTTGCATCATTTCTGAACTCTCCAACAATGCTAACGTGCATTATTCAATTACAATTGAGCGCTCTTTTGTACAAAGCATCCAAAGCGAGCATTAATGCGTCGCCTGTAAAGTCCACGCGTAGGATCCACGTAGAACTCCGTAGGAAATTTAGCGACAGAGGGGCAACCCGGATATGGGTAATTGTGAATGCATCCGTTTTCGAGTCGTTTTGGTAGTTGCATCATTTCTGAACTCTCCAACAATGCTGATGCGCATTATTCAATTACAATTGAGCGCTCTTTTGTACGAAGCATCCAAAGTGAGCATTAATGCGACGCCTGTAAAGTCCACGCGTAGGATCCACGTAGAACTCCGTAGGGAAATTTAGCGACAGAGGGGCAACCCGGATATGGGTAATTGTGAATGCATCCGTTTTCGAGTCGCTTTGGCAGTTGCATCATTTCTGAACTCTCCAACAATGCTGATGCGCATTATGCAATTACAATTGAGCGCTCTTTTGTACGAAGCATCCAAAGTGAGCATTAATGCGACGCCTGTAAAGTCCACGCGTAGGATCCACGTAGAACTCCGTAGGGAAATTTAGCGACAGAGGGGCAACCCGGATATGGGTAATTGTGAATGCATCCGTTTTCGAGTCGTTTTGGTAGTTGCATCATTTCTGAACTCTCCAACAATGCTAACGTGCATTATTCAATTACAATTGAGCGCTCTTTTGTACAAAGCATCCAAAGCGAGCATTAATGCGTCGCCTGTAAAGTCCACGCGTAGGATCCACGTAGAACTCCGTAGGGAAATTTAGCGACAGAGGGGCAACCCGGATATGGGTAATTGTGAATGCATCCGTTTTCGAGTCGCTTTGGCAGTTGCATCATTTCTGAACTCTCCAACAATGCTAATGTGCATTATTCAATTACAATTGAGCGCTCTTTTGTACAAAGCATCCAAAGCGAGCATTAATGCGACGCCTGTAAAGTCCACGCGTAGGATCCACGTAGAACTCCGTAGGGAAATTTAGCGACAGAGGGGCAACCCGGATATGGGTAATTGTGAATGCATCCGTTTTCGAGTCGTTTTGGCAGTTGCATCATTTCTGAACTCTCCAACAATGCTAATGTGCATTATTCAATTACAATTGAGCGCTCTTTTGTACAAAGCATCCAAAGTGAGCATTAATGCGTCGCCTGTAAAATCCACGCGTAGGATAATTGTGAATGCATCCGTTTTCGAGTCGCTTTGGCAGTTGCATCATTTCTGACCTCTCCAACAATGCTAATGTGCATTATTCAATTACAATTGAGCGCTCTTTTGTACGAAGCATCCAAAGTGAGCATTAATGCGACGCCTGTAAAATCCACGCGTAGGATGCACGTAGAACTCCGTAGGGAAATTTAGCGACAGAGGGGCAACCCGGATATTGGATAATTACACTTTTGGGTATACTGTAATTAAACTGCAATGCCATCAAGCCTTTCGCCAACATCAATGATTCGCACAAAGGAACGATGTACACAGTTGCTTCGAAATCAAAACATAGTAAAGAACTAAGATACAACGCTTCGAAATATCTACGATATATTCATGTTGGCCCCGTAGGAATTTTATCGATGCAGGTAGCCACCAGAACTGATTGAATTTGATTTCAATTAAATTCGAGTCCGACAGTGACAAGCTTTATTGCAACATTTCTCAACATGCATCCTAGAGACCCTGTACAAGAATCGACATTGATTGGAACGTTAAACACGAATAAGACAACAGATGCATTCTTGCGAATGTCTACGCGAATTGCGCGTAGCCCTGGTAGGGAAATTTATCGACAGAGGGGGAACCCGGATTAGGTTCCTTCGTTGTTATTATTGAGCAGCGTTCGCGACACATTTGCTCAAAACCAAATTAAATGTTTTGAAAAGTAGGAAAATGATAACAAGATTACGCTTTCTCGCTACAAAACATGCCGTATTATTAGGTCTGATTCTTCGATTGTTCTTGGCGTGGTTTCTTCCGCGGCTTCTCGACAATGAACGCTTCATTCCCGGTGTCGCGTACACCGACATTGATTTTTACGTCTTTACGGATGCGGCTGCTTATATACAACAGGGTCAAAATCCATTTAATCGCGCGACTTACCGATATACGCCCTTTTAGCGGCTCTTCTCGCATGGTTACCAAATTTGAATTACGGGCGATATCTGTTTTGTGTCGCGGATACACTTTGTGGCTGGCTCATTGTTCAATTTCGCAAGCAACGGAGAGAAGCGGATGAATCTTCGTCACTCACCGACGCCTTTTGGTGGCTCTACAATCCTTTGGCCATTAATATCTGCACGAGAGGTTCAGCGGAGAGTCTCATTGTTTTGTTACCCGTATTGACCACCGTTTGGATTGCGACCAACTACAGCCAATCCACTTGGGCGGCCTTACTGGGAGGAATCTGTCACGGAATTGCGGTTCATGCCAAGCTCTATCCCATTATATATTCGTTATCCTTCATTTGTGCGTTTGCCAAGACAGAAGAGACATCAATTCACGACCAACGAGCAAATCAGTCATCAGTCACGCGGTTGTTTGATTTGTTGAAAACATGGATAAAGCGACTCTTGCAACCCTTGCCAGTCATATTCGCTTTTTCTTTTCTCGCTACCTTTGTCGGACTGACAATGCTGGCTGTGGCGATGTACGGACCTAGTGCGCTGCAAGAAGGTCTGTTGTATCACTTTTCGCGGGTCGATCATCGTCATAACTATTCCATGCACTGGTACTGGATCTATCTCGCACGAAGTGACCCAGTCTTGAATATGGCTTGGGCGGGACGCCTATTGCTTCTTCCGCAATTGATTCTGCTCGTCTACACCAGTCTCGGTATAGCACCGCTGGATCTCAGTCTCGCTCTGTTTGTGCAAACATTCTTGTTTGTCGCGCACAACAAAGTGATCACCGCTCAGTATTTTACCTGGTATCTTTGCTTGCTGCCACTGTGCTCTTTTGACTTTCAAAGCCGCCGCGTTGTCAAAGCAGTCGCGCTTTTGCTTACTTCCGTGGTCTTCTGGTTGTTGTCGGCTTACTTGCTCGAAATGCAGGGATGGGCCGTACATCGGCTTGTATGGTGCGCGTCCGTTGTCTTCTTCGGGGCCAATGTCAATTTGCTGGGTGCGCTTTTGAGCACATGCAACGTGCGATCAAACACTAAGAACAAAATCAATTGATGAAAGGGAACGACAATATTGGAAAGCTATATTTGTATGGTTAGTTTATCAAAAGGCGATAACCGGAGAAAATTTGGATCTTGTGGTGATGAGATCATGAATGCGACGGGACAAATGATGCCGAGGACTCGTTCATAACTTGCGAAAGCGAAGCTAGCAGAGCCGACCTTGACTGATGGTACGCCGAAGCTTTTTCAGACAATGTAAACAGAGACGCCTCCGGACTTTTGACGGATGCGTAAACATGAGCGAGATTTTGTCGATGTTCAGCAACTTTTTGACGCGATGCTTCACTCTGTCGCATTCGGTGAGCAAGGAGAGCCAATTGATTGTAGTAGCGCCGTGTCGCGCTCTCGGGGTCTGAGGATGAAATTCTAGCTACTTGCGGAAAAGCAAGAGGGATACTCGAATAGGACTGAGCCAGTGTGCGAACCGACACTGGTGAAATGTGAACATCGCTCCCTTTAAACCTCTTCCTCGGTGCTTCTGAATCAGACTCGTCGTGAGTCCAGCATTCGGAACTGCTGCCTAGAGTATCGGCATCGGAAATTAGGAAAAGATCTGGCTCATCGAGATGGGGCATGGTAGATGTGATCGGAGTCAAATCAATCTGTTGTGAATCGAGAGCAAAGTCGTGGGGTAAATCGACGGTACCGGGTACAATTTTGTCTTCCGAGGATGATGATGGTTCATCGTTGGTCGACAAGTCCATCCACAAACTGTCTTCCTCACTGAACATCATGATGTTTATGGGCAAAAGAAGTATGTTTCAAGAGCTGGAATGAATGATAAAGTCTATCTTATACTGATCTTGCAACTCGGAATAGATGTTTCGCACTTCTACCTGTCTGTTTTAGATTTAATCGATGTTCAAATTGTGCCGTATCGTCGGCATAAAAGTTCCGTGTCGTATTGCAAAGATTCCATCCATGTGAAAATTACGAGTAGGTTTCGTTGATCTTCGTCTCATAATTATGAACAACTGTGTAACGGATAAGCCAAGACTTATAGAGAGCGTCTCACTATTTTCGTTACAAACAGGATTTCGAGTGTACTCGTTCTACGAAAGCAAAACTAACCTGGCCAAATCTCGGCGGTCCTGTCAGTTGAAACAAAAAGACTTTCCGATGTGCGTTTTATGCCTCTCCTTTTTTTTACCGTTACGAGGGCCTTCTTAGGAGGCCATCGTCGTTGATCCTTGGCTCTAACAGTAAAAACCGAAAATGACACAAACGGCTCTTTTTCGACAACGTAAACAGGAATAACTTGTTTCAAACAAGGACCGCGAAATTTATTTTTGTCGTTTCATTCGACGAAATGGCGACATTTTTGGCCGTGTTGTTCAGGACTCAAGACTGACTGTCAGTCGTGGTGTAACCCGAGCAATAATATTGTGGGAACTTTTAACAAGGTGTAAGCGTAAAAATCGATTGAATGTAGACTACATCGATTTGAAAAGAGACGTTTCCCAAGATCTTTCACCGAAACTATTCTTTTCTTAAAACTGGGTAGAGGAGCTTTTCCAGAGCATTAAGGCTCCCGAATATGCATTCCAATTCTACTATAGATCATAGTGTTGGTTTACGGGTGGTCCGACTGGATTTCTATCTCAAAAAAAACAATCGGTGGATTTTCATCCCGTTTCCCTTATCTGCCCACGGTCGTTCAATTGATAGAGTCTAATAATAATGGTGAGCTGCTTCTCCGAAATACATCTCATTATTCACCCGTGAAGCTTTCCCAAGCGTAAACTGAAATTCCACTATCGATCACAGTGTAAGTTCAAGGGTGGTCCGACTGGATTTCAGTCACGAAAAGACAATTATTTATACTCCGTATGATTTTATTACGCGTCTCCCCCATTTCTTTATGGTCGTTTCATTGCTTACAAACCTACTTGATACTCCGTACTTTTTATAATAAAGGTGAGTCACTTCTTCGAAACACACCTCATTCTTTACTCGTGAAGCTTCGTGCATTAAAAATTTACTATCGATCAAAGTGTTGGTTTACGGGTCGTCCGACTGGATTTCCATCTCGAGAAAAACATTTTGAATGATTTCATTCCGCCTTTTATTCTTTATGGTCGTCCATTTCTCATTGCTTACATAAAGTCTAACTTTCCCTCCTCCTCAAAAATTAGCGTCGACGACCAAGAACACCGAGTTTCTTTGGATTATTAATGTATAGTGTGTTATGCGGTAAGGATAAAGGTTATATAGGCTATTTGGGTTTACTATGATCGCGTTAAGGTCAAGGTTAAGCCTATTCGTAGAGACGTGCATCGTGCATTTTGACGCAATAAAAACACAACAATGTTGAGTCAGTATCTTTTCATTCGCATCTTGCCAACTCTGAAATCAGGAGTTGAATAACTGAAAGGTACTGCTGACCATGAGGGCAACCTTGTTGTATTTGCTTGTGACGTATGCGACGGCCTATTCGGTTTCGCCGATAGAAAGTCAGTCCTCGACGACGTTGAGCCGTCGAAGTTTCGGTGCAACCGTTGCCAGCGCTCTGGGTAGTTCGAGTGCTCTTTCGCGATCGCAAGCGGCAGTCGCGAAATCCGATCAAGAAGAAATTGACAAACAAAATATCTTAAAAGGTTATGTAAGTGTAGTAGACGCCGTGGACAAACTTAGTTCCTCGACACACCGCTCACAATTTGCTACTGCGAACTCGACAGTCAAGGCTCACGTACCTTCTCGATAACTGGGTAGATGAAACAACAATCTGCGGAGCTAATGACAATCCTTACACGGGTACGAAAGGATGCGAACGAAATCCCATGAAAGTCATGGACTACATGGGTTTTAAGAGTATTAAGGATCCTCTTTTCAAAGCAGATAAGACTATGAGACGGCTGGAGAGGCTCGTTCCGGCCAGTCGAGAATCCGATTACATCGAAGCTATAGAAAAATTCAGCGAGGCTGCTGAAGAAGCCAGCAACATGGCCTATGTGTCGAGTTGGGGTGAAGCGAACCCTGGTGGAGGCAAAGACCGAGTCGAGCTATTTATTGAACGGGCAAAGAAAAACGTAATTGACGCCAGAGATAGTCTGAGCACCGTTATTGAGATTTGCGAGCTCAAGTAACCAATAATAATAGTTAGTTTACTCTAGCATAAGTGTTATGCTGCGGAGGCGGCTATCGAATCAACACTTGATTCGGAAGTCTCTTCTAACTCGTCAACAGCCATTAAAATCTTCTGAAGAGCTGTCTTTGCCTTGGCGGCGCCATGGAGGTTTCCCGTGAGCTCTAGCACGTTTGCCATACTTCTTAATGAATGGGCTCCAAGCAAAGCTCGGGTGAGAGCAAAGGAAGGCTTTCTGAACAAATTGATCGAAAGTCCCAAAACCCCGTGTTTTCCCCTGCCACCATCTCGTATGACATTTCGAACAAATCAAAAGAGCATTGCCATTCAGGTAAAGCCTTCTCGTCTTTCTTTTGTGAAGATAAACAAAAATGAGAAACTCCAAAGTTGTACAGTATGATAGCTGGTTCGAGCTCATGATCGTTCTGGTAATCGGGAAAGGTGTGAAAAGAGTTGATACGAATGCACGTTGGGGTATGTTTTGTTCTCCACAGAGCCGTCATCATAGATGTATGATGGTATGGCCCATCGTATGAAATTGAATCGACGGCGAGTTCTGGTGTTGATGACTGATCATTTGTGGACAGCCTTTCTCTGGCTCGTTGAAGATCGTGATGTACTTTTGTAGCAAAACGAACTTCGTCCTCATGGTCAAGAATGTTGCTTTGATTAAGATTTATGAAACGTTTCATGCAAACGACAGAAGCCCTGAACGTCAAGTACGCATGCTGATATAACCCGCGCTCCAACATTCGCACGCCGATGTTGTTGAACGTAACGGCCGATCGGTAGCACAAGTGCATCGTTCCTCGATTGCAATTGAAACGGTAAGGGTGGCTAGAGTTGTGAGTGAAATAATGATGAAACATCGGTCTCTTTTGAAGATCTTCGTCCACATCACGGAACTTTTGACGATGATGGTGAACTTCGTGGCTTGAGATTTATGTGACCATGTGAAGCAAACTTCATGCGCCGGAAAATCAACTGCGTTTTTCAGTGACGATCGGCACCAAAATCTGACGCACTTGTACTGTCTTTGGATACCAGTACGTCTCCTCTTCCTAATTATTGACACTGTTTTACGTGACTACTACTCTCAAGTCCAGTGTCCGTCTATTAGCTATGCCCTCTCGTCTACTTAGGCTATGCGAATGATTCATCGATCATCGCCCAACGCCCAACGCCCAACGCTTTCTATAAGCTATGAGGCTAAAATACTCCATAAGTCCAACATGTGGACTAGAGGTCAATAATTGTTTTCTCGTCAATTTTCCTCAAAGCTTGGAGTTGGAGGACAAGGACCCAAGGACAAGAACTAAATCGTTTACGAAGAAAGGATAGATTCCGATTGAATTAGCATCTACGATATTCATTCTGTCGTTAGCCGTCATCGCTCAAGAGAGAGTTCACCTAATGACTAGCAAGATAGAAGTTGGCCATCTTCCAATGTCAAGCCACTTGCTAAGACTTGCAATCGCTGAAGTAGTCAATATGAGTTTACTTTAATAACTATTTTTCGTCTGATTTATTTGTCGATTCGGCGTTCTGTTCACGCTGTGCTAGACCAATCATTGAAACATAAATGGTTTTTGACGTGTTCGCAATGGCAAACACAAACGCTTCTAAAAGGCGAGATAGCTTTTCCTGTCAGATACAAATCGAATAGTGAGATGCCGACGACGAATCATATTGACAGCGGCTGCGTTCGCTTACCCTGAAATTTTCATTTATTGTCATTTCACTGTATTCGGCTGTCTCGTACAACTGTAAGAGATTTTGGCGTTGCTCGGTAAAACAGCTTGGAAAGAAATCGGGGAAGAATCGTTGGATTGCTCCAAATACCAAAACGTGTCCGATTGGTGACAAAGGGATGATTAAAATGATGACGAATGGAATGAAAGTAATGATATCCTTGAAAGTTCGTCTGTGGCGGGAATCGAAATTTGAGTTACGACTTTCAAATCCAACGTTCTTTCCAGCTTTGTCTTACCTAAGGGTGCGAACCTCTCGTGGCTCCAATGTGTAACCTTGCACCGCGCGGTTAATTAACCGTAAACAATAGACATTATCATTCCAAAAAAGCCGCACGCCTTTGACGTAGAAAGCCAACCCTTTCTTTGTTTTGTCCAGAAGGTCAACGGACCAACGCTTTATACTTTCTCCGTCAAGGGAAAAACCGGTCACAAGATAATCGATGCCCAGCCGCCGCTTAAAATCAGTTACTTGATCCGTAACAACCAGTAGTACATCAGCGTCAACCTTTTCTTCCGCTTCTAATTGTCGACTGAGACTATCTATTTGCCCCGCAAGCAGTCCAAATTCAGCGACATTTAGACGGTCTTGAAGTGGGATGTAGCCTTTCAGAGCTGTGTTACCCAGTTCACCCAGCAAATATGTGTAGATTCTCTCCAAATCATAGATGAGAGATTGAAATGCCAACTTTTCTTTCAAAATCTCAATAGACAAGGCGGATGCCCGAATTTTGTTTCGTTGCTGCGGTTCCAGAGACGCAAGACGAATGTTGGCGACGGCTTGCCCCGCGCTCAAGGCAGAATTCAACAAAGCCATGTGCTCGGCTTCTACTTTGCTGAGTTCGCTCTTTAGCTCATTCAAACGCTTGCGGGCTTTTCTAATTTGCGGTGTCTCTTCAATCTGCGCTGTGACAACTTTGGCTGGTGCATGAGATTGGTGATGATTCGCGTTGCCATTTCCGTCGGTTTCGTCTTCCATAGCCAGATCAGGATCTCTTCCATTAATGCGAGCCCAGACGGCTTTCCCAAATTTACGCAAAGCAGCCTGGTCTTGTAGCGCACCGTCCCAGTCAACAGTACCGTCGTCGCGGACATAGAGATTGGGATCATTGGTTTTACTATCTTTCTCACGTACGTTGGTTTCCTTAGTCCTCGTCGTAGACTTATCCGAACCTTCTTTGGTTGTTTTGGATCCTGATGGTAACTTTTCTCGCACCACTTCGGGTAATAACGAGATCGCAAACGGCAGGTCGATCTCACTCGATTCAACATCCAATTCGTTGTCTCGTACGACATTCAGCAACGACTGCCGAGTTCGCACAATCCGCTCCAATAACGCGGTACGCTCATTATCCGTATAAACGACACTACCCATGCCCACACCAGGTTGCAATGCACAGTTCAACAAAGACGATGATTCTGTTTCTTCGTCCGGTTTGCCACCAACTTCGGGCCCTTCACAGCCCAAATCGCGGATGCGTTTGTTGAGTTGCCCAATCAGTTTTTCATAATCCACCGCTCGTTTTCGCTTGCGCTTGGGATCACTGGCTAGTGTTTCGACGCTAATGGCGAATTCGGCCGCTGTCATATCCTCGAGCGTCTCGCGGACCCACATGAGATCTTTGAGTCGCCGCAATTTGGCACTCGCGGATTCGGGTTCGGTTGTCGTCTTTGATTCAAATTTGCTGACTTCGTTGTCTAAGTCATCATTATTTTCCGTTGTCGATTCGGATACGCTGGAGAGTGACGCATAGGATGATGCTGTTCGACTGTTTCGACTCGAACGGACGAGATTTCTCGCGAGGGCAGCTGCTTTTATTGTTGCATATCTTGTGCCGAGAGAAAAAGCGTCCGCTTCAAGTAACAGCACTAACACCAACAATCCTCTATACAATGAAAATAAAATCATTTTGATATTGCAATGATAAAGACTGCAAGAAGTAAGTGACCATTTCTCTCGTCTGGTGTTTAGTGTTGAGTTGATGATCGCTCTGCGGTGCAACGCCCATGCTTCGCCGGTTGCAGGTTGCAGTTGGTCGATCATGAGTCACGAGATGTCGTGACCCATCAAAAGGAGTGTGCGTCGTGCAGACGGTCGCAGAAACACAGCGTCAACGAGGTGTGAGTGTGATGACGTGAGACTAGACTGAATGAAAGAGAACATTACATTCTATAGTACATTGTACATGACACTTCAGACCGGCGTTTCGTAACCTTCGTAGTAATTTCGGCCACGGACAATAGTCTGCGGCTTTATGACCGCATGAACGAAAGATCGATGACTTTACGACTCTCGTTTCTCGTTTCTCGTTTTCCGATGACTATCCCTCATGTATAGCTCAAAAGGTTTTTTTTTTTTTTTAGTCTTGACAAGATTGAGTTCGGCGGTTTTTCCTTCTTACTATCGCGGGACGGGCTTATATTTTGGGATTTTGGGACTGTAAGCCACAAGTAGTGCGCAGTACGCAGTACGCACTTTCTCCGGTCGCGGTTCCGCGTTCCGCGTTCGGCGGTTTTCAAGTTCATTGCAATCCCGATTCCCGATCTCCCGATCTTATTCGCGGTCCCCCATCACAACGTTTCGCCTTTTTTCTCGTTGCCTTTCATCGACACATTATTTCACAATTAACTCGATTTTCATTTTTCATGGCCGATCCAATAATACTTTTCCACTATAATATAATGACGGCGCTCTTTTCATTTCCTCTAGCATACGCAAGAACGAATCAAAACAAGCTGTTGCCGTTCAAAAGACGAAGCCCTTTATCGTGTAAATCATCCTTCTTCGTCGAAAAGGAGAACTACGACGACTTTCTTCTGTCAAACGCACCATTCGCTTCTGCCCTGTTGTTTCCGTAGTAACGATTCCGAATCGAAGGGATTATACAAATTGGGAACGGGAGAATTTGTGGACATCGGAAGAAGATCAGATTCGTGATAAGAAACGCAACAAAATCGAATTTGCATACGAGAATGGAGATTGGCGAGAGGTGAAGGAAGAGCAAGACTTTATTTTCGTCAGAGGACAATGGATCCATCCGGTTCACGTATGCAATGCGTATAGACGCTTACAAAAGCGTCTGGAGATGGAGTTGTCTCTACAAAAATAATGCCGAGTAGACGGCTGCCGCGAACATGCTATCAATTTTTAAACAATAAGATGAACAAAAGAATAATTCAAACATTTTTGTAGCAAATGGCAAAACCTGGTCCTATAAAAGAGGCACCTCTATTCGTTGTCAAACACTCCATCGTAAAGTCAACACAACAAAAAACTCCAAACAAACTGTTTGAACAATCAATAGAAAAACTCCAGGCTGAAATTCTGCTTGCAAAAGAATGCAATCGTCGACTGGCACCCACGTACGGATAGCTTGACAAATGTTTGTGTTGTTCGCTAGCAATTGGCGACTCCATGGCTCCAACGCGGGGGTCAGCACCAATAGAGCCATGCACCACACGGCCGATCCCATGAGAGGGTGGCAGGCATACAGCCACGATTGACAGACTCGCGACTGTTTGGGTGCCACACACCACACGGCGATGGACAAAGCGAGTGCCATGACCGGTGCCACAAACACGGTGGTCATCAGTACGATTCCAAGCAATCCAATGATCCAGTCCGATGTCCCCGCGGCCGCTCCGGATTGTCCCAGCATTTGTGGAAGACTCCATAAAGTCAGTGGTTGAGGATCCGGACTGAATTGCGGTGAGGACCATTGCAGCAGAGGTAACGTATAAGCTGGTATCCATAGTACAACACTGAATAGACCAAGTTGATAGATCAGAACGGTCCTGCAAAATAATGACTTGTGTGTAGGAGTTAGCAAGTTTGCATACCAAGGTGCGTCCACCGATAACGATCCATTGTTCTCATTTTCATCGTGCAGTACTGGATGAAAGCTGACAACGGGGCCTTCTATTAATGACGTATCTTCCAAGACTACCATAGATGGTGTTTCGTCCTCACTTGGTACAACAGTGCGTACGAGAGGCCGCTCATTCTGAGCGGTTTCGGTAGCAACGGGTCGAGTATTGTTGTGTATTTGCGAAGGAGGCCATCGTAGAAACACCAATGCCAAAAGTGCGGATGCAACACCCGTCACGTAGGCAACGAGACCTCCTTTGGCTTGAGAGTGAACCGTAATCGATGATCCGGTCCAATGTAATTGCATGGAATCAACTGCCAGTTGCAATACTGCCAAGAAATAAAACAAAAATAGGGCCCATCGTATAGAGCATTCCATAACGGATCGAGGAGAGGTGCCGTAATAGTGTTTCCAGTTCCAATTCCGTGGCCGATGCGCATCTCTCAGAATTAATGCGGGTACCGAAACCATGAAAACACAAGGAACGACTAAAGCCGATATCCCTAACAGTGCCACATTTTGAAATTGCGAGAGAATGCCTGCCAAATCAATCGTCAGAAGTGGTAGAGATGTTGTGGCAAATGGTGCTTGAATCGTCACAAAGGTGACCGACCAACTCGTCGAGGCAAACGCGCCCCACATGAATCCCAAATGCAGCAATGAGGCGGTTCCAGATCCCACCAGCAACCAATAACCGGCATTCCACTCCTCTGTGCCGCTTTCTTCTACGAAATGAGTGATAGTCCTCGTCGTTCGCCAGTGCAGCAGCGACGGCGCCCTTTGTTCGAGCAGTCGAGAAAATGGATTCGATATCAAAGGATCATCATCATTTGCCGGCCAAAACGATAACAAGGAAGGCTCTTCGTTGTCGAGATGTGATGCTAAAAGTGGTGTTTCCATTGATATGAAAGAGAAAAGACAATAAAAAGGAAGAATCTTGTCAAGAATGTAATTTTTTTGTTGTCATGTTGTTGTTATCGCGTTGTGTCGTGTCCCAAAAATCTGGGCGCTTTTCACTTCACGTCCCAGGAAAAGGAGGGCGCGTGATGTTTTGACGTCTCCGGAAAATGTGGGCATGTCATGTTTTCACGTGTCCAGAAAATGTGGGCGAGTCATTTTTGACGTACCCAGAAAATGTGGGCGTGTAACATCTTCACTTCCCCAGAAAATGTGGGGACGTCATTTTTCATCGTACCCAGAAAACGTGGGCGGGTGGTGTTTTCACATGTCCAAGAAATGTGGGCGCAACAAGCGAGACGTGCGTTGCAAATGCAGCTTAGGACATCGCAGTGTCCGAAATGAAGAATGTTTGTCTAACCAAACCAGTGAAATGAAACTGTTGTTCTGAGGCACGACAATCTGCGGCTCGACTTCTTTATAGTAAAATACGCAGCAGAAACGTTTTGCATGGCTCTTTGACGTGAATTTATATTGAAGTGTAATAGAAATGCTGCTAAAAGATACTTCATTTCAGCAACGACAAATGGAGCTTAATAAATGCTGAAGAAATCTGATTCATTACGCGTGACTGAACTGTAGTCGTGGATAATGTAAGTAACACTTTGGTCTATAATAGATTCTTTTGTCAGGCGGGTGTACGAAGTACAATACGGTTCAGGATAACACACCCTTTTACCGTTTACCGTCCCTACTAACTTTTGCATCCGCCTTGCTTTTGCCCTTTCATTGTGTTGCAAGCTGGCCCTCGAGTTTGAAAACAATCCTCTTTGTTGCGTTGGAAGGTACGAATCATTGTTTTGTTCATTGATTATTCATTAGAGAAATATCCGTAGTGTTTAATATGTCATCTCAAATTCTGTCGGCATCGTTCTCATTTGCGCTCCTTTCGACGTTTGTTTTCCATTCTAGTCGATTAAAAACAAAAAAACAACCATGCCGCGCGTCCCCCGTGAATATGTTGAGTGTGATCAACACGAAAAAGCTTACCAGAAACAGGATGCCGTCTTTGTGGCCCGCAAGCGTGCCATTGGCGGTGCCGACAACAAACCCATGCGCTGGTTCAAATCCGTAGGTCTCGGCATCAAGACGCCCGCGGCCGCCATTGAAGGAAACTACGTCGACAAGAAGTGCCCCTTCACTGGGAACGTTTCCATTCGTGGACGTATTCTCAAGGGATTGGTCATTTCCACCAAGATGAAGAGAACGATTGTGGTCCGACGAGACTACTTGCATTTCATTCGAAAGTACCGTCGATTCGAAAAGCGTCACAAGAACATTGCGGTGCACTGCAGTCCGGCATTCCCTGTCAAGGAAGGTGATATTGTTACCGTCGGACAGTGCCGTCCCTTGAGCAAGACGGTGCGTTTCAACGTCTTGGCGCATGAGCCTCAGCGTGTGATTGCTGGAAAGAAGTCGTTCCGTGTCTTTTAAACAAACATACTTAGGTACTACTTGCTTTCGTAGCCTACCATTCCTTTAAACGCAATCACAAGCATTGGTAGTTTCGTTTCGAACATGCTTTAGGATGTTTATAGGGGAGAGTTGCGAACACCATGTCGATGTTTTAGCTAGGGATACAGATACGATAAGTCAGTGTACCACCGGAAACTCTCTAGAACTATGCCATGTTTGCCGACGCTTCATTTTTAAAGCATTTGTCAAATGCATTATTTAGTCAAATGCGTTCGTCGCTTACTCGTTAGCAGAAAAGCGCCAGAATCTCTATAGTTTTCTAATTGCAGCAGCTAGCATTTGTACATGGTACGCAAACGCAAATTAGGGAAAGACTAGGAAGGAAATACTCAAGTCACTTCTCAAGAAAGTGCCGCACCTGAATTTTTTTTTTTTTTTTTTTTTTGAAACTTGTCCTTTATAGTATTACT
This sequence comes from Fistulifera solaris, assembly GCA_030295235.1. NCBI lineage: Eukaryota > Bacillariophyta > Bacillariophyceae > Naviculales > Stauroneidaceae > Fistulifera > Fistulifera solaris. The sequence continues at coordinate 732,495 of AP026138.1, read as the reverse complement.
TTCTCTACTATGCTTGTCTAACACGAGGATCAGTTGTACGACGTATCTGGTACGCTCAGAAGGGAAACGGTAGATCGCGAAGGAGCACCATTGAGGATAAGGTTAGTAGATAGACAGACCAGCACCATCTAACCAAAGCGGATGAGAGCTAAGGGGCAAACCACTACTGGCTGCGCAACAGCATAGAAACGGAACGGACTAAGGAAATGCTCAATCGAGAGCCGGACATAGCCACATACAACAGAATACTGTTTGTCCCATTTTAGTGCTAATTTCCCAGCAAGCTTTTTGATCGCAAGATTAGCCTGCTTTCCAATCAATCCATCTGCCGGAAAAGACCAACGGGGTGAAATCAATACGTTGGGCTTCACATTTGGGGCCATGTTTGTCGAATTTCTCTTTTCGCTCGTCTTGCTAAAAAGAATTTTAGGGTCAGTGGTAACATAGGAATCAGCCTCAGTGTCAACGATAGATACATCAAACATGGTGAGACGACGTCTTTTCCAAAATTCATACACGGAGATACTTTCAATTTGCAGAATATTTTACGCTCGGTTTACCAAAGATTAAGTTTTAAGAGAGTAACGAGTCCAAGCTATCCGAGACATCCTTCAAGGGGTCGCTGCTGGAACTACCGTCCAAGTCATCCAAAGAATCGCCCCAGTCCCATCACAATATCGCTGGCAGCTTTTTTCTCAGCTCCAGTCGCTGTTCCTCCATCTTTTTGTGATACAAAATGGCCGTTTTGTTCGGGCGTTGTCGTACACCATCTGAGAGTTCTTCAACATGTCACCCGGCTCCGGCTCCAATGTCTTTGTACTGAGAGCAATACGTCCATTGACCTTGTCGTGATCAATGATCATGCACTTGACGGCCATACCGGGTTGCAGGACCTTCTCCAAATCGTCGATGCGATCGTAAGAGATCTGAGAAATGTGCAACAATCCCGACATGCCACCGACTTCGACGAAAGCACCGTAAGGTTTGAGGGCCTTGACGATACCTTCGACCAAATCACCACGGCTCAAATCAGCCATTTGTTGTTCCACAATAGCCTTGCGGTTAGATACGACCAATTTGCCGTTCTCTTGGTTAACTTCAAGGAATTTGAGTTTGAGAACCTGGCCGATGAGGGATTCATCTGGGAGCTGTCCAGCCAAATGCGATCCAGGAAGGAAAGCACGAAGGCCTTCAATCAAGCAGATAGCTCCACCGCGGTTCACAGCCACAACTTGGGCCTCCACAACTTCGTCTGCTTCCGAAAGTGTCAAGACCTTCTCCCAAGCCTCCTTGTATTGAATTCGCTTGACACTGACGATGAGCTGACCATTCTCGTCTTCTTCACTGATAATTTGAAAGTTCATGGGTGTGTCGAGAGGAATGACATCGGAAAGACCGGCGTTGTCGGCCATGTAAAGGGAGGATTCCTGAGCGGGCAAGAACGCCGAAGCCTTGGCTCCGATGTCTACCAAGCATCCCTTTTCTCCCGAATATTCGACAGCCACACCCTGTACTACCGAGTTTCGTTCAAAGGCGTATTCGGTTACCGAAACCGCTTGAGCGAAATCTTCATACGAGAAAGGGACTTCCTGATCCGTGGCGATAAATCGAGGACCCTTGTACAATTGCTTCAATCGATCGAATCGAGTCGGTCCTCGGGCTTTTGATTTCTCTTCGCTGCTGGTGGATGTCTCCGTTTGTTCGGCGACAGCGGACTGGAAACGGGCAGTCGAGGTTCTGTTGATTACGTAGTATAAGAGAGAGAGGAATTGACGCTGAATTAGAAACGGCGTGTTGATGATGATGCATTTCTTCAGCAAAAGCAAAGTGTGCAACTGCGCTACGAAATCTGTTGCACCTTCAAAGGCGCAACAAATCGATCTAGCTAGTACAAAAAACTACAGCAAGCAATTCATCTTTCTAAAAGACGAGAGACACCGACGATAAAGCTCTTCTTCTCTCGCAATAGCTTCCACTCACCTCGAAGCCACAAAGGCCACCGACGAAAAAGCACTAGCGGAAGTAACAAAGGCGGCAAGGGCGGCCGCTTGACAAATCTTCATCTTCTACTGTGAATTGATGACAAGTCTTTATTATAGAATGGAAAGGTATATGTGGAAGTCCTTTCGAAACGAAATTAGAACCGTTCGATGGCTGTTGTTGTTGAGGAAGCCGTCGATCGATGGGTGATGGCAGCGAGAGCGTCTTTTCCCTCACTGTTTGAGTCAGTCTTTCCCGCCGACCACGAAACGAGCCGACCGCGTAAAATCCGCAACAGTTCGAAGGTCAGACACTGACGTATGGCGTTCTGTTTTTGTGTGGTGGTGTCAAGCGTCTGACGAGTACCGTATTGTACTATTCAGTGAAGTGCGAATGACCTTCTATGTGATTTGTTGTACAAAGGGATTGGTATGAGAAACGTGTATGAAGAAACATGTACGCTGCTTTTTCGAGGCAGAAATCGAAAGGTGGACCTTCTGAAGTTGATGGCGGCGAATGTTGATGATGAGTTGAAGACAACAAGAGTTGCTAAAGGATCTTCAGTTTACATTCGAAGCTTGTCAAGGATCTTTGCTTGCCAGTAATTAAGCGCTTTGAGAGTTTGTAAACGGTCAAGAAAATTAACACGACAAATCATGGGAAAGATTTCATTCGTCACATCTTGCGTCGCAATAAGCCTGATGCTAGGCTCGTTGTGCCCTTTCACGCTTTCCTTTGTGATCCAATCGAGAACGTTTTGCCGTACATCTAATAATGTTTTCCAACTCAAGTCAACAACCGACGAAAAGAGCGAAAAGGAAGAGAATGTAACGCGGACTTCGTTCGGACAAGCCGAAGCATCGCTGATAGAAGAAGCCGATCGCAAACGACTCGATGATATGGGTGACTTTGATGCGAATCCTGCGGTACGTTCACTAGAAACCGATGTTTATTTGAAGGTGCTTTAGGGCTTCGTTTCGTCTCACGGCTCTTTCTTTTCCCACAATAGTACAAAAGACGAAAAAATTGAAAAGATGAGAGAGGCCATCCGGGCCCGAACGGCCGATTTGGGAATGGAACGGTCCAAAGTGTCGGCGGACTATATCAAAAATAGAGAAATGCAGGCCTTGTCGGGGGTGCACAGCAAGAGCGTGAAGCGGCGGCGAGCACCATGTTTGGAGGGATCGATCTCAGTAAGATAAGTACCGATGAATCCTCTGTAGCGAATCGGGGACAGTGGGACGAAAACACGCCCACCATGTTCTATGATCCGGAAGAAGAGATGTCACTGGAAGAACGTCAAGAGGTGGATCCGGTTATGATGAAAAATCCGATTGAACAAACGATCAGCGAACTTTCGGGTGCCAAGTGGCCTACCGTGTGGAGTGCGGGACGAGAAGTACTGATCATGTTCGCCGTAGTGGCCTTTTCGTGTCTTTTTGATTATCGGTGCCGACAATTTACTACGACAACTATATACGGCGGTCGGATTCATTCCCTCAAAAGAAGATATTGCTAATTATGCGTCGCGTTTCGATGGCTTGGATCTTCCACCGGGATGGATGAATAACATGAACGAACAGGATGTGGCCAAGCTTGCCGAGCAAGTCAATTCTGTTCCAACAAACTTGCCATCTTTGTAAATCTTCTATGCGAAAAATCCATTACATGGGGAAGATTCGTACCGACAAGATGAAATTAATCCCATTGCCATATGTTGCTGAAACTGGTCGACAAGGACAAACATAAACTTTTTAAGCGTCCCGGGTTTCCATGTTCTTACTCTTGTTACAGTCATTTACAATTCACTAGATCAACTATACGTTCCATGCTCTTGTCTCACGTATTTGCGGTTTGGGTCGATTTCAGGCTTGACAACACTCCCATCTTCAAATAATAATGATTTTTGTTACGTAATCGCGTCGCTGGCAACTAGAAAGGTTAAACAGGCGATTTCAACACTATCTCGGTGGGAGTTTGTCCAGTCCTAGTAGGTCGTCGGAAAACATTGGGCGGGTGTTTCTAGTCGGTGTCCTGTTGAGATTCAAGGCCGTATTTGGGTAATTGCCTAGGCTCAAATTGGATATTCCTGTGACTCCTGCAATGCCATGTGTCGACTGCGTGTATGGAAGATTCGATAAAGATAGCAATGCCTGATCGATACCCATCGTACTTCCTAACGTTGAGTTGTTCAAGCCATGATTGCTGAGGAGTGAGATCGGTGCGACGACGGGACGCGGTTGCTGATGGGCCATTAACAGACGATTCTGACGCTCTAGAAACTGAATGTTGGCTCCAGCGACTTGTATTTGACGCTCCAAATCGGCTTTCTCTTGTTTGAGCTTCGCTACTTCTTCCTGTAGTTGAGTGGTCAAGTCTTTGCAGCGCTGTCTGGCTTTTGCCGCGCACGAGCGATTGTAAGCGCGACGGGCTTCGAGTTGCTGCGCTTCGTACGCCGATAGACGACTCTCATCAATGTAAGATCGCTTCTTTCGACTCGAAGGCTGTATGGGTTCCTCCGCTTGATCTTCAGGCCGGTCATTTTTCGCAGTGCTATCCGTTGCGTTGTTGATAGAGTCAGACATGGTTTCCAGCGACAGCAGGAAAGCTTATTCGGTCCAGTCGATTGCTTTTCGTGTTTCACTCAAGACGCTTTGAAATAAAATGGTGAATTGGTAATTTGTTGTCTCACAATGCCGAATTCTTGCTCATCATAAAGTTGTCGTTGGTATCAACGCTGTACTTTTACTTATGAAAAATGGACTACGAAGGATGGCGTTGAATACGTTTCCTGCGGCTTGTCCCGTAGCGGCACTTCGCCGCCCCCCGCAACACGGACCTCGTGTCCCATTGTCGTTGAATGCAAGATGCTGCAATTCACGACGTCCGCAGACGTACTCTCGACTATCCCATTCCAAGCATTTAGGGTGTTCGGATTTGTCGGATGACGTGTTGGTAACGTATTTAACAAATGTAGAAATAAGTCGTGCTGGACACTTGTTTTCGGACGCTCTAGAGATCTTGGGATCTTAAAGTCACTGATAAGTAGGTTAAAGAACTATTTCGACGAATATTTATCGTGCAGGCGCAATGCCTAAATACGAAATACGAAGTAATAAAAGATTCGCTGGAAACTCAAAAACCGAAAGCAAACAGCAAACAAAAAACAAAAGATAACGTCATCTGTCATCTGTCACCTGTCACCTGTCACTATCATTTGTCGCTCGTCAAAAGTCGCAAAACTCTCTAAAGAGGTCTTTTTAGTAAGAAAGAGAGAGTCTCGAAATGCCGATTGCGAATAATCGCCAATCGCCAATCGAAAGACTACAAGTAACGAGGTATAAGGTTAGATACGTGGTGCGTGGTGCATCTTTTACGTGGTACATGCAACGTTTAACCTTTAACCGTGCAACAACAAGCACAGCAACACCAACATTTATCGATAAAGTAAAGTACAATAGGGAGAATTGAGCATTGAGAATTGAGAATTTAACTCTACAATCTACAACCTTACAGTTGACACTTGACACTTTGCGGGTGGCTTGGATGCTGGATGCTGGGATCCGGCTCGTCATCCGTCATTATGCACCTGACATCTGACCTCTGACATCAGATAAGAGATAATGATTGCTTCATCAGACTCGAGACAGTTGAATCGCTGTTCCTTTTGTTCGTTTGGTGCTAGAGGTTCAACAACTTCAATGGTCCCTTTTGTTGGATCAAAGGGAGAGAGAAGAGAGATGGATATTGGGCACTGTGAAACGGATACATCTGCGACCTTTTGCTTTCGGGGTCTTGCTTGTGGTGTCTCAGATCCCTTGTACCATGTGGCAAGTGGCAAGCACCATGCACGAAGCATCGGAGTAATTTGTACCAGGCATCTTGGTTATTCGACAAGGCAAAAAAAGAGATGATGATTACTTCGTATTCCGTATTTGCTATCTAAGATCTGAGATGCGAGTGCGAGGACATGAGACATGAGACGTAGGTGAATCATTCAACTATTTAGTAAATATTGAGAGTCCGGAATGGTTGCAGATTGCAGGGTTGGAGTACTAAATACATAGACCTAGTCAAGAGTATAGATTATAGAAGCTAAAGACTACGTATATAATTTTTCATTCTCTTTGTTGAAAATTGAAAACTAAGAACTGAGATACTGTTGCTGACTGACCGAAGAAAGCACGCCATATGCGAAATGGCATCTGGCTCATGTCTTGGGCTCTGGCCTCTCTATAACTCTCTAGCTAGCCCAGGAACGGCGTTAAAATTCTGCCTCTTTGTAGACCTTCCGTACAATTTTGTACTGGAGGCAGAATTTTAACGTCCTTCAAGGTTATGGGTTGTGGGTTCGTAACGCGTGATTGGAATAGAGTCGTGGTAGACGGTGTACATTCTATTTCTAACTTGGGTACGCAAGACAACGTTTATTAGCATGTCCGATGTAAACAATCGATGTGCGTATTGCAAGTGCTGCTAAACATAAAGTAATAATAGCTCCTAAAGATAGCAGAACGAACGGAGATTTATAGATGTCTTTCTAAAAAAGACCATGACTCATGACTGAAATGCAGTCTTGGGAAAAGATGCATAGATTATTCGTTCGTGTCTGTGATGAAAACGAAAGCCAGCGTTTTTCAAAGCATACCCTATGTGCTATTGCAAATGCTTCTAAGCATGAATGCGTTGTTATGGCAACAATCATAGCTTACCGAGCTAATGGAGCGAACGCAAGTGTAGAGATATTTTGCCTCCAAAAAGCCGTTATATATTCATCATGACTGGAAATTCTCCGTATTCTTTGTATTGCACAGAGAGCGAATAAACGCAATAAATAAAATAGAAGTCATGTGTTGTCAGATACTTACTTAGCCAAATTTCTGCTAGTGCTAGATTCGTATAGTTATGAGGAAATTATGCATTGTGGATTGCTTGACGTGCCGTGTCATCAAATCAACAGACAAACTATTTCATTCTTGATCAAACTCTTCCAAAACATCCGTTAACATCTTGGCAGCCGAAATCTTCTCGTGAGAACTTAAGAAGAGCGGAGGAGGCGAGACCGCGCGTTGTGGAGTCATAGCATTGAGTGAACTGAGTGTGATTTTGTTCTTCAAAATAGAACTGATCACGTAGCTTTTATCGATTCCAACACTCCTTCGGTCGTTGACCGCTTCTTGCGGCTTGGGTTCGGGACTAAGCTTTCGTCGGGGCCTTCGTGCGGGTCGCTGGCCTCGACACAACGATTCAAATGTACTGTCCATCGAATGGGATCGAGCGGGGGCGTCTCTAGCTCCAATGTGTCGATTCATTTCTGCGCGAGGTTGAGTTCTTTTCATTTCCTGTTCAACTCGTGGCTCTCTTCCTTGACCAGGCTTCTTGAGCATCATGCTTTCATTATTGACAGCGCCAGACCAACGATTCTGACCGGAGTGACTACCATCCCACGAAATCGATCGTGCCGGTATTCCACGACGGAGATTGATTTTAAGGAAGCCGACAATGGATGCGCTGGGCTCACTGCATTATCAGTAACTACCGACAGCGTATCGATCGGGACTTGTAGCAACTGGTGCAAAGGTAATAGCAGCATCGTATGCTTTCGAATAGCACACCGCAGGAAATTTTGCGTAAGAAGTGAGAATGTTATTTCAATATCGCTTTGAAATGAACTAAAAACCCAACCAGAAACCAAGCAGCAGGAAGAAAGCGAAACCTTTTTGCTACACAACAAGAACAAAGCAGCAAACAGGGAGCTTAACCAGTAATAACGTTCGATCGTTCTCCGTCGTCACCTGCGGTTCTTGATTGTTCCGCGTAACTTTATCGTCCGTTGCGTTGGGGTTTGGGCTTGGGGGTGGAGTTTTCGGGGCGTTTCTTATTACTAGAGAGTATAAAACGCTTTTGTAGGATGAAAACGACTTTTGAAATCGTATCGGTATCTTTGCTCAGAGTTATTCAGTCGTGTTCAACGTTTTAGATGAGTCGTTAAGAATTGGATTATCTTCAAGCAGTGACAAAGAGAGCGATGCTAGGGTGACAGGTGACATGGAGACCAAAGATCCTAGTTCTTAGACTAAAAGGCGTATCGAGTATTAAAGTAATTAAATTATGAATAAGTTGTTATGAGTTATCACCTAGTGGGGGTCTGAAAATTCTACTGTTTCGGTACAATGGAAGCTTCGCGAGACACGTTCTCGAGTGCTAGGCATCGCGGGGAGTTGAAAGACTTTCTTTTGAAAATTGGCGACTTGGAGTGATCTCGCAAATTCGTTGAGTCGGAGACGCCAAGTAAGTGCGGCTTGCGCACTTTGCTCTCCAGCTGCTGGTTCTCGTCCTTTCCTTTCACTACATCTAATTCTATTTCTGCTGGATTGCAGTTGATTCCTCGTATACTTCGTTGACGGACCGGAATACGCAACGGACCACTGCCTCCGGTGCCGCCTGCGAGAATGGTGTTGAGGTCTTGGCAAGAGACTTTCAGCGAAATTTTCTTCAAGTGGGAAACATCATCGGTTCCGTTTTTGCAAACAAACTCTCGGCTTCCTTGGCGACTGAGTCTCAATCGACGGTTGCTGCCCGATTTCTCAAGTGTTCGCCTTTGTCCTGATTTCGGTAAACTCGGAAGTTTCTCTGTTTGTAGGTGTTTGATGCTGAGTTGGCGTACAGGTTTGACCAATGGAGAAGCGAGGCTAGGGCGTGAAAGTCGGGGGCGAGGTGATGATGTCGAGTCTTTCGTTTCAAAACTTGGACTGATTCTTCCAGCTTTCTCTTCGGCTTCGTTGCTGATGTTGGTCGGGCGTGCTTTTGGGACATTGCCTGGTATACTCAACCAACGCCTTTCGTCTCGTCGCTCGTAAGCCATCGGCCGACGCTGACATTGCACTACCGAAATTCGTCTCGAGTGGCTTCGCGCGTTGTCGCAAGCGATCTCCAAGTCACTCAACGATGTTTCCAGAATACTGTGGAGTGGAAGCAAGCTCATTGTTTTGATTTATGTGTTGTGAAAGTCTTTCAATGTTGACAAAATACCGTTTGAACTTTGACCTGCTCATCAAGCGACTTGTCTTTCACACATTGTGTTGTTGTGGCGGGATAGCCTCTCTTTTTCTTCCTCTCATCGGCGGCGATGTTTTCATTGGTCGGATGTCGGATCTCCTTCCACAGATCGGAACGGCAAGGAACGACGAATAACTTCAATTAGAGGAGGAGATTTTTTTAGAATGGAGAGCTCATGTCATCGTATTCGTGATGTTCTTGGTGTTCTTGACTTTCCAGGACAGTCAATGTCGCAGGAGTTTACCAAATGTACAGTCACCTCACAGCGAAAAGACAAGACTGGACACTAAGTGAAAATTTTCAGCCAGCTACTATTGTCTCAGAAGTAGGAATAGTATTCCGAGTCGTAAAATAGTTCTTGGCAATAATGACTCCCATTTCCAAGTTGATTTACCTTCGTTCTTCGCCATCACCCGCGAGAAAAATTAATTGTCTAGAGTTTTCACAGGCTGCCAATAAGGTCTTAGCTTAAGAGTCAAGAGCGCAAAGAGCGCGTTACCCCTAACGTAATACGTGATCTAGCCATATTTTACTTCTTTGGACTTCTTAATTTTTATTTTATTTGGTTCCCGATAAGCTCCCGCAGCGCTAGATCCTAAAAGAGCCGTCTCAGTCCCAAGTCCAAGCCTCAATGAAAAAGCCAAGCGCGAATCTCCACTTGCTTGGTAAAACAGTAGCGATTAATCTAATGATTGGCTTTCAAAAACTGAGACACCCCGACTAAAGGCGGTCACAAGCTAAGGAAAGAATTATCAATACGTTACCAAGCAAGTCATGAGTCCCGTTTGTTGCATTATAGCAGAAAGTAAAAACGCTGCCCTCTGTTTACCAGGTAACGTTTAACAGCTTAACAACATAGGCAGGCAGTGTGCAAAGCGTCTAAAAAATGGAGGCAAATCGCAGGGGCATGCGTTTTCATCAACACGTCAACTTGGACTCATAATATCAAGCATGAATTAATACATTGGTGAGGACCAAGAGATATTTTTTACGCAATGATACTTTCCGAATCCTGCGAGAAAGCTAGCTAGATGCAATAAAGATAAAGAGGGTCTATATTATCGGGTCCCCCGACGCCCAGTCCCGAATGATCCATTTTTGTTGGCGTCGTTCACCGGTACGAAAGGAGGTTTTTTCATTTTTAATAGGTTGGGTGCCGTGTATAGGAGACTATATTGTATAGAGTAGTCTCGTGTTCGCTGGAGATAATAGAGCGGATCTGTTTCGAAAATGCGCGTTGCATCGAAAGTCGTCGTCGTCAAGAATCAAGTGTCCATTCTGTTTATTGCTCTGAATTTTATTCCGTTACACTGCGAAAAGTCTCCATCGCAAGTAAAAATGTTTTCCGTCAGTGAGCATTTCCATGATGTCATTTACCGCAATAACGACGACGCCGTAATTGAGAAATGGCTTTCGGAGACTGCGGATGCGTACATGTCACTATCCGGCCCAAGCAAAGGATATCTACCACCCTTGCAGTGGAATGGGAGCTTGCGTAAAGCTAACACAGTCATGTTTTGGGTGAGGCCTCGAAAAAATGGTCGAGATAACGGTGGTGTAATTGAAGCAGGAGAAAATTCTGATGCTGAATCCTTCGAACGACTGTTTTATTCGTTCGCATCCACAGAAGAACCGAAAGATATGACCAAAGATACCGCTAATAATCTGAAAGTGACATGCTCGAAATGGATTCTGACAGATGATGACAGCGTCGAAACGACTTTAACAGCCAGTAATAACCTGGGAGAGCAAGTGGCAGCCCAAATGGTGCTAAAATTGGATACATGGCAGTTGGTGGTGTTTTCACACGTGTTTCCTTATCTGAAACGTCCAACCTGGACTGCAAGCGTACAAGGCCATGTAATAGGAGGTGGACCCTTGTCGTATCCTGTGGTCGAGAGAGGAATGGATGATAGTCACTGTTTCTCGAATATCGTTGCTCAGGATCCACTTGACTTGGACGTTTCATCATTTTCCATTTACCCCAACATCGCAGTCGGTACCACGATACAGGCGCTTTGCGCAGCCATGGGTCCACAGCTACCGCTTCAAACCGCTGATGGTCGCGTCATTCCAACCTTACCGCCGATTTGCAACTGGTAAGTTGCGTCACGACTGGAAGTGGTTGATTCGAATTGTTTCCTCACCGATTCTTCTTAGGTCGAAAGGCAGTAGCTTAGAAGGACCAAAAGTAGGGATCCCGCTGACAGTACATGCTGCCGCAATGGAGTTACAGCATTTGTCGGGGACCGCCATCGTTTCTTTCAAAGCAACGTCGGCACGAAGTCTCGGTATAGATGAAAAACAAAATCGCGTGATTTGGCCCTACGAGCGTCAACAAGGGTCGACGGTAGAAACTCCTCGAGTGGGATTGATACAACCGAGTGAACCACTTGACGATACAGATGAGTCGCTTCAGTTTTACGTAACGGGTCATGTTCGCCTCTACAACGCTTTGGAGAATTATTTGGCTTCTATATCACAAACGCTGGCCCCGACCTGCTCTCCCAACTTGTATGTCATTTTACAGGAACAAAAGTGGTCTTCAGCTGCAGTTTTGGCCTTTTTCTTGTGCATGTGTCCGCCCACCCGTACTTTCGATATGTTGCCGTCCTTGTACGAAGCCAGCTTGCAAAAGCTTTACTATATGTACAGCAATGACGGGGCTAATGCTGCGAAGTGGATACGATGGTTAGCGATCTATATTCGAAACGGAGGAGCACGAGTGCATGAAGAAATCTTACAAGCAGGTACACTTCATGTACTGGCTTGCACTTTGAGATGCAGTTTACTACGAGCTATCAGATACAAGGTGTTTACAGCAAGTTCTGTGCCTTCCGAAAATCCCCCTTGAAGAAGGCATCGGTTTACAAGTCAAGCATGAGAACTTGGCCCCTTCGAATATTCCCAGGGCTGTAATTGAGGCATCTGTCGAGCTGATTGCGTCTTGCTGTGGGCCAGAATCAGTCACATTACATGACCTCTTGCCCGGTCATCAAATACAACGTACCTCCGACATCTCACTTTCTGCTTTGTTTGGCTTCGCGTTAGATTGGGATCTGTGGGGTGGCTGTTCGGCTGCGACCGCTGCAATCGGTATGTTTTTCTTCGCTATAAAGAACTAGCATTTTGTATTCTCTCACCCTGCTGAGCAATCTGATTTTGCAACGCAGCCAAATGTGTTGCGGCTCGATTCGGAGGATTTTGTATTACATCCGGTTATGTTCTACGAAGTCAGATGTCAGTTCAGCATTTTTTGGATGCCGTGAGGCTCCGGGTTGAATTTTTACCTCCATCGCGAGATCTAGAGGACGCCTGTGATGCTCTCAGTCTAATCCTTCAAGCCATGCTTTTGTCTTCGCTCGTCAACAGGCGGAACATTGCCCAAGGAGAACACGATGTCGAGGCTTGTATAAATTCCCTAAGCGATGCCACTTTGGGGCGGTGCGCTGCGCACACAATATTGAACGCAATCGTTGGCATTCTGGTTTGGTGTGAGGTATTTCCGCCTGAGGCGTCTTTAAGTTCATCTGAACCGTGTAAAGATGAGGAGCGAAAAATGCAGGTTGCATCAAGACTTGGTCGCAACTTATTAATTTGCCAATTCCATGAAGTCATTGCTCCGATGATTTTGTCGAGAACGGCGTTTTCAGGTGGACAGAGCGAACAATCAGTAGCGCGAAATGGAGACTATGTAGCCCGCTTGAACTGGGAAGATCACTGGAGACAGGTATTGCTATTATTCTCTTGGGTAGTGTCAGTTGCTGGACCAGAAGGTCAAGCAGCAGCGTCATCTTGCGGGCAGCTAATGTTTGCGTCATCCCTGGCCGGTTCCCTGCAAGGTGCATTAAAAGAAGCGAATCATGTTGTGCTGACATCGTTATTCATGCCCCCACCAGGAATGTCCATGCTGATCGGCAGCACTTTTCAGAACGAATGGAGCTACACCGATCTTTTGTCAGAAAGATTAAACATCATGATGCCGCTTCTTCCTAGCATGATAGCCTCATTACTTTCTTCTGAAGGCGAACAAGTAGAAATCTCCAAAGCTGCTCTCGAAGTCCTTGCGCATCTCTTGACATCTGTTGGCGGAGCGTTTCATCGCGTTTATGGCGCTGATGTCCATTCGACGATGTCTGTGAACAGGCACGCTCAAAGTTCATATTTGCGGAAGCAAGCTTCGTCGTCGATTCGAACTGCAAAGTCTTTTATTCCTTACCTACTTACGATCGCTATGTTATTCGAGAAACAAATAAAAAAACGTGACATGCAGCGAGAGTGCGATGTGATTCAAATATTGCGCCCGGTCTCATTTCTGAACGACAGCGGTACGTTTACGTCCAGGACACGAAGTGATTCCGACTCGTGGGTAGATGTGTCACATGTCAGTGATTTATCTGGAATTGATTTGGTCGCGGAAATACCATCCAACGTCGAAGACAATCCGTCCGCTTTATTAAATCTATTTTTGAGCTTCCAAAGAAGTATCATGCAGACCGCTGCCGGGCTTATGTCGAATGCTATGGCGCTCGGGGGTGCGGGAACTGCTCTCGTTTTATGGCAAAGTGTTTTAGGTGCGCTTGAATTATCTACACTTGTTGAAGATGATACTGATCCACAGCTTGCTCCGGAAACACAACCTGATCATCATGTTCTGCCGGACGCGTTTGCCGCCAAAGGGGTACTCTGTCGACTCGTTGCTTTTACTCTACGAAAAGCTTTGAAAAGGGAAAATCCTTGGGACTTATGGAGTTTTGAAATGAGTTCTGCTGTTGCGAAAACTTGTTCACTAATAGAAGAAAAGCGCTTGTTGGGATGCTTCCCTGCATTGAAGTATGGCAATGATCAGGTACTACTTCTTTGCGTGGTTTTGGAAATACTGTCTTATGGTCGAGAGTCAACAGGTTGGTGCCAACTCTCGCTACCTGTTATGCCAGTAAGCCACAAATATTCCGACAAAGGTGATGTCACCGCGACTTCGAAGCTACTACTTCCTGTATTACTACCATGTTATAGAGCTCTACTTTCAGCGTTGCCCGGCTTGTCAAGCAAGACAAAAGTGACGATGCCAAACCAAGATGGTGCTTCAGAAGATAATGAAGAGTTGCTACTCATAAAAGTTCTTCGCGAATTAGAGAAAACACTAACTGCAGCGATAGTTGGTTTGACGTTTGCAAGCGCTCGAGACACAGCCTTGGGGACGATGGCAGTACTTCGGCACACTTTTCAAGAAAGAGCGGCCGCAGGGGACATCCCAGGATCCGAGCTTTGTATGAGTCTAATGAGCCAGGTTGCTGAAGAACTGAGAGTTCGATATGAAAGTGAAAGAAGACTACGTGAGACGGCTCTTTTGATGCTTACGAGGGTGATCAGCAGACCGAGAAAACCACAAATGAATCTCAGGCACTTGAAAGAATTATGTTTGGAGGAGACGGACTAGGCTTGGTGGCAAATATGGAATGTCAACCAGAAGCGACGAATCAGATATCAAAGGTCAGCGACGATTTCGTTCTTTTCATGAGCCAGTCTCGATGGATAGGCGAGGCACCTCAAAGCTTGGCTTTCCGGATTATGAGGGACTCGGGCTTGCCTTGGAGAAAATAAAACACGATTCTGAAAATGACACGGTTGCACAAGAGAAAGATGCTGCTCTTTCTCACCTATCGCCTTTTTTGGATAAATGGGACGCAGCACTTCATATTGATCAGCAAGAGTCCGAGCTTATCAGCTTGTTCGGCACATTTGGGCTTGAGGGATCCGGCCAAAGTCAAAACAAGATGTCAGCTTCAAGCAAGGATTCCGGGCCTGGATCAGCAGCTGACACAATGAGTATTTTTTTTGAATTCGCTGCTAGTGAGAAGGCACGGCTTAAGGAAATCACGAATAAGTTTATGCCTTCATATCGGCACAGTCGTCTATCGTTCGCCGAAAGATTCTGCTGGGCTGAGTTTGCTGCTTCTTGTTTACAAGACGATATCGGTTTTGAATGGGAGCATGGAATATCGGATGGCAATCGTGACATTCGCTCTCGCCTTGCCCCCATTCCTTCATTTCCTCAATTTCGGCCCTACATACCGGGCTATCTTGACCATGGGAGCAATTTTGATACTTCTAAACCCGATAAGGTGATGTGTGATGATGACGAGCAAGAGCGTCGTGGTTCGATTGTCCCACTCGATACAGATGCGTTCACCAAAACCTTACTTGAAAACGGGGCTCTCGCTATTGTTGACATAACGAAAAAAGAAGTCGCAGATGATTTGGAACATGAAGAAATTTCTTTATCAAAGGTCAAGGATGGTCTTCTTGAGGAAGATCACTTTACCGAAGAAGTTACCGGTGATTTGTCCATCCAGAACGACCCACAATATGCGCAAAGTAGCGAGACTGGGAATGGGCAAGACGATGCCATGGATAATGCAGACGACGCTCGTCTTGACGATGACAACCAGTCAGAATTTCTTGGAAGTTTTGCTGTGAAGGGACAGCATAGCGTAGCATCGAGTTCCTTTTCGACTCCACCTGATAATTCTTCTTCGAGTATAGGCTTAATGCAGTCAGCCGCCGCGGGGCTAATAGAGAAGCACCTCGACTCTTGCTTGCATGTGAAAGCGGAAGGCAGTCGCCCATGCACAGTCTTGCTTACTGGGTCGCATCTGATTTTAGAATACGAAGGAGACGGATACTTTGAGGGAGAAATTCTTGCGGCAGAAGAAGAAGCTGAACGCATTCGGATTATTGAAGATGGAGGAGGTCTTCGAGACGATGGGAGCGAAGCAAAGTATCAAAAGCGAGCATCTCGACGGCAACGTGAAATTGCTTCATTAAGACCGAAATCGATCCGATACAATCTCTCTGAAATATCTCATATCTATCTTCGTAGATACCGATTACGAGATTCATCTATCGAACTATTCTTCATACCATCAGGAGGTGCTACATTTGGTGGGTTTGGAATATTCTCCTCTACTTCGTCGCTTTTTCTAGATTTCGGTCCCGGCCATGAAGGAAACATAAAGCGCGACGATGCTGCTTTTGCCATCATGAGAAGAGCTCCCCCTCAAGCTATGAAGCAATGGCCCGATCGAGCAGATCAGTTTCTACATGAGCAGCTCCAGCGTCTTACAGTGGCATGGGCAGAAGGACGTATAACGAACTTCGATTATCTTCTTCACTTGAATTTGCTATCAGGTCGCTCATACAATGACGTATGTCAATATCCTGTTTTTCCATGGGTTCTTTCAGACTACACTTCGGAACAAATGCCTAATTTGAATGATCGAAGCAGTTTTAGAGACTTGTCGAAGCCGGTCGGTGCATTAAATCCGGATCGCCTAAACGATTTTGTCGAACGTTTCAATACATTTGCTGATCCTTCGATACCTCCGTTTATGTATGGCAGTCATTACTCGACGAGTGCCGGTGTGGTTTTGCATTTCCTTGTGAGATTGCACCCATTTGCTGGGTTACACAGGCAACTTCAAGGCGGTTATTTTGATGTCGCGGACCGACTCTTTAGCTCTGTTCCAAGAACTTGGAGCATGTGCACAGGCTCATCGGCCGCCGAAGTAAAGGAACTGATCCCGGAGTTCTATTGTGCCCCTTCATTTTTGCGAAACTGCAACAAATTTGTTCTCGGAAGCTCGCAAGACGGAGAGCTGCTCGGAGATGTATCGTTGCCCCCATGGGCGAAAGGTAGTCCTGAGAAGTTTGTTGAGATTATGAGAGCTGCTCTGGAAAGCGAAATATGTTCCGAGATGTTACCCGATTGGATCGATTTGATTTTCGGATACAAACAACAAGGACCGGAATCCGTGAAGGCGAATAACGTGTATTTTTATTTGACATATTACGGTACGTTTAAATGATAGTTTGGATCAATTCTATGTGATGGGTTTGCTAACAAATCTCTGCTATGATACAGGAGCAGTTGATGTTGCCAGTATAAAAGATGAATCACTAAGACATGCGACCGAGTTACAGATTGCCCATTTTGGACAGTGTCCGATGCAGCTCTTCAGAAACCGTCCTCATGTAAGACGATTGAAAAGAAAAGCTGGGCAGCTTCCTTTTACCAACTTTTGAGTTCGCACTGGCGGACCTATCAGGGAAACCAACTGGATACTTTTAATATTTTGCCGTGCGGAGAGCTTCGTTATCTTCCGTTTGATTCTGCCCCGCTATCACACTGGGTGCACCTAGATGCGCCACCTCCTGGCCCACATGCTCCTCTCGTGGCTGTACGTTTTGCCGGAAATGATCGATGCCTCGCTGTAGATGACAAAGGTATTTTCCATATTTTCCGATGGACGTGGCGTGCTGTAGAGACCGATCCGGATGTGCTACCGGACGAGGATGAGAATTTCTTTGACCAAGGCTGCTTTGTGGCGCAACGAGAATTGCCGCGATTCCGGAAAGTACCCCGGTTGATGAACTCCTGTCAAATCCCAGATAGAATTGTGGCAGTTGCAATCACTAAGACTCTCTTTGCGGGCCGTACGATCATGCTTGTGTTATCTGACGCCGACGGTATCGGTGGTCTTGGTTTGCAATTAGTTGACCCCGCAAAAGGAAGTGTCAAGGGCGAGGTGCTGATACCTCAAGTACATTCTGCTAGGATCACATGTATTGCAACAGAACCAATTGGTACTGCCGCCGGTCACGGTGGAGTGGGCGGAGAGCTCGCAGTTGTTGGGAGTGAGGATGGAAATGCAACGGTATGGCGATTTATGTCCAGCCATTTTCTTCCTCTTCGCCCACGGTTACACCTTCGCGGTCACGGAGGTTCAAAAGTGTTCGCTGTCACATTATCTCCCTCCGTACAACTATCAGCATCGATATCTCAGTCCAAGTGCTGTCTTCATTCATTGACGAATGGGTCTTTGATTCGATCTTTTGGCCCACCAGCGAATGCCCTCGACTTGCACGACCCAAACTTGAGCATCACCTCCACTTTTGCTGACTCAAGGGGTCTTGCTATTTCCGTACTGGGGTTTGTTGTCTGCGTCTGTCAAAGCACGATTGCCGCTGGAGGAAGTGAGCGAACGGTGGCGTCATTGTCACTGTTTACTGTCGAGGGTCTATATTTGGGATCAAAACCTTTAGAACCATGGCGTGGATTACCTCACAAAATCGAATGCACACCGGATGGTACCGCTATTATGGTTTGCAGTGGTCGCGGTGTTACATTCCACCGTGTTTCGGCTTGCAACCCTTTGGACGTCATTGATGAGTGGCACGTGACAGAATTCGACGATCTGAACTCACGAGATTCGATTCCTGCTGCTTGGGATATTGATCTCGGACCCAGCACGAATCGTCCGGTAGTGGCCGCGGCGGCTTGCTCCAATGGCGCGTTGCGCCTTCATGCTCTGCCGGGAATATCTGAATGGAGCCTACGGCACCGACAGGGAGGCCTGTCGCAGACGGTTGGAAACGTGTTGGCAAAACCAGCACAGCGTTTCAAAAGTGCTATGCAAGGTGGTCTAGGCATCGGCAAACAGATTGCGGGTATGGGTCGGGATATTGGTCGTGAGGTGACATCGGATGTCAAGGAACGTGGCGTTGGCGGTTTTCTCGGCGGTATGTTTCGAAAGAGCTCTACTTAAGTCGCTTGCTCTATTGGAACTGTGTTGTTAATTGTGTGTCTAGACCCTGGCCTATAGCGACTGTCTAGCTATGTTGAAGAGGTCACACCATGAATATAGGACGAACTGCTATGGTGATGGCTGATTGTTTAGCGATGCTTGTTGATGATTGAGATGATGCTCGATGCTAGATTCATTGTTCGCTTTCCGTTTTCCAAAACCAAGAGTACATATACGCACGATCGTACCAATGCTTACATTATGAAAAATAGTAAAATTTGACTGCTTTTTTCAGTACAAGAAGCGAAAACCTCTTTCTGATCATCTCGAACAGCACCTGGAAAGACAACAATCTTAACTCGAGGAGGGAATCGCCTTCAAATAAAACTTATCTTACTTCCCTTCATTTCCTTTATTTCCACCAATTATCTCTTTGACATGCCAGCAAAAACTCAAGAGTTCGACGAGGAAACGGGAGTTGTTCCGGAAAGGCCCGTTCACCTGCACAAGACGGTCTCCAGCTTGCCCGCACGGCAGTTGCGACCCATCCCTGAAATTCCTCGGTTGGTCCGCCGCGATCTCCCCGCCTTCCAGTCAAACAATCGATTTCATGTGAAACAAAGGCTGACAAGAGCACAATGGTGGCTATTGCGACACGACTGGTTTCATGTCTTTTTGAATCGACCGGCCTTCTTTGTCGTATTCATTATGTTGGTCATTTGGACATTAATGATCGTAGTCTTTGGCGCCGTTTACATTCGCCTCGACAAAATGTCTCCTTATGAAACCTGTGGAATGGGAAATGGAGGGAATCCCATTACCTTTCGCGCAGCCTTTGCTTTCTCCCTTCAAACTTGCACTACTGTCGGTAAGTCCTCTTTGGCTGGCGCTCTGTTATACAAACGAGTTGAGAAAACTCATGGAAGCTTTGCGGATATTCTGTGAAGGCTATACATTGCCCTATGGTAGCAACGCCTTTTTCGAGAAATGCCCAGGTCTACAGATTACAATGTATGTTCAAATGGTGTGGTCGATGATGTTTAATGCGTTCCTTTTCGCATTCTTTTATACTAGCTTGGCCAAGTCGAGCGCTCGAGGCATCCAGGTCCTATTTAGCAACAAAGCCATCGTCAGTACTGAAGGTGACCAAGTGCGTTTACAGATT
Source organism: Fistulifera solaris (assembly GCA_030295235.1). Lineage (NCBI taxonomy): Eukaryota > Bacillariophyta > Bacillariophyceae > Naviculales > Stauroneidaceae > Fistulifera > Fistulifera solaris. Next base: position 712,704 of record AP026138.1, on the reverse strand, counting down.
CGTATTTACGATCTGGATCCGACGCATCCAGTCGTTGAGGCCCACGTTCGACTCTATGCCTGGACCAAGCATCGACCGGTGCCTCGTCCTCTACGACTCTTGCAACCAAATGATGAATTGGGAGCCTTGCTTTACATGAGTATGCCTACCGTTGTGACGCATCACATTGATACTTACAGCATGTTGCATCCTACAAGCAATGTAGAGTTCCCGGTGGCTCCATCCGGACTTGTGGTAAGTGGCTCATCATGTCTTGTACTATACATTAACGACAAAGATCTTACCTCACTTCATTCATAAATACGCTATGCGAATAGCTGAGACAAGTGGATTCCGTTGTAGGGTCAAGAGAAGAAAATATTTGCCCTGTTTGCGGTGAGGGTTACGGCACGCATGAAAGGCTAGTAAGTCACGTGCGATATAACAAACTTTTGGATAGGGAGTCAAAATTTCCGGTAGAAGGTTCTCATTTAAGCATCCCCGAGTCCGAGCTGGAAGCGAAACCTGTTGTGGCCATTACCGACATTGAAACGTTACAGAAATTCTTCGAGGACGAAATGGCCGAAATTTTGTGCGTCGTGGAGGGAATCGATCCTGTGATGTCGGGTACCTTTCAAGCGCTGCAGTCTTATGGGAAGGACGATATTGTATGGAACAAGAATGCTTACTTCCGACCCTGTCTCAATGTACACGGAGCCAAAATCGAGATTGATTTGGATGATTTTCACGAAATCGAAACCGATAATGCTAGTTTCCGGAGTGACACTCAAAAGACTTCGAATACTTCTTTTCTTGGGCGACATCGTAGACGCAAGATGATCTCTCGACGAAAGCATGACTCGTTCTTCACCGACAGCTAGATGGAATATGTATGCTCATATTGCCTTCATGTACCATTGGATTTGAACTCAGTTGAAGAGGATGCATGGTGTAATTCATTCCAGATAACGAAGGCACGAAGCGGCCGGCTTACGAATGAAAAACTTCGCTTTTCTTTGTTTGTTTTCTTTGATATTACTATTATCAGCAGTTTACTTTAATGTGTAGGCACCTACAACATGGATAGGACTTAAAATATAACCTCAAAGTAAGTTATTACTCCGAATTGTCGTTACGCTATCGAGCGAAAGGGAGTCGTCTACGACTCGAATGACTATCAGTCCCGGTAGGTATTGACCTGATTAAGTTGAAAGTGCAATGAACTGCTACCCATGCATGTGAAGTTGGTACTTAATCATACTACGGCTCTTATCGATGTTATGGCTGTTGATACTGCACCAGTAGTTAATAACAACTATAGATGCGTCAAACCACTCCTGGAAATTTGCTCTATGGAAACATAAACGGTTGACTGTCGGTCGCCTGTAATCTCGGCGTCCGTCCGGTCCCTGCGTCTGGCGTCTCTGCGTCGTCCATCCATGCCAAAACTTCCCCCTTCCAAGAAAATAAGAGTGTAAAAAAGCGTTTGTTCTGTGACTTTTGAATGTGATTCCTCGCTTGCAATTCATTCACTCCGCCAGTCTACCCTATTTAACCAGCAATTAAGGACAAAATATGCCGAAAGCTAACAAGAAGAGTGCGTCCATTTCGGCCGCGAGCCACCGAAGCAAGCCGTACGAGAAAAGTTCCGGCAATCAGTCTTCGACGAACAATCTCATGGCGGCAAACACAAGTCTTGGTCAACACTTTTGAAAAATCCAGCCGTCATTACCAGCATCATACAAAAAGCCGGTGTTAAATCGACAGACATTGTTTTAGAAATCGGTCCAGGTACAGGTAACATGACCATTCCTCTTTTGCAACAAGCCAAAAAAGTAGTCGCTTTAGAATACGACAGTCGGATGGTCCGCGAAGTACTGAAGCGTGTCGAAGACCAAAACTTTCGTCACAAGTTACAAGTCATCCAGGGTGATGCTATGCAAACGGCGTGGCCGTTTTTTGATTTGATGGTCGCCAACTTACCGTATCAAATCAGTTCGCAAGTCGTCTTCAAATTATTGTCGCACCGACCAATGTTTCGGTGTGCTGTGCTCATGTTTCAGGAAGAGTTCGCTCTACGACTAACCGCGAGACCGGGGGAAGCATTGTATTGTCGTTTGTCGGTCAATACTCAGTTGTTGGCAAAAGTCGATCAATTGTTGAAGGTCGGAAAGCAAAATTTTCGCCCACCACCAAAAGTAGAGAGTCGCGTCGTTCGTATCGAACTGAAGAATCCACCGCCGCCTGTAAATTTCACAGAATGGGACGGTATGGTAAGTTACTCGCATTCATTGTATCAGTATGTTGGTGTACCCTGCGTCTCATCCTGTGTCAATCAAATGATGATGGATAGATTCGATTGCTATTCAATCGAAAGAACAAAACGTTGCGATCTGTTCTCATGACTAAAGCAGTAATCAAATTGCTGGAAGAAAATCGACAAACGGTGAAAGCATTGGCGAAACCGGATGCTATGATTGATGACAGACCCATTGGTGATATTTTGGAAGAGATTTTAGCTCGCGAGTCGTGGAAAGATCATCGGGCATCTAAAATGGACCTGGATCAGTTCTTACAGTTGCTTGCCGAGTTCAACGAGGCGGGGATCCATTTCAGTTGTTGAAAGGCGCCAGGCGATGGAGACGAACTAGCACATGGCTCGGATCGGAATCGCATATTCTTGATATTGATTGACAATACATTTCAGCGTGTTAAGTTTGTGTGTATTTACTAGTGAGAACTGCCTCCAGCATCGGCTATCAAATGTGAAGACCTATTTCGAGACTAACGTGTTCAAAGTGTCGCAATCTTTCTACCTACTAGAGAGAGCTATTTAGTTGGTTAAGGTTGAAGATGAAGTTACAGTAGTAGTAGGCACATTTAACGTTACCTAACCGTAAGGTTCTATTGGGCTATGTATATTCACTCATATTTCCGTTGCTAGTCCGAAGTCTTATTGTCCGATCGCCGGGGCGACTATTTATTTAGAGCTGACCTCCGAAAAGAAGACAGAAAACAGTGTAAGTAGGATGACACTAGAAGAGACAGTACAATCGTTCCGCACCATTTGCATTCAATAGCAAAAGACGCCTTCCTTTCTTCTGACCTTTTGCAAATATCCTTTGTTGTGCTACTTTATAATCAGCGCATTCAAATAAAAGACAGCAATGGCGGCGAAGCAAGGGTTGACTGCCCAGCTCTCTCAAGCCGGAGAAGACGCCAAACGCGCCGTTTTGTCTCGAACGAATTTATGGTTCGCCCACGGGGATTCGAGCAACTTGAATACAGTTTGCACAATTAAATCAGCCCCGCCTCGTTCGCCCGAAGTCCTAAATTTACTCGCAACAAAGAGTGGATGGTTGTACAAGAGGAACGAGCAACATGTCTGGCAAGCTCGTTGGTGTTGTGTTGTGCCGCACATGTTTCTCTATTATTTCGATGCCCATCCCTCGGCCAACAATGGCTCTCTAGAGAATGGTCCTGGTTCCATATTACCTCCCCCAACAGCACAACAACAGGAAGAATGGAATAGAGCAGTGTCGCAAGGTTATAATGGAAAGCTACCCAAGCATGAGCGCCGAAGCCATTTTCCTGCTTCGTTCTTTCCTTCAGGCAGTGATGCGCCGCCCGATCACCATCACGAAAACGCCGTCGCTATGGAAGGCTTATCCATGGATGATCCACAAAATCCTCCTACGTCGACTCTGCAGCAACCAACTGGAATCATTGACTTGGAGTGTTACACAACGGTCAATCGAAGTTCGTTTAACAGTAATGTCTTGCAATTGGCCGGCGACGACACACTGAATCCGGACCTCCGGACGTTTTATTTTTGCGCGTGTGAGGAGGAGGCCAGCCAGGAATGGACACAAGCCTTCTTGCACAATCGTCATGCTGCATTGCTGGACGAATGCGATGCCTATAAGCAAGTGTGTGACGGATTTGCGCAGCAGCTGCAAATGTTACATCAAGAATTAGACGAAAGTGGTGTTTTGAAAGAAGAAGCACAGCAAGAGCTCTACAGGCTCCGGAGTCAGCAAGAAGACTTACGCAGATCTTGCTGGAGGTTGTCGGAAGAAGCTTTGTTTTCAACGCTTTCGCTGGACGAGGATGAAGGCATCGATAATCCAACGGTAAACACACGCTCCGAATTGAGACATCGTATGGAACAGCTCCGAGCGCAAGATTGGGGTGTGACGGCGTTGGTTCAAGTTTTGATTGAACACTGTCAACAGCTTGAGCAAGCGTGCTCAAAAGAGTATCGTGCGAAAATTCAGCTGCAAAACGATTTGAGGAGTACGGGACAATCGGATCAAGCTAAAGTTCTGGAACTGGAATCACAACTAAAAGCATTGCAGGAACAATATCAAGCAGAGTCTGAATCGTGGAAAGTCCAGACAGTCAGACTTCAAACACAGCTAAGTGAATCTCAGAAAGAACTACAAGATATTCAAAAGGCATTGAGCTCAACTCAGCTCGAGATGACAATGAACGGAAGCCAACAACGAAATCAAGTGAAGGAACTAACTCAGCATAAGAAGATCTTGAAAAAGGAGGTTATTGATTTGCGCAATCAACTGGAGGCAACAAAGAAAGAGCTGGCTGCCATGCAACATGAGAAACAACAACAGGTTCTAGTATCGAAGGAGTACGAACAAAAGAATGTTTTGCTTGAAAGATACGTAGAAAAGATGGAGTCGCAAGTGAAAGTGCAGCAGAATATGATGGAAATGATCTCCCATTCCGGTCTAATGTCAACCGGAGGATCCGTGTATGGAGGGGGGGTCGGTTATGGGTCCTGGACGAAACGTTGTGGTTATTCACAATGACGGACCAAACGTCGAAGAAGAAGACGAGGACGACCTAGACGATGAAGAGGATGATGAGAGAGAGATGGAATTCAATGAAAGCCATGCCCGGAGACAGAGTTTGAATAACACTACACCTAGCGAACGAAGAACAAGTTTTCAGGGCAGGACCAGCAATCGTAGTCGATCCCGTCGCGGCTTTCTTGACGATTACGATAACAAGAGTCATATGTCAGAGTTGACCGAAGATAGAACACAGCGCCATTTCGAGACAATGACAAGAGAGTTCAGAATGAGAAATGAGCAAAGACCTAGCCCTCACCATGTTCAAAAGCAGTCGCCTAGAAATCGTCCTGGACCACCATCGTTCATTATCGGCGTGAATAACCTCGACGATACTCAAAACGGCTCCGGAGGAGAGCGAGACGAAGATGAGGTGTTTCAGACTCACCAACAACAAGATCAACCTTACTTAGACACAATAAACAAGAGCGCCATGAGCCTGCCGCCTGTTTTTTCTTCTCCTCCCTCGCCAAAAAAGGGACAACGGTATCCCCAAAAGCGGCGGATCATTGAAGGAGTACAGGTCGGATTCTCCTGAAACAAAACTATCTATTGCGCAACAATCACGAATAGAGGCAGATCGTAAAACAACTCCAGTGAAAGCCCGATTGGATGAGAAGACGAAGGCTCAAGTTGACAAGCAATCGACTTCACCTCCACGGGGAAAGAAGAAACCTGCCTCTTCCGGTAATTCGGCCTCAGGACTATGGCGTCGCATGGAAGAAGCAGTTCTGGGTCCAATGTCTGACTATGAGAGCGACGAATCATCTTCCTGTCACTCAACCCGAGTAACGGACTACACCGAGGACGATCGTGTTGGCGAAGAAGAAAAGAAGACAGAAGGCTCGCCGTTGGTAAGTCAAGATGCAAGTCTTGCCTTGCACAATGAAATGTTCCAACCTCACTTTTGCGTTTTCCATGTACTGTAGACATTACAAGAAAGGTCAAAGCTACAACGTGCTAAACAAATAGAGTTTTTGCGTAAGCAAGGGCTCATCAATTCAGAAGCGGATGTGAAAGGCGGAGCACTAGATACATCTTCTGTGTCTTCCTCTGTAAGATCTTCACGTCAGAGTCCAAAGTAAAGTTAGCTGTTAGTTCTTCGTGCTTAATTTAAAACACAACAAGATGGCCTAACAAATGCGCAAAACTGCAACTTAGAGCGTAGGTACTCGTAGCCGTCACCGTCAAGGTACGGTACCCGTTTGGCTCATCGGAAGAATGAATGATCCGTGACTAAATTGAAGTCACGATAAATCATCTCATTATACAACATGGATAGATTGTCCTACAGCATGTTTTGCGAATAATCAACGGATACCGTATGGCGATACAAATCAGATCCGTTGGCGAAATGACTATGGCACTTGCCTACTAAAACAAGCCTTCTTCCCTAACACGATATTGACAATAACTTAGAGTGTAGCTTATTTGACCACGCTCCACGCGCTCATCTCGTTCGAAAAAGGAAAAAGCTTTTGCTTTTTGTCGTCCTCCTTGTGCGTTCACAGCTTCGTCTATGATCAAATAATTCATTGTCAAAACATTACCGTGCGGTATTATTAACTTGGAGTTTGTAGTGTATTTGCAATCAAGTTATAACTGGACAATGTCGTCCAAGCACCGCTTAACAAGATCGTTCCGCACCCTTTCGGTGATTGTCTACTTGGTAAGAGGTCGTCAATGTCAAGAAATGACAAGGGCGAAGAAGTGTCGTCCGAGGTACCGTCTCGGCAACGCATTCACGTAATCTCAAAAGCTTCGTGTCACACTGTCTGCTGTTATCTAATGTTTTTTTTCTTCTTTCAGGCAAATACGGTAGTCGCTCTGCACTTTGCGTCTCATGCCCCCTTCTCCTACTTGCATTTTCTGGATGGAACACTGACAGCAGTGGCGTGCTTGACCATGCTTTGTGTAGCCACAGAGACGCCCACAGTTATCACCGAACGTTTGGAGAGATCGAAGTTGGGAGAAGTGTTGTTTACATTCCGAGGTCGATATGTGATTGATGTGTTGATCTCGCTGCATTTATTTGCCATGGCGGCTTGGGGATTTTTGTGTGCCGTGGCGACTTTATCCCTTATTTTCGGAATTCGCTTTCTTGGAGTCAAACAGCCCGACGCGTTTAACGAGATTTTTCGCCAGTCCGATGTGGAAAGTCAAGGGGATAGTTACACGATGGAAAGTGAATACGACACACCCGTCGTTGAAAGGCGATGAGTCTCATAAGTTCCGACGAGGAACAGTGGTAGATGTAATTCTCAGTATATATTATTGCAAGTGTTGATGATCATTTCTGAGCGTTTTTTGTAGTGCTAACGCTGTTAGTTTCTTTATCTGCAATCATTCCCCTGTCGCATTACATCATAATAACAATTGCGTAGAACAAGAACACCCTCATGATATCAAAAACTAATTTATTAGGAGTTGTTACAGAGTTTTGATTACTTTCTAGCATATTAAAGGTGGCTCATGACGCACGACGATGCTCCATGCGCATGCGGACCAAGCCGAAGTCGATTCATGACTAAACGCAGTCACGAGAAAAGGTAGCATACACATTGGCTCACAGTACAAGTTGTAGAAGGATCCACAAGGATTGTCGAGGTAAAGCATCGGGTCGTGTTGTTATATAATGTAGCTCTAGAGCCTGTAGCCGTCAATTCAAAGTATTAATATTTGGATCAAATAACCAAAAGAAGAGGGATTCTGTCATCGTTGATGCGAGAAATCTGAGAAAAGCACTCGGGTTTTGACGCAATTAGATACATTAAGGTTAACGATATGACGCGTCTGTACTTTGTCCGACAACCGCCGCCGTCGTCACAGGTCGTCATTCCGCCGTACGTTTTCTCCATGTGGAGGTGGGAGAAAAGAAGAAAAAAATGCGCTTAAGTGATTGATAATCTTGTTCTTCCTCATTGAGTTAGCTTTCGTAACAACGAAACGCTCTACAACAAGAAAAGACGACAGCGAATATGGTTGGATGCCCGACGGACTCCAAGGGGATCCGGTTTGTGCAAGTCTATCAAGCGAAACTTGCAGCCGGCGGCAAGAGCAAAATTCGTCTCTACAATGTGATTTTTATTGTTTTATACGTGATTCAAACGACGATCGTTCTGTCGACTGTAGGAGAACCCTATCGCAAGTTTTTGGAAAAGGCGGATCAAGAAGGTTTTCAAGGTACGGAAGAAAAATGAGAGTTTGCAAGAACTGCGTCTTGAAGTATGTCTGTGTAACTCATCATTATTTATCAATTGCCGTTTGCACCCAAATCAGTCATGGAAGGTGCCACGAAATTGCGAGCACAGTTTGAGCATTCCTTTCACGATTTGGATGACCCCAACAGACGTATTAAGAAAATCGGGTGGATGGATTGGATGGATATGGATATCGAAGAATTGGCGGCCGAAAAGAAACGCGACAAAGAACAGTCGGTTTTAGATGCCTTGCCGAAAAGCATGCGGGTGCCAAACAAGTACGCAGCATCATTCTGGCCTAGCTTATTTCTTGGAATTTTAGCGACGCTTCATGCACTCTTGCTTTTGATGCAACATTGGAGTGTCGGCTTTAACGTCTGGGTCAATTTTCAGGAGGTCGATGCAACAGTGGTAGAAATTCCCGCCGAAATGATGGCTTTACCCGAAGAGGAGGAAATTCAGAGCAGCGAGACATCTAAAGAAGTCATTCAGGACCGTCGAATTTACCAGGTCCCTTCTCATTTGCCGACACACGCCCGAATTTGTCCAGCCAAAGGCCATCACGTACTGGTGGAACTGGAATACTATCCGACACTGGGAATGACTTTTGAGTACCATCGTAGAAGATATGTTTTCGAGAACGATATGTGGACGAAAGTTCGCTGCAGAACGGACTTGCTGCTGTCGCAGCTACAGTCCTACCAGGGTTTGAACTCGACCGAACGTGTGGCCGCCAATCAAATACGTTACGGCCCCAATCTGTTTAATGTGAAATCGCCTTCCTTCCTTGAACTGTACAAAAAGCAGCTTTTGAATCCATTCTCCGTTTTCCAAATTTTTTGTGTGTTGCTGTGGGCGATCGATGACTACTTGATCTATTCATTCTTTTCTCTGTTTATTGTCCTCATGTTCGAAGGTACCGTTGTCTTTCAGCGTATCAAGAGTATGCAGGCTTTGCGAGGAATGGGCAATCCAAGCCGACACATTTACGTCTATCGCGCTGGTGCATGGTCGATTACAGATACGACCAAGTTGTTACCCGGTGATATTGTGAGTTTGACTCGCAAAGTGAACAAAGGGACACTGACGACGGTGGGGACGTCGTACCAGCTGACTTGCTCTTGTTGCGAGGTTCGACTGTTGTCAATGAAGCCAGCTTGACAGGCGAATCCGTGCCGCAAATGAAAGAAGGTCTCGCTGAGTTGCCGAATGAAGCCCTCAGTATGAAAGGCAATCATAAGATGAACGTCGCCTTTGCTGGTACCAAAATGCTTCAATGCAAGGGCGGTGTAGATTACATTCAACACAACGACAGCAGTACGTCCTTTTCTGGTGTTCCGCTACCTCCAGACGGTGGTTGTGTCTGCTTCGTCCTTCGTACTGGTTTTGCTTCTGCTCAAGGAAAGTTGGTCCGGATGATTGAAGGATCACAAGAAAAAGTGAAAGGTCATGAATATGAGACCGGTCTTCTTTTACTTTTTCTGTGCTTCTTTGCGGTTATTAGTTCGGGATACGTTCTCTACCACGGGGCAAAGAATGAGAATCGAAGCAAGTATGAGTTACTTCTCCACTGCATCATGATCGTGACTAACGTTATCCGCCCGGAGCTACCTATGCAAATGGCAATGGCCGTCAACAACAGTCTTATGACGCTTATGAAGATGCACATCTTTTGTACTGAACCATACAAGGTGCCAGTTGCTGGTAAGCTGGACGCATGTCTTTTTGATAAAACAGGCACATTGACCACCGATGAACTTGTCGCTGTGGGAGTGTGCGAACCCGACAAGCTAAAGCTACCTGACTCAGCTGAAGAAGATGATTTATTGAAACCGATGACCCAAGTTACAAGTGAGGCTGGGTTTGTTCTAGCAGGCTGCCACACGCTTGTTGTCGTTGACGATGAGACACAGGGCGATCCGCTTGAAAGTGCTGCAATCGCATCCATGAGATGGCATGTATCGTCGATGTCGGGCAAATCTGTTCCAAAGGATGCAACAAAGAAAAAGCCTGCGGGGAAGCCGTTCGTGCTGGGCGACAACAATAAAGTTACAGAAGTGGAAATTCTATCAAGGCATCACTTTAGCTCGAAACTGCAGCGAATGAGTTGCGTAGTTGACACAAATGCTGGTCTGACGTACGCCGTTGCAAAAGGCTCACCCGAAGCTATAGGTCAACTGCTTTCATCAAAGCCCGACGGCTACGACGCAAAAGCTCAATATTTATCAAAACAAGGGTTCCGATTAATTGCCTTGGCCTTCAAGGAGCTTAGCTCTAAGGCTTCTGTTAAAAGGCAATTGACAGCAGAGCTGTTTGTGAATCTCAGCTTGTTTTCGCGGGTTTCATTGCATTTACCTGTAAAGTGAGGAAAGATACCGCGCGCGTTCTGCAACATTTGAAAGAAGGTGGAATGAGCGTCGCGATGGTGACCGGAGACGCGCTTCTTACGGCGATCCACGTCGCCAAGGAAGTTAACATCTGCGAACCGATTGGAAACACCGAGAAGGAAGACATAGAAGAAGAAAATGAAGAACTTCGTGCTTTTCTGGAGTCAAAGCGGAATGGTTCTATTCCTTCCAAGAAACGAAAAGAGAAGAAAAAAGGCACAGAAATTGTACAAACCAATTGCATTCCTCGAAAAAACAGGCGAAGAGAAACTTCTCTGGCGCAGCTACAATGACGGAAGCAAAGTGGCCGATTTCGTTTCGGATGAGATCCCAAATTTATCAAAGAAGTACGATTTGGCTACAACTGGAAAATGTCTTGCAACTGCATTTGAACAAGATAGCGGGACCAAGAAAGTGCTTCAATTCATCAAGGTGTTTGCTCGAATGGCACCCGATGAAAAGGAGCAAGTCATTGAATGTTTGCATGGAGTAGGAGCGTTATGTTTGATGTGCGGTGATGGTGCAAACGATGTCGGTGCATTGAAACAGGCTGATGTCGGCGTAGCGCTGCTGTCGGGGTTCGGGAATATGAATGTTGAAAAAGAGAATGGCGTGGAGACAGAAAATACAAAGGAGACAAGTAATGTGACCGCAATCATGAGCCAGGAGCATCTGGAACAGATAAGATCCCTGCCAACGCGTGTCTTGAAGATGAAAATTAGATCCATTGGTGTCGATCCCGACAAGTATCCCGAACTCAAAGAGAAAGAGGACCTCGTACAGCTTTACCAAATCAAAGCTCGTGAGATCGCTGTGAAGAGACACGACGCCAAGAATGAGAAGGATAAGAAGAATATGACGCAGGCTGAAAAGAAAGCCGAGCAACGAAGGGTAATGATGGAGAAACAGAGACGAATGCAGGAAAGGGCAGAAGAACTGGCAGCGCAAGGGGGAGTCGTTCGCGAGTTTCAAGGCATTGAAAGAGTTTATGGCAGCTGAAAGGGAGGAGGCCAAAAGAAAGCTGCTCAGCTTGGCGGCGTTGAGGGTTCGGCTGCTTCGTTGGCAGCACAATTCGAAGAGCTTGACGCCGGAGAAACTCCTGTTGTCAAACTGGGAGACGCTTCTATGGCTGCACCATTTACAAGTAAGATGCCAAGTATACAGAGTTGCGTCGATATTGTTCGACAGGGTCGTTGTACCCTTGTTTCTAGCATTCAGATGGTAAGTCGAACTTTGCTGTCAAACTGTTCACGGTTACTTCAAATATCTAACTTCTCTGACGTGAAAATATCAGTACCAAATCATGGCACTACAATGCCTTATCAGCTCATATTCTCTTTCCGCATTGTATCTCGATGGAGTGAAATACGGTGACACACAGATGACTGCGATGGGTCTATTGGGATCTGTTTCCTTTATGTCGGTGTCACGATCAAAGCCCCTTGACAAACTGTCGAGCGTTCGCCCTCTGACTTCAATTTTCCACCCAGCGCTGTTCTGTAGTCTACTCGCTCAATTCGCTGTTCACCTTGGCACTCTCTATGCTGCGGTCTCCACCGCAAAGACGCACTGCCACCTGATTACGATGCCGAACTTGATGGAACTTTCAAACCCGGCATCTTAAACACTGTCGTATTCCTCGTAAGCAGCGTTCAGCAAGTCACGGTATTTTTCGTGAATTTACAAGGCCGCCCGTTCATGACAGGTGTCACCGAGAACCGACCGCTTTTATGGAGTCTCACAGCCACTTTTGTTTTAACGTTCATGTTTGCCTCGGAATCGGTTCCTGGTTTGAACCGTTATTTCCAGTTGGTTCCGTTCCCAGATGAGGGCTTTCGTAATTTTATTCTTACAATTCTGGCGATGGATTTGGTTGCAACGTTTCTTCTGGACCGCCTCATGAAATTTTTTTTCTGCAGACACATTCTTGTTGCTGGTTTCGCCGAGACATCCATGAAGGACGTTTGGAGTCTACTGAAGACGTTTGCGATCATCGGATTCATCATGCATGCCTTTATGGGTAATAGCGATCAATGGGATTTAATGCTCGAAATGGAGCGGAATGCAACCTTGAACATCACAGAGGGAAATGGGATGGATAGCTTGGATGTCTTCGAAGCGTGTGCGGGCGCAGCGTGCGAATCTATACAAGCAGCGACCGATGCGGTGCGTGAGGAGCTATAATAAACGAAAGTCTTTGATTTATTGAATACAAATGCATTTTTAGTTGTTCAAAACCTAACTCAAGGTAGTCTAACCGAAGTGGTCTCGTGACTGAAATGCAGTCGCGGTCTCATAGAACCAACACTTTGGGTCATAGTAAATACGGAAGTTAATGTTCGCAAGGCTCTTCGACGTGAAATATAACGACTCTTTATAAAAACACTGCTATATCGTATTTCAATGCGACAACGACAAACGGAGCTCAGACATTTTTCTTAAAGAACGAAATGTAGGCAGCATTGTCGCTCGAAGAAAATTGATTCATGACTGAAGTGCAGTCGTGGCGAAAAACGGACAACACTTGGGTCCATAGGAAATACGAAAGACAAATTTTCGCAAGGCCCATTGACGTAATAAAAATAATGACGTGTAATTCAAACACTGCTATACCTGGTACCGGTAGCCTATTCCATTGCAACAACTACAAAGGAATGGAATCGAAGAGATGTTGCTGAACGAATGAATTGTGGGCAGAATTGTCGCTCGAAAGAATATTTATTCGTGACTGAAGTGCAGCCGTGGATAAGTTGATTCATTCGACAATTTTTACGATAACCTTACCTGGTATAGTAGACGCAGTTGTTCGTATTGTAAAGCAGACGGAAATGCTGACTGTTACGTCGCGCGTTGTCGTGTGATGATGATTCATTCATTCGAAAAAATTCCGTCGGCGGTTCTTTTTCTATTCTATCGAATTACATTACCTCTGCTGCTGTGAAACTCAGTTACCTCTGCCGATAACCCTTTAAATTCTCGATTGAAAGGAGTTTTGTTGCGCGAAATCTGTGGATAGCGAAACTGCGAAGAATTGAGAGCAGAAGATGAGCTCCGACAGTGCCCCTATTTCCGTTGAAATTTGGGACAATGAATGGGAGCTAACGTGGCCGATTTGGCACATGCTGTCAAGAAATGAGCGCAAGGAATTGGCGTTCAAGTATGGCTACAAAACAATCGGCGAATTTGAAGAATATATGACGATGCAACGCGCCGTGGGAGATTCTTCCGACAGCAAACCGTATTCCAACACCTTAGCATACCCCCTTCAACCAGACGATTCTCATCCATTGACGGTAGAAGAAGAGCAACGCAAAGTTGAAGCAGCCAAAAACGAAGAAGAAGATTCGGATCATGAGGAATTAGATGAGAAGATAGAATCGGAACGACTGGCGGCTCAAGACTCGTTACCGACGGATCAATTACTCCAAGTAGGTGGACGCATACTGATACTTCCGGATGATTTATTGCATCGGGTCTTTGATTTCCTACCAGTGGATACTTATGCTACACTGGCATTAGTCAGTCCGCATTGGAAATCGTTTACCCGGACCGAAGCCGCCTATCGGAGATTGTGCGAACGTTTGTATCTTCAACAAAGCAAGAAACGCACACTGCACGTCTCGCGCTTTGGAAATTCGTATCGTACGATGCTCGAAAAGCGACCACGAGTCCGTGCCGGAGGTGGAGTGTACGTGATTAAGTATAAACAAATCAAAAAGATTCAACGAGACATGTGGACTGAGGTAAGACATAGTGGATGAGCAGATTGACTGAATTGAAAATGATCTCACAGGCAGCTTGATGGTGATTTCTAGATCCCACATGGAGCCATTCTCGAAAGTATTTACTATCGCTATTTGTATTTTCAAGAAGACGGGCGCGTTATTTATGCTTTGACTACAACGGCTCCGCATGACATGTTCCCGCGGTTACGGAGAGTGAATTTGGGTTACACGGAAGATGCGGCAGCCGTGTGGGGAAGATATCAAGTCAGTGGACGACAAGTAACAGTCGTCGCGAAGCAGCCTTGGCAATTCGTAAAGATCGTATTGACTATACAACCAATCAACATTCACGGCCGTAACGGTTATCTATCGTTTGAAGAACATTTAACAAGTTCCAACGATGACTTCAACGAACACCATGTCAGCACGGTTCGATTCGAGGTGCCATCAGAACCTTTCCGCTTCGTTGCGGATCATCGTCTTTGACAGGTTTGGCCGAGACGCATCGCGCATCGGCATCGGCTATAGCATAGTAAGTTTTTTTAAAACAGCGTTGTTCTCTTGTGCATGTGATCGTGCTTAAAGTCTCTCCCCGCACAGAAATAATAACACCACTAGTTTCATCATAGAAATCGCGCCACGTTGAAAATCTACATGTGTAGGCCCATCCAAAGTGCCCATTCTTATTGCTCGTGCCATAAGCTCCGGGACTGCAATTTGATTAAGTCGTTAACACCATAAACCAACACTAACAACGATAGTGGCTACTTAACGAGACTTACCGGTATACAACTTACTATCCTCGAAACGCGCTTCCCTTCAAGAGTTCGTCCTGCGATCGTCTCCGGAGCACCGCACGTTCCATTTTTTGTTGTTTTTCGTCACAATCGTTGTTTTTCTTGTTGCTTTCTTTTCCTTCATTGTTGGCTTGTCGATTCCCAAGATCAAAAGGATGCATTGCGTCTATCCCATCGAACAAAGAGGCAACACAATGAGCACCGCGGAGCACGTGTTCTTGCAATGGGCTGTTTCACAGGGAGACGTCTCTAATAGCGATGTGGCGAATTTTTCCAATGTCAGTGTCGGCTGGAGAAATGCTCTGCATCAAGTGCTGTTAGAACAAGCAGTGAGCGACCAAACGAATCAGCTTTTACTCCTTCCGTCCATGCTACGCTGTATCTTAGAGGGAGATATCTGCAACGGGCGAATAAGAAAAAATGGACGAAAGGAATCGCGCGTTCCGAGAGGCAATGAGACCTTTTGTGCCGCTTGGTTTCGTTCCGAGGGAATCAAAGAGACACGTTTGGCAATGACTCTATCGAAAGAAGAGGAATTAGAAATTATACAGCAACAAATTCATAAGGCTATGCTTCTGGCAAACAATACACGACCGATTCAAAAAATGATACAGTCTCAGGGACGTTTCGCACCAAATGGTGAAGAAAATATAGATGAAACGGATGATGATGACGATGATGAAGATTCAAGAAGAGGGAAACTGAAAAAGACTAGTGCTCTGACTCCTAGCAGTCACTCCATAACTCCTGACGATATGAATAGCGTTAGCACAATTGTGGAGTGGACCGGCTACCAGCAACCCATGCAAGTCTTGCGTCATTTCGGTTATCGATCCAGTTTTGTATCCACTTTGCTCAATGCGGCGGCTCAACTGTCAATAAGTCCGTCATCGACATCGATACATTTCACGGAAGCGTCAATACCTGGTCATTTCGCTGTAGAGAACTTGGAGCGGCATCAAACAACATTTGCCGTTCGAGGGGCTACAGTTGCCCGTCCCGAGAGTTATTGTCTCTGCATGGATGAAGATATCGTTGTTGATGGTAGAAAACCGATTGATGTGAACAAGATCATCAACTCTCACATGAGTGAAAGTGAAAATGATGACGACGACGAGGAAACAACTGAGATTCGGTTGCAGGAGCTTCAAGATTACCTGATCCGAAAGGAGCTTCATCGTCGAGAATTGCAGCGTGAAGTTCTTCCGCGTGTTATAACAAGCGCCAGCACGAATCAATTGACACAAATAGTAGACGAATCGGTGGATGAAGTAGCCCGAAAATCCGGAAAACGTTGCGTTCAGTTTCTCAACGCTCCCAAATACCATGCGGTGTGTATGATTACACCACTCTTCGCTTGCGGCCCCATCTCCGAACCGGTCACCATCATTTGCGTCGCCATTGCTACAGAAGACGGTTGTTTTCTATCGGGACTGCGGCACCGTTTCGAGCTAGGACACATGTATCCCGAAGATGAACTGACCGAAATTGTCGAACGAAGTGCTCTTTGTATTGCAACGGAAGACTGGATTCGGGAGGAGGATCGTGAATCGCTTGACGATGAGCACGCCATATACGACAATGGCTCTCAAGCCGAAGACGAAGCGTCGGCGCGGCTGTCCGTGAGAGACGATGCATCCGAGGACGCTTCGGTGGCGATCGAGCACAGTGGACGAAGTTATGGTGATGGCAGCAGCGAAGAGGACGAAGGTTGTGACAACGATCCGAAGGGTCCCAACCGGATGAATCGATGCCGGTGTATTTATCGCAATGTTGGAAATAAGCTTGACGAGTACGATGACGACGACCAGAATTACACCCGACGCAGAATACATCGTGGGAGATTTTCACCCGGATCGTGGCACTGTTATACCGCCATTGTGGATGATAATCGGACCGAATTGCGCGTCGATGGGATGCAAGAAGATGTCGAGCATCACCACTTTGCGGAACACCGGAATGGCCGGCCGATGTTGGATGGTTTAACGCTGGGCTCCGATCATTGTTTTGGAATTTCGTTGTGTTGTGGACAACACATGGAACGTGGTGGTGACGGTGCGATTGCCGAAGTTGCTGTGTTCAAGGGACGCTTACCGACAGATGATTTGGAGCGTCTGGAGGCTCAGATGATGCGTGAACACCGCATTGGTCGACCGAGTTCTCCGGAATTGGCATTCCAGGAAAACAGTTGTTTGAAAAAAGCCGAAATTCTGTATCTGTGGCCACCGCCTTCCGAGAGCTTGGCATCCTCCTCGCAAGAAAATACCGAACCGGTGCCTTTGCCGCTCCATTACATGACACGCCATCGTACGGTTTCGTGGAAACAGTACGATCCGGTTTCCGGTGACGAAGTGCGTTTATCGAGAATCGGAGCCCGCAACGGAGGCAGTTCCAGCGATTGGTAGAAACACAATAGAATTTAGAACTTTAGTTACAATCCATTGTTCTGATAAGATGACTTTCAATCGATGACAGCACTATACTATTACTATTATTTAATGCTGTTCGGGATTATGGAAATGGAACTTGCTGGCCCCCAACGCATTCATGACGGTATCAAAGATACCAAACTGTCCGGCCGTGAGCGTACCAATCATGACACAACGGGGCGCCAACCCGACCGTCAACAACTTGACAAAACCAATTTCGCGGGCAATGTTCATCAATCGCGTCATCATGGGTCCATCGCCACCGGCTCCCTTCTTGTTGACTTTACTGAGCAACGTATCGGCCGGATGGGAAATGACCGCGGACGCGACACCGGCAATGACACCCGACAGTAGCGAAACACCCAAGGCGGTGGTGCTGCTGACTTCGGCCGGTGTTTTGCCCATGCCCGCGTACATGCTGTCGGCGACGGAGCCTTGTACGACGAACTTGGCGCACGTGTACGGGACTTGCTTGGCCAAAATGGGAGCGAGACCGGCGTAGAAACCGCCGATGCCTTCCGTGGCGGCCATTTTTTGGAATCCATCCAATAGTCCGGTACAGAATTCGGGGTCCGAGACGGATCGAATACGGACGGCTTCGAGCGGACAGAGGAAGATATCGGCAATGGTTTCAGCTCCGGCCGCGGCTCCAATGTAAATGGCGGTCTTGTTTTCCCAGGCCTTTTGTTCTCCGAGGGAAGTAGCGGCTTTGATCTTGAAGTACTCGACTCCACCGAATTTGAACCATCCCTGAATAAAGTAACCGACGGCGGTAGCACCGAGACCCGTCGCGAGTGCGGCCACACCTTCTTCGGCAATGACGGTGCGGAATCCTCCGACCAATCCGGTGTTGTACTGCAAAGAGTGTAGAGTGTGAAGTGTAAAGGAACGGAATGAATGAGAAGAGAAGAAGTTGAAAAGAGATGAGAGATTCATCGGAAGAGAAAGAGAAGGTGTGTCGGGGTGCAACTCGAAGACGCAACAAACAAGCCCAGCATATCCCTCACAAATACATGTCATCACACTACAGTACGTACTTTCACAGGATCGAGTTGCACACGCGTCTTGACGACATCGACCGGCGTCAAAGCACCGTGCGTAATGGAACAACAGATACCTCCGGCGGCCGCCCCCTTGAGATAATACATGAGATCATACTTGACTCCTTCCGCCGGAGAAGGAGCGAGTAGAACGGCACCCGTAGTTGTCATTGTTTTGATAGATAATAATAGTTAATAAAGAAGAAGAAAGAGAAGAACTGCGAGAGTCTTTAATGAGGACGACGAGCTCGGGGTAAAATGACGCAAAGAGGAGCGAAAAAAAAAAAAAAAGCGATGGAGGATGATGCGCGCAAAATCGATCCTCAAAGCGAAACAAACGGGGAACGCTTTCTACTCTTTGTCGCAGAATGGCGAACATGCCAAGAATGGCTGAATGACTGTGAATCAAAATGTACATGCGTCACTTCCGACATGCCTATGCTGACGTCGAACTTGGATGGATGACGTAGGAAAAGGGAAAGGAGGTGCGCAGTAACCTCGACCGTTTCGTCAACATAACAATACCTTCCGTCGACCGCTCGCTCTCCTTTCGCTTTTGGCTTATTTTTTGCACCGCGCATCCTGTTGGAAAAAAAAAAAAAAAAAGATTGCCTTTGTCATTGACACTCATTATTACTTCCTCCTTCATTTGATCCTTCTAAGTTAGCATAGTAATAGCTTACACATAAATAGTCAACAACAAAATGGTGTCGGGAGAAACTTACAATGAACGCTCGAAAGGCAAAGATGTTCGGACATCGAATATTGTGGCGGCCAAGGTGCGTTCGAAACATGGAAGGATGGATAAAGAATGCAGGTATTTCTTCTCATTTTTCATTGAACTATATTATAAACAGGCCCTCGCCAATGCCATCCGCACGTCTTTGGGACCCCGCGGCATGGACAAATTGATGCAACTCGAAGATGGATCCGTCCTCATTAGTAACGACGGTGCGACCATTTTGTCCAAAATGAATGTCTTGCATCCGGCGGCCAAAATGTTGGTCGAATTGTCGCAAGCCCAAGATGTCCAAGCGGGAGATGGGACGACGACCGTCGTGGTACTCGCCGGAGCCTTGTTGGACAGTGCGTCCGTCTTGTTGCGCAAGGGATTGCATCCATCGGCGGTCGCCCAATACTTTTTACAAGCGGCCGAAACGGCGTGTGACTCTTTGAAAAAGGTCGCACGTCTCGTCGTGGCGGACAATCGGGAACAACTTTTGCACGCGGTCGAGACGTGTCTCAGTAGTAAAGTTGTTTCGCAGAATACCGATTTGTTGGCACCCATTGCGGTCGATTCCGTTTTGTCATTGCTTGCAAACAACAATCGCACCGTCGATTTACGAGACATTCGGTTGGTCGAACAAGTGGGCGGGACCGTCGATGACACGGAACTCATTCGCGGTCTTGTACTGACCAAAGGATCGGCCAAATCGGGAGGACCCAAACGGATGGAACAGGCGAAAATTGCACTGATTCAGTACTGTCTTTCGGCACCCAAAACCGATATGGACAATCAAGTCGTCGTCAGTGATTACGCCGCCATGGATCGGATTCTACGGGAAGAACGAAAATATCTGTTGGAACAGTGCAAACAAATCAAAAAGACGGGATGCAATGTGCTATTAATTCAAAAATCTATCTTACGAGATGCCTACAACGAATTGTCGTTGCATTTCTTGGCCAAGATGGGAATTTTGGTCGTGACCGACATTGAACGGAGTGATGTGGATTTTATTTGTCGCACGCTCCATTGTCAACCCATCGCTCATCCCGATCAATTGGACGCCAACAAATTGGGGCACGCGGAACTAGTGGAAGATGTGTACATGGAAGGAGGAAACAATACGGTAGTGCAATTTACGGGAATTGCCAATGCCGGCAGTACCGTCACGGTCTTGCTACGAGGAAGCAACGATTTGGTGTTGGCCGAAGCCTCACGGTCTTTGCACGATGCCCAGTGTGTGGTGCGATGTTTGGTCCAAGAGCCGGCTCTCATGGCGGGTGGAGGTGCCGCGGAATCGCAAGCCGCCATGGCTTTGCGAGAACACGCCCGGACCTTGTCGGGCCAAGATGCCTATTGTTTAACGGCGTTTGCTGACGCTTTGGAGGTGATTCCGTACACCTTGGCCGAGAATGCCGGACAAAATGCCATTCAGACGGTCACCGAACTTCGCGCGCAACAGGCCAAGGGAGTGGTCGGTGCGGGTATTCACGTCAAGACCGCACAAGTCGAAGACATGTTTGCCCAAAATGTAGTGCAACCCTTGATGGTGACGACGTCCGCCATTCGATTGGCTACCGAGACGGTGGCCATGATCTTGAAGATTGATGATTTGATTGTGGTTCGGTGAATAGAGTAGAGATAATCTTAATCAAAAATTACGCATGTGATCGAAGTGACTCTCTAGGGCTCGTCAGCGAGATTGGGACTCACACGTTTGTGAATGAATCGTGATCGGTCTGGCCTTCCGCTCGTCTGTATTTTAGTAAGGCGGTAAATGCACCACAAACGGCTTGGCGTCCTTTTTCGTCCGTCTCCCGCCTTGTTGTTGTTATTGTTCTCCTTGGTCTTCTTGTGCTCACTGGATTATTTTGCTTCGTTGCGTGTCTTTCCACTCGATATCATTCCTCACTCAAGTCAAAGCCTAATAATACAGAATTTTTTGATTCACAAACACACATTCACACAACAAAATGCCGCAACAATCCCCCGCACTCTTGTTCGACACGACTACAACGACGACGGTCTTTGTGCATCCGTTGGTCTTGTTGCACATTCTCGATCATCACCGCCGTCGACCGGCCGGCAGTGCTCGCGTGATTGGTACGCTCTTGGGTCGTTTTGATGATTCCGGTGTTCTCGTGGAAGTCACGAATGCCTTTGCGGTGCCGCACGCGGAACGCGGCGACGAAGTCGCCATTGGCAAAGATTTCAACAAGACGTTGTGGGCCTTGTTGCAACAGAATAGTAGTAAACAACAACGAGAAGTCATTGTGGGATGGTATTCGTCGTCGCCGTTGTTGTCGGATACTTCTTCGTTGATTCATGATTTCTATTCGACCGAAACAGAAGATGGGAATCCGGTGCATTTGGTGGTGGATTGTCGTCTCACGGAAGAAAATGCCGTCACGATGCGGGCCTTTCATTCGACACCGATTCTCGTACAAGGAGAAACACTGGGGAATTTGTTTCATGAATTGCCGTTATCTTTGCGAAGTAATGAACCGGAAGCAATTTGTGTCAGTGAAATGATCAAAAGTATGAATGACAACAACGAAACTACCGAACGCGAAAAGCCTCCGTTGCAAATTTCCATGGAACAACTGTACGAACTACTGGAGACGGCTTGCACTTACGTCGATGCCGTCGTGGACGGCACAACACCCCCGATACGGAAAAAGGTCGACACATTGCCGATGCACTGGCGACCGTACCCCGGATGCGACCCGATGCCATGGACAAACTCTTCCACGAATCCTTGCAAGATTTGTTAATGGTCACATATCTTTCCAATTTGACACAAACGCAAATTGCCATTGCCGAGAAACTCAATGCTACTTTGGATTTGCAGTAAAGTAAACAGAGAGAATCAGTAGGTGAAGGATGCTGGAAGTGTACGAAAGAATTAGAAATAATAATATATTCTAAAACTGTTGCACTTACCATCCGTTCACTAACAGTACCTTTGGTAAATCGAACGACAAATCTTAACAGTTTGTTTACAATTTATGGGAAAACGGCGGAGCTCGCAGCATTTTGCGCCATTATTACCTCACGAAGCAGCGACGGTGTACTCGAAGTTTGACAGCGTCTAAGATTCAAGCTGCTATTCGTGGTGACGGCGAAAGTGGAAGTCACACAGCAACTCTGCACTGATTTTCGACGTCATTAAACGTCGACCAGGCGTCAACAATCGAGACGTGCATTGCAAATGTTTGCGAAATAGAGGATGCTAGGTCTAGTCTAAGCAAACCGAAGAAAATGATGACATTGTTATTAGTGAGGTGATGATGGATGAAGGATGATGGATGATGGATGATATTATTCATTATTCATTCATGACTACTCATGACTGAAACGCAGTCGCGGTTCGCGGTCTCCTTGAAGTAACACTTTGGGTCAATAGTAAACACGGAAGATAACGTTTCGCAAGGCTTTTCTGAGTGAAATATAATGGCGTGTAATACAAACGCTGCTAAGGACTATTTCTATTTCATTGCAACGGCGACAATTTGAACTTGGGAAAACTGCTAAGCGAACGAATTGTGGGCAGCATTGCCGCTCAAAAGACTTAAGCGCAGTTTTGGCGAAATACGGACAACACTTTGGTCTATAGTAAATACATAAGACATCGTTTCGCAAGGCTTGTCGACGTCAAATAATATAGTGTAATGACGTGTAAAGCAAACGCTACTAAGGACTATTTCATTACAATAACAACAATTGGAGCTAAAGAAATCTTGCTGAACGAAGGAATTGTAGGCAGCATTGTCGCTCGAATGAATATTGATTCATGACTGGATGCACAGTCGTGGATAAGTTGAGCTCACAAAAAAAAACTCCGAAGATAGGTAGTCTAAGACAACTTTCCTTTTCAAGAATTTCACAGATGATCACGATCAAAAACCAAGCGTTATCATTGATCACACTAATTCAAAGACGCAACCACCAGTCATGGCTTGCCGTGACTATTCTTCTTCACTATTACGTTTGCATTACCGAAAATCGCCATCAAAGCCCTGAAAGCCCGACAGCATAAACGCATGATAATACGACTTTTTCGTCAATCGACTGGTCCAATTCCACGAACTCGTCAAACGACCATCAATGCAACTACCTCCATCATCGCCACTGCCGTCAAACCCATGTTTGAAATAATCCGTCAAAACCAGCATTTTCAATTGGTCCTTCGATCCAAATTGGTCCTGAATATACGCTTCGATCCGTTCGTCGTGATCGTCCGACAAACTCTGCAAAAGTGCACCATCGGTGACAAGAACCGCGGTATCTGCGTATACTTGTCAATGAACACCAACGCATTGGGGACATCCCGATCGCCCAAATGAATGACCGAAAGACCCACCCACGGGGCATTCGCTTCGTGTTGGGTTTGTGCCAACAATTGCGACATGACCTGTCGGACCGTCGGGCAACTTTGGACGCGCTGCAATCCCTGTCCCGTATTGTACAAATGATACGACGTCCGCGTCGACAACAAATCGTCATCGGCACAAACCCACAAACGATGCATATTCCGCATGACTTTACACCACAATCGCAGTGATTGCCACACGAACATGTATTGTTCACTGTGCGAATGCGTCAAAGTGGGTCCTTCGCGGGAACCACCGGAGTAGGCCGAAAAGCCGTAGCGTGAGTAGTTGTTGTTAATGGCAGAATAGCGTGAGTTGGCGGTCAAGGCGAGCGAAAAGGCTTTCTGCGGACTGGTGGGATCGAAATTGTCTTCCAGATACTTTAACATGCGCTGCACGGGAGCTACATTACTTTCAATATAAGCCATGGCATCCGCCAAGGATTCAATGGCGCGTCGAAGGTCGTCGGCTGGCATCTTGTCTTGATAGGCTTCGACCAATTGCTCCAGCACGTGTTGTTTGCCTTGTACCAGTGTCTGAATGTATTCGCGTTCGTACTTTTCTCCCGTTTCGGGATCCCGATCGGCAATGAACTGAACGGCACATTCCAACCGCGGATCGTGCAACAAATCTTCACAGCCGTGTTGTTGCAAATACGGTCCGACCAATTGTAAGGGCTTGTACAGAGAAAAGCCGAGGGACTTGGAAACGGTCGCATTTTGGGAATCTTGCATCAAATACATGAGTTTGCCGTACGTCGAACGCATCGAAGCTGGATTCAATACTTTATGACGACGTCCAATTTCGAACATGGTTTGCAACCAAAGGGCGTTTTCGGAAGGGTCGCCGCGTGAACCCGACAATGTTTTCTTTTGCTTTTTATGATTTGCTTTGAGTTTAATGTGTTTCTTCTTCTTTTTGATTTTGATGTTGTTGTCTTGTAGTGACGTTCCCAAGGACGGTTCTTGACCACTCGCGGCAACTAACCCCGTCGCAATGTGACAAGCCTCTAGAATGCCTTCCAAGATGCGTTGCGTTTTGATGCCAGCACCTCTTCGACTCGCGATATCGACGTTATCCGTATATTCCGAGACATGTAGTGTCTGTTCCAGAACCGTCAATAGAGCGCGTTCGGAAGGAGTGAGACGCAAGGGCACCCATTGAGCGAGTTCGGACAGATCGGATTTGGGTGTTGTATTGGTGCCTTTGCGGAGTGGTCCTAAAAATACCATTCTTTCTTGTTCTTGTTGGGGGGATCAACTTGATTCAGCAGTTAGCAAGATGTATAGTTAACTTTTGTTTTTGTCAAAAATAATAAAGTGTTCATGCGCTGCGTATCGCGTCCATGGTCGCGAGAAAAGAGGCAAATTCCAGAAATTCTGGAAACTGTGTTGTGAGTTGTGATCATAACGAATGAAAGTGCAAGTTCCAGAAATTCTGGACAAGTTATCTCTAACGATGCAGAAATTCTGTGGTAGTCCAGAAATTCTGGACCACCCCGGATTTTCTGTATAAATGAAATTACAACTGGTCAATATCTGGACAACACCAGATTTTCTGTATCAATGAAATTCAGTTGGTCCAAAATTTCTGGACCAGCCCAGAATTTCTGTTTGAATGAAAATACGCCTGGTCCAGAATTTCTGGACCAGCCCAGATTTTCTGTATGAATGAAATTCAGTTGGTCCAGAATTTCTGGAACAGCCCAGACTTTCTGTTTGAATGAAATACACCTGGTCCAGCATTTCTTGACCAGACCAGATTTTCTTTATCGATGAAATTCAGTTGGTCCAGAATTTCTGGACCAGACCAGATTTTCTGTATGAATGAAAATACGCCTGCTCCAGAATTTCTGGATCTTCCCAGATTTTCTGTTTGAATGAAAATACGCGTGGTCCAGAATATCTGGACCGGCCCAGATTTTTGTATCGATGAAATTCAGTTGGTCCAGAATTTCTGGACCAGCCCAGATTTTCTGTATCAATGAAATTCAGTTGGTCCAGAATTTCTGGACCAGCCCAGATTTTCTGTATCGATGAAATTCAGTTGGTCCAGAATTTCTGGACCAGCCCAGACTTTCTGTATGAATGAAATTCAGTTGGTCCAGAATATCTGGACCAGCCCAGACTTTCTGTTTGAATGAAAATACGCCTGGTCCAGAATTTCTGGACCAGCCCAGATTTTCTGTATCAATGAAAATACGCCTGCTCCAGAATTTCTGGATCTTCCCAGATTTTCTGTATGAATGAAAATACGCGTGGTCAGAATTTCTGGACCAGCCCAGATTTTTGTTTGAATGAGAATACGTCTGGTCCAGAATTTCTGGACAACCCCAGATTTTCTGTATCGATGAAATTCAGTTGGTCCAGAATTTCTGGACCACCCAGACTTTCTGGTTGAATGAAAATACGCCTGGTCCAGAATTTCTGGACCAGCCCAGATTTTCTGTTTGAATGAAAATACGCCTGCTCCAGAATTTCTGGATCTGCCCAGACTTTCTGTTTGAATGAAATTAGACCTGGTCCAGAATTTCTGGACCATCCCAGATTTTCTGTTTGAATGAAATTAAACCTGGTCCAGAATTTCTGGACCATCCCAGATTTTCTGTATCTACGACAAAACTGACATGGCAATGATTCATTCCACCAATCGCATCAGTAAAAAAGACAACAAAAACCCTTATAAAAGAAGTAATTCTAAAATACTATCATCCATAATTTACTAAAAGCAGGCTAGCTCTTTCTTTTGCATTGCTAAACAACAACGGCGTCATCTATTCACCTTGTGACACCTTGTGAGCCCTTAATTCATCGACCAAGTGGTAGTGGTGTTGCATTTTGACTTTTTCGATCCGCTTTTCTTCAAGGCCAAAGTTGTGCGCCTAATGTTGACCATGCATAATTATTCGTTTATACTTTCGCTGTTCGCTGCCAGTGCCGTTCACGGCTGGAATAATCAACATCCGTTTTCGCGTCGGCAATTTTATCAAGAGGTGCAAACAACGGCCATCACGGCGGCGACTCTCGGATTGCCGCAACAGGCTGCCGTTGCACAATCAACAACCAACACGGCTCCTCTTACGTCCATAAGTTTACCGCCTCTCGGTTTGGGTGCTTGGGCATGGGGCGATTCTCTCTTTTGGGGATACAACCCCAAAAATGACGCCGAATTGCAGCAAGTCTTTGATTACGCCATGACACAATCCAACAATGGCATATATACGACAACACTGTTTGATACGGCCGAATTGTACGGCCTTGGTCGTTCCGAATTGCTCATTGGGGACTTCGCCAAACAGTATCCTCCCGAACAAATTCAAATTGCCACCAAATTTGCCCCTTTGCCCTGGCGGACCCAACCACAAAGTGTCGTACAAGCCTGTCAAGCATCCGTGAAGCGATTGGGCAACCGACCGATTGATCTATATCAAATTCATTTCCCCGGAGCATGGTCGAATGCCGAATACTGGGATGGACTCGCCATGGCGTACGAACAGGGCTTGGTGAAAGCCGTCGGTGTCTCCAATTATGGGGTCGACGCCTTGCGGGCGTGTCATGCGGCACTGGCGCAACGCGGCATTCCCCCTGGCCACGAATCAAATTCAAATGAGTTTGCTGTATCGTCATCCCTTGGAGAATGGTCTCGCACAGGCGTGTCAAGATTTGGGAGTGCAAATCTTGTCGTACTCGCCACTTGCGTTGGGGATGCTCACGGGAAAGTATACACCGGAACGGCCACCACAGGGACCGCGCAAACTCATTTTCGAAAAGTTAAAAAGTACACCCGATTACGACAATTTGCTGCGGACCATGCAGGAGATTGCGGATGGTCATGTTGGGGCAACACCGGCACAAGTTGCTTTGAACTGGGCCCGCGCCAAAGGAACTATCCCTATTCCAGGGGCTCGGACCTTGCAACAAGTGCAGAGCAACTACGGTGCTTTGCAATGGTCGCTGTCCGAAGGAGAAGTCAAAGCATTGGACTTGGTAGCGGCCAAAGTGCAAACATTCAACCAGCCGCAGGACAATCCGTTTCCAACGGTGGATAAAAACACTGGCTTGCGAATGTACGACTCCTAACACAAAACAATTATTTAAAAGAATAACAAACTAAATATGCAATTAGATTTCGATTCCAGTCCAGATTAGGAACGGAAAATCTGCTCCGCGTCGTCATCGCTAGGGACGTAGAGGACAGTTTCGCGGTAGTGACCTCCAATCAAAATATCTTGGATACGAACGTATACTTCTTGAGAAGACATTGCTTGGATGGCGGTCCAATTGCGCTTAATGGCTCGAACAATGGCCTGATAATGGACTTGGAGAACAGTTCGACAGTCGTCGCGGACATTGTCACCTTTGGTGACGGCTTTTCCCCATTTATCTTTTTGAACATGTGAGCGCTTGCTTGCAATAAAACTCCTTCAGCTCGAGCGAAGCGCTTCACACTGTAAGCGATAAGGCCGGATGGTAATTTTGGTGGCCACGAGACGTCATTTCGGAACTCTTCATACGTAGAAATGTCTGCTGCTTGTAATAGCGACCAACGAGCACCAGAGGCTCCCCCGACTCAAGCCACAAACCTCTTCGTCAATGCTATCTTTCTTTGCAAAATTCCAGAGAACTTCGTGTCCTTCCTTCTCAGCGTGATCAATTGCTAATGCTCTGAGGTGTGATGCCGACGCATCTCGGCAAAAGCCAGTTGAAAGCATAACCTTTCTCCGACAACTCCAAATCAATCGCATCATCCTCCTTATTACACAATCTGCAAGTCCAGGTCGTCGTCTCGTCGCAGCACTTTACTCCAGATACTACTGAACTGACTTCACAAGATGCTTGTTCAGGGGGGAAAGGAGTGAAGCTAATGATAGGAGACGCGTCGATTGCAATCGTTTCAGCAATAGGCTCCAAGTTCTCGTCGTCTTGCTTTTCTGATTGACTTTGAAGTAATTCGATTTGCTGCAACAGTTCTTTTTTCTTTCTCCTGAGCGTCGTCTAGTTCAGTCTCAAGCTGCATGATTTGCTGAATTTGCATGTTCTGTTGATTATTCAGCATTCTCATTTCCTGCTCAGCCTCACGCAAGGCTCCTGAGCGAACTTCCAACATGACTTCGAGCTCTTTGATCTCATCCAATTTATCTTCGAGAACAGACGCCTGTTCCTTTTGGACAACACTTTGCATTTCAATCTTTGTTGCTTGATCGGCAACCAAAGCTTCCAGTTCAGTGCATCTTTTGTTGCAAGTATCCATCATCTCATGAAGCTGGGCAACCTCGTTTCTGGATTCGTCAAGGTGTTTCCCTATCAACGTTAGCTCCGACTCCTTATCGGACAGCACGCTTTCAAAACTCTGTCCTTGGTTACGCAGTTCCTCAATAATATTGCTATTCTCGCTTATCTCGCTGCGGAGCTTTGCTTCGGACGCATGTGCTTCTTCAATTTCTTGCTCAAGACGTCGCACTTTGGCCATAGCATCTGACAGCTGAGTCTCAAGGGCGGAGATGGTTCCTTCATGGTTTGCGGCAGAGATCTCTTGAGCTTCACGCTCGCGTTGTAGCTGAGCATCCAAGTCCGAATACTCCTGCAGACGAGCTCTCAAGACTTCATTTAGACCATTCCTTTCTTCCATCTCAGCAGCACGAGCCTTTAGCTCTTCTTCGAGAGTAGATTTAGAACTTTTCAGTTCAGTAACAACATTGCTCTGCTCGCTAAGTTCCTTCTGTAACACGATGTTCTCTCTTTCAAGACGAACCAACTGCTCTTGTTTCTCTCCATTTTCCGCTTTGATGGAAGCGTACTCAGTTCGCATATTCTCTAGGATTCGCATCGCTTCTCGCATTTCCTTTTCCTTACATTCGTAATCTGAAACGAGTTTTAGATGTTCAGTTGCTTTGAAATCAAGCTCAGCTCGAAGGCGCTGTTCGATGATGTTTAGCTGGGCCAACGATACCTCCAGCGATTCACTTCGAAGCTCTGCTTCCGCTTGTTTCTGTTCCAAACCCGAAATTGTGTCTTGGCTATGCGCCGCGGCATCCTTAAGATATGCATTCTCCTCTCGGAAGACAATAAGTTGCTCATCGATTGCTTTCATATCATTCTGGACCGATGTAAGGCTTTGTTTCAATTCATTTACCATCTGATCTTTGTCATACATAGCACTCCGAAGATCGTCCATAATCGCTCTGGAGTTCTCAAGCTCCATTGTCAATTGCTTGGATTGCGATGTTTGTTCGTCAAGTTCCTTTTTGACCAGCGAAACAAAATCTTCGGCCTTCGCAAGTGCTGTAGACGCCTCCTTACACTCCAACACAGCCTTGTCGTATTTCTCTGCTTTCTGATTCAAGTCTTCGATAAGTAAATCCTGATGTAACACCTTTTCATGAAGGGACTTCAGACCAGCGTTCGACGAAGCAACTTCTTCCTCGAGAGAAGCGTTCTGGGTGCACATATGTTCCAGCTCCGACTTCAGTTTGACAAGTTCGTTCTTCAAGGAGGTTTCGGAAGCTTCAAGGGCGTTTATTTCATCTTCCAGCGCTTGGTTTCGATCGGCCTGTTCGCAGAGTTCTTCGCGGACAGTTCGCAAGGCTACCACCATGTGAGCAAGATTCGTTTCATACTCGGCAACTGACTGTTGCAGCTCAGAAATTAGAAGGGAGCATTGCTGATTTCTCGAAAGTAGCTGGTCTCGTTCAAAGCCCGCATCAAACAAAAGGACACGGGTTTGTCTGAGCATTTCATCTGATTCGACCAATTTATTTGACAACTCCGTAAGACGTTCTTGCTTTTGAGCGAATTGAGCCTCAATTGCAGTCTTCTCTTCTTCTAAATGTTTCATTTGTTGCGATGCCAGTGATAGTTTCTCCTCAAACACAGTCGCTGCCGCTTCAATCTGTTTGTTCACGATGTCAAGCTGCTCTTGTAAGTCACGAGCTTCTCTAGTGAGTCTCTCTACGTCTTGTTCTACGGCATTTCGGAGCGAGATCTCTTTTGCCAGCTGTCATTTACAGTTTGAAGCGAACTTTCTTTCCTTTTCAAAGCTTCATCCTGGGAAGCAAGCTCTGCTTTGAGGACCTGAATTTTCGAATTTAGCGAAGATATTTCCAAACGCGATCGCTCATCCTGAGCGCTTAGAAGCTCATTCTCACCGAGGGCCTCTCTCAACTCTTGGTCTGCCGACTGCAACACCAATAAAATCTCAGAGAGTTTGCCTTGCCTTTCTTCCAAGCGCTGGTCTTTCGCACGAAGGGTGGCAAGAAGGAGTTCGATGTCAGCAGTGGTTTCTTTCGTAACCCGAGATAGTTTGTACGCGCGGGTGTCCGACGGCGGTTCCGCCACTTCTGTCATTGCTTTCTTCGGCGTTCCTAGCACATCTGCTTCCGAAAGGCGCCTTTTACTGTTTGAAACGCGAGTAGTATCCATTGCACCACCGAAGAAGTGCTCACCGTTGGCGATAAGCTCTTGGACTTTTTTATTCTTTGTTTCCGCAAGCTCTAAGTCTCGCTGGGCATTCTTTGACTCAAGTAACGCCATGGCCAGTTTTTGGCGATTTTCTGCCTCGTTCTTCTGCGCCTCTTGCTGTACCGACGTCAATTGACGTTGAAGGCGTTCGATGGTTGCACTGTCGTTCACAACCTCATTCACCTCGGCTTGGACCTTAACACGTTTTGCGCGCGAAGCGAATTGCAGCGTCGAACGTGTTTCTTCCAAGCACCCTTCGGATGGAGTAATGCAGCAAATAAATGAAATCTTCGAGTTTCCAGACAAAGTCGATTGCAGGATTCTGGTCAACTTCGAGTCGCGAAAGTTCACAAAGCTTTGATTGGAGGAACCGAGCGCTGATACGACGCGAGACAAAGCTAGAAGACTGTAGAGGGAGTGAGACTTTTGACATTACACATCATGCACTTTGCTTTCAACACCAGCTCTAACTTACCTCTGATTGATCATGCCTCCTTCCTTTTGCCGATCAGCAGTAGCACCCGTCAATCTTACACTCTCTGACCCCGCCAAATCAACGAGACTCAATGTCGAGTGACGAATCGTGTCGTATTCCAAACCAGTCGTCGACACGTTCTCCTTATCTTCAAATTTCGAAGAGCTCTCCACGGTGATGCGGATAATGGTGTGACTTCGCGATGAACGCTCGTTCATTGCCGTAGATGCCACCACTCGAGCTTGCTCACCACGATGAATGACATCCACCAAGCTTTTCGCATCAGAAACTGTTTCTTCCGTGCATTCGACAAAGACTCCCTTCTGACCATTTTCTCGAATGGACAGCGTTTTGTCATCAGCACTGAGCAAATCGCGGACTTCTTCGTTGTAAATTTCCAAGAAACTGGTTTTCACAACAAAGCTACGATCACGGGTCATGGCGATTTGGCGAAAGATATCTTTGGCAGCCATGTGAATGATTCCACCGGCGCCCGGCTTGGCCCCATCCGCAATGCTGCCGGCACCTTGCATAGTGTACGTTTTCCCGGAGCTCGTCTGACCGTACGCAAAGACCGTTCCATTCACACCGGTAAGTACCGAGTGGACAATGCCTTTGGCGACCGACTCGTACACCATATCCGTACTGGTGTTTTCTCCAAAGGACTTGTCATACGTGAAGAATGTTTTGCCAATCACTCGTTCCGATTTGGCCAACGGCTCACCATCTCGCGTCGTTTGAGTAATGGAAGAGTATTTGTTGAGAGCTTTCCAAACCCTCCCACGCTGTTGTTCGCTACTGTTGAGTGGGCGCACTCGAACGGCCACTGGAGGAGACAAAATTATAGTGAGGCTCATACGATCAATGATCATTCACCGTATGCATGGAACCATGAATCACTCACCTTGCAAGCCTGGAACATTGCTGATATCCACAGTACCTCCAGATTTCGATACAGTGTCGACCTTGCTCTTTCTCACCAAAAGGCTGGCTTTGTTGTCGGGTATGTTGGTCTTTCTTGCGCCTGGAATGAGAGACTTTTTGGACGGACTACTGTGATGATGATTCATCTCGTTCGAATTCACACTCGACTCCCCCAGCACCGTTCTTCTTTGAGGAATCGACGACATTTTGATTTGAATGATTTGGTTTGCTTTTGTTTTCTTTTTTTCTTTTCTTCTTTTTGGAATGCTAAAAATGTGAATGGAGATCGAGTGGCTGGGTTGGTTTCTTGACGAGTTTAATCTTATCTAAGTGATGCGCGCCGGGCAGCTTATACGATATTTAGTTATGATTATTATTATTACCAGCCTTCGCGGCAGTGAGAAGCGCGCGTGACTATCACTATGAATAAAATAGTAGTCTTGGCTTGCGTGGCGCGCAAGCGCACTTCTCGTGACTTCAATTCTCAGTCATGTAGCACATAATCATATTATGGCCTATAATATAGTTTCCTTCTAAAAAATTAAAAAAGCGATAGTATACTACTGCAAATAAAATAAGAAGGATATATATGACATCGGGTATTTATTGGCGAGAAACGATAACACCTCAAAGACATGAAGCAAGCGAACAATGGAACGATCGTCCCTCATGTCGTCTAATGATTGAAATAATCAAGTCATGCCAAAAAAGTAATTTACATTATAGCCTATACTGCGAAATAATGTCTGTGCGTTGTACGCACTCAGTACGGCGTGAATAAAAGAAAGTCATCGCGGTCGTTCCAAACGGACACAACTGCAGCGGTGCGTGTGCCCGCTTCATTCTGGCAGTTTTTGTTGATCGTCTTTTTTGTTATTATTCCCTTTTATCCACCAACTTTCTCCTCATCCTCTTCAAGTATACGAAAACAACAATAAAGAATGGTCGCAGAAGGCAACGAAAAGCCGGCAAAACAGGATGAAGAACTGACCGATTTGTTAACCAAATTGTACACGATCCAAGAGGACATTGGCGCCAAGCCGAAAACCAGCGAGCAAGAGAAGAAAGAAAAGGCACAAAATATTGCCGTCATGGGCAAAGGCAAAAGGCCGAAAAGAAGGGCTCGCGTTTCCTAGAAATTAAAAGCACCGTCGTCGATCGCATGAAAACGATTCACAATTTATTGAAAGAAACCAAAGAAAAAGAAAAAAGCCGGCTTCGGTGGAGACAACGCGAAAGAGATTATTAAAATGCAAGCCGAAATTCGTGAACAGATTCGACAGGCATCCGATGAATGGAATGAAATGGACGCTATTTATAAGAAAGAAGCGCGGAAAAAGAAATCCAAATTCACTCCCGAAGAATTGGAAGTGCAATCCGAATTGGTCCGACGACTCTATGCGGAAATTGAAAAAGTCAAGGAAGCACAAATGCGAGGGTATGCGAAAGATCGCAATGCTGGAACAGGAGTCAGTCTGAATACCAAGTCGCTTTACTCCGATTCGGGTATGTTCAATCGTTCGTTGATGATCACTGCAATCACGTCGGAAACTCACGCATCACTTCGATTGTTTTTCAATTTATTTATAGGAACCAGTAACAAAAAAGCGTCTTGGGCCGGCACCGGTGGAGGCGTTGCCATGACAGACGGACAGCGTCAACAAATTATGCAGATTGAAGAACGTGATGCGGACTTTGATCGTCAATTGGATGAGATTGGGGAAGGAATTCAAGATCTAGCCGAGATTGCCGCATTACAGGGAGAAGAAGTGAAACGACAGTCCGCCATGTTGGATAATGTCAATAATAAAATGGATAAGGTCACGGATCGCATGACCAACGTAAACAGTCGCATGAAAGAGACTTTGGAAGAAGTTGGGCGATCGGGTGATAAACTCTGCGTCGACATTATGTGCATCTGTCTGGCCATTGGTTTCGGTGCCGTGATTTATAATTTTATGAAGTAGAGCCAAAGCCATCGAACCACTAAGTAATGATTTGAATTACGTACGAAGTATATCGTTTCAAAAGATAGTAATTTCTTCGCAATTCTTTTGTTAAAGTGTCTCGATACTGTTATTTGTTCGCTAACTCAATCGCGCAGTCACAAAACACACTTCACTTTGATTATAATCCCCGCACACCGGCACCAAAATCTACCGGATGGATCCACCGATTACAGACCCATTTTTCACCTTCACTGGCCGGAAGACCCGCATGCAGCATGCGCGGATCCGCATGGAGAAACATGTCCGCCGAATAATTGGGACAGCCGGGTTTTTCGACCGTATTCCAAAAGAGAACGGCCGATCCCCGTCGTGGTGTCACCAATACACCTTTTTCATTACTGGCCGAGGTCAATTCCGGAAACCACGTTTCTCCTCCGGCGACCGGCGCGGCCAAATAAATCAAACACGTCGCCAATCGACCACGACATTTTAAATCATTGAACGAATCTTGATGATCCGTATGCATTTGAAACTCTTGTCCGGGATCATACCGTACGACTTGCAGATTTTCCATATGCGACGTCGGCAAGCCGGTAATGGAGGACACCTTGTCGGCCAATAAGCGAAGTGGATCCGGACATTCGTGTTCTTGGATCCAAACAGTGGAGCTGGTGCGAGTTTCGGCTGTTTCCTGTTGACTTCCGACGGTCGAACGGCGCATGTTTCCCGTTTGGAGAGCTGTTTGAATGATGTCATCGCACATTTGGGGCGACAGAAAGTTATGTACGACCAAGAGAGGCGGTTCGTTCGATAGAATTTGAATCGAAGGACGATCCTCGGATGAATACTTGGGATCGGATAAACATATTCGGACGTGACTTTCGACTTCCAATCCCGTTCGAGGCTTGCTCCAAAAGTCATGAATGTAGTCTTTGTTGAAAGATTGCGGTGGTGCCGACGATACAGTGGGCTGAAACGCTGTGCCAACTGTGCAGTTCTGCAAAAGAAGAAGGATCGGGCCCGCCAGGGCGAGTGTGTGACGCTTCATGACCAGATTTAATGGTGTTTACATGTAGGAATGTTTCGCCTGTATCGTCGGAGATTGTTTGAAGGTCAAGAGAACCAAGAGAATATGGTTGCAAATTCAAAAGAAGTGTCTTCTCACAACAACGACACTCGTTTCTGTGACGAGTGACGAGGGCAGCTGTTTTTCCCTCCAACCTGTTTTCATACGACGTCATCTTTTCCAAGCAGTACCCGTACGACAGGCGTTGTTTCCTCGAATAAATAATAGACAGAGAATGTCTGGCTGCCTGGCTGCTAGAAACAACCAATTTCCAGATTTTCTGAAAAGAGAGCGCAAAGCTCAAAGTTCAGAATTTCTGGACCACTACAGAGTTTCTGATAGACGCCAAACGACCAATTCCAGAATTTCTGGAAAACGCACAGATTTTCTGGTAGATGCAAAACAACGATTCCAAACTTTCTGGAATGAGCAGAGAGGTTCTGTTGGAGGCAAAACCATCAATTCCAAAACATCCAGAGCGGTCACACAATTTTTGTGTGACCAAAAACAACAATTCCAGAATTTCTGGAATATCGCAGAATTTCTGCAACTACCGATTTCACAATTCCAGAACTTCTGGGACGTGCACAACATCTTTGTGTGACCAAAAACACCGAGTCCAGAATTTCTGGAATTGCGCAGAATTTCTGTAATGTGCGAAACCAACTATTCCAGAATATCTGGAAAGTGCACAGCATCTTTGTGTGACCCAAAACACCGATTCCAGAAATTCTGGAATAGCGCAGAATGTATGTAAGATGCGAAACCAACTATTCCAGAATTTCTGGAACATGCACAACATCTTTGTGTGACCCAAAACACCGATTACAGAATTTCTGTAAGATGCGATTTCACCAATTCCAGAATTTCTGGGACGTGCACAACATCTCTTTGTGATCAAAAACACCGATTCCAGATTTTCTGGAATTGCGCAGAATGTATGTAAGATGCGATTTCACCAATTCCAGAATTTCTGGAACATGCAAAACATCTCTGTGTGACCCAAAACATCGATTCCAGAATTTCTGGAATAGCGCAGAATTTCTGTAAGATGCGATTTCACCAATTCCCGAATTTCTGGAACGTGCACAACATTTTTGTGTGACCCAAAACACCGATTCCAGAATAATTGGCACAGATTTTCTGTTTGAGGCCATTACACCAATTCCAGAATTTCTGGAATGTGCACAGAAGTTCTGTTAGAGACAAAACTTTCAAATCCCAAAATATCCAGAGCTGTCACAAAATTTCTGTGTTACCAAAAACAACGATTCCAGAAATTCTGGGCCACAACATATTTTCTGTTAGAGCAAAAACACCGATGACGATTTAACGAGACAGCAGTCCCGTCATCTACAGCACCCAATAACAAATGAATGAAATGAGAAAGAAAGCTTCGATTGTTGACAAACTATTAATCAATGGATTTGTCGCTGTGAATGTTGTTATTTAAGGACTAAACAGTCATGATAATGGCCATCCTCTTGTCCTCGTGTTTTGTTTTCCCTTCGATTGTTTGACCTGTCCGTCGCTCGAGAGATCCAGCGGTGGATCCCTCATCACATCACACGTCGCGTCGATATTTGCGATGTGCAACGAATGATGACACCATGAAATGAAATAAAATTAACATAAACTACTTGATTCATTCATTTCATTCCCAGCCAGTCAATTGACATAATTGTAGATAATACAAAAACTCACATTAACAATAATGACCGAAGACAATTCGGAATTCGTTCACGTCAATCAATCGACCCAAATCATTCCCTCGATGCACCTCGATTACGTGCACTGGGTCAGTTTTGATACGTACGGACGGCGCGTTGCCACGTGTTCCGGAGATCGGTTCGTGCGAGTGTGGGATTTGACGGATTCGGGAGAATGGACGCTCGCGGCGCAATGGCAAGCTCATCGTGGTTCGGTCACGAGTGTGTGTTGGGCGCATCCGGAATTTGGGTCCATTTTAGCCACGTGCGGGAGTGATCATGACGCCAAGATTTGGGAAGAACGGAGTCATACGACCAATACGATGGCGAGTCGATGGACGTTGCGTGCTTCATTGACAGAAGCCCGTCGGGGTGTCACGTGTCTCGAATTTGCGCCGCGACATTGGGGTCTCAAATTGGCTGTCGGAAGTGCGGATGGGTGTGTCCGCATTTATGAGGCGGTCGATATTATGAATTTGTCCCAATGGCCACTTGCAGCCGCCTTACAATCCTTCGAGGAAGGATCCAAGTTGGGATGTACCTGTTTGAGTTGGTGCAATGGACGATTCGAACCGCCGACACTGGTCGCCGGGGGCAGTCATCTTGTCATTTATCGTTACAGTGAATCGGCGCGTGCGTGGCAACCACTGGTCCAATTGCCAGCACCCGCCAAGGGAGATGTGCTCGATGTCGCGTGGGCTCCGAATGTCGGTAGACGCTTTCATTATATCGCATCTGCGGAGAATCAACAACTCCGCGTTTACAAATTTCGTCGGGACGCGGCGGACAATAAAAGCAATGACATTTCCAGCAACAAGCATCTGAAACTCGAGTCTTCACAGACGATTGATGCCAATGCTTGGCGTTGTCAGTGGAATGTTACGGGTACGGTCTTGGCATCGTCGGGTGATGGAGGAACGGTGCAACTGTGGAAGTCGGATTTGGATGGAAATTTTGTTTGCGTTTCCAAAGTGCAAGGTGACTTGTCACAAGTCACTGCCAAGATACCCGCTTAACAAAGAAGTCACACGAGTAGTACAATACAATTCTCTATCTTTTTATTTTAACAAACAATAAGGACACATCAACGGATCCTTTCTACGCTGTTTCTTCTATACGATTGGGTGACGAGCTTTTGCCTTCTAGTTCATTGATATCCGTCTCGAGATCTTTGATTAATGTAGGTAGATCTTCGCAACTGTCTTGATTGTCACTTTCTTCAACCAATGCGTCAATGGCTTCGATTTCGGGGAAGAGTTCGGACTGTGGTGTAAAGTCGACAACCTCACTGTGACCCGAAGATGCACCGGGCTCCTTTCCAACCGAAGTGAGACGACTCAGCCGCGAAGCAATTTCATGGGCGATTCGTTCTCGCCCTTGGGGAGTTCGTAGTTTTTTGAGGCGAGGTAGCAGGTAGACTAGAAAATTAGGAAGCCCCTGAAGAGGGACGGTCAATGCTGCCAGTAACAGCAAGGGAAAATACACTTTTCCGTTGACTTGTTGCAAGAGTCGCGTAATCTGCCGTTGTCGTCAAAGTGAGATACATCCCTTCGCAACACTTTTTAGTGATCCGCTGTGACACTTACCGTCAACGCGAACCAGTTCAAATAGAAAGCACCGGCATACAGAAAACTTTGAATCGCCACCTCGCGTGTGTAGCGAGACCTTGTCCGCAGCCGTGCTCGCCGTAAATTGATATCCTCTCGCCTTGCCTCCGTCACGGCGCTGTTATCGGTCGTATTCAAACTACTGCGGACCGCTTCGAACGACAAGCGTAAACTGAAATTGCTGGATAAAGATTTTCGGGTAGACGGCTGCGAGGACAATTCCTGAGATGGTGCGGCAGCGGAAGACGAAGCCGGGACAGGAGACGTCGACGAAAAGTCTCGAAATAAATGGTGCCGAGTAGCAGCTCTTTCAATCTTTCGAACGTGCACATAAATTAAAGTAGTATTGACAGTCACAATCCCTATCATAAGCCAGAGTGGACCATAGAAGGCGGCCCAACGAAAGACTTTATTTTCGGCCGCCACCCAACACCACAAAGAAGCCGCGCCAAATACTCCCTTGATTAAGCCCGCAATCGCGCTGATTGTAGCCCACAGCAAAGGAAATGAATGAAGTAAGGGTTCCACTTTCTGTAATTGATGCTCTTTCCAGCCATACCGTATTACAAGTACGTAGTAAACGGACAGACTGGCATTGTAAAATGAACTGGCGATTCCAAATTGTGTAAAAAATCCTTGTACATTACAAGATGTGTCATTGCCGATGGCCCAGAGCAAGCCACTCGATTTGGGAACCGGCCATGTCGATAAGGCTAACCAAAGTGAAGCAGAAACGTCGCAACAGGATATACCAAACAAAAGGCGATGATACGTCCGACTTCTTCGATTTTCGTTGCGCACAATGGTATATATAATTAAGCCACTGAAAAAGGCAGAGACATTACCGGTGACTTTGGGAATCACAGCGAGAGCGCGCTGCTGATGAATACTGAACGCCATTTCTTACAGTATCCAGAAGAGGGCTTTATTGTTGGCTCTCTTTCCATAGGCAATGGTGTCATGGTCAAAAATCACACAGATCGCGATGCCGACAAAAAAAAAACTCGAGGACACATCATCTACTGAGTACTTATTGACTTACTATCGCCCAACGTTCGGACATTCTTCTACAAGTTGTCACAGTGTCACGGCGCAATGTCCCAGGTCGTTTCTCCAATTGAGTCACGATATACCTCTCTAGGGTGACCCATCCGACGGTTTGTTGACAAGAGAACCAACCGCAAACGACGT
Organism: Fistulifera solaris; assembly: GCA_030295235.1. Classification (NCBI taxonomy): domain Eukaryota; phylum Bacillariophyta; class Bacillariophyceae; order Naviculales; family Stauroneidaceae; genus Fistulifera; species Fistulifera solaris. The sequence goes on along the minus strand of AP026138.1, from coordinate 672,801 downwards.
TCCATCTGTTCCCTGAACCGAATCTCCATCGCCGTTGAGGACTCGACTGTTGCACGTGGGCCGCAGCGCCAAAACCTGGCGCCATTTTTGAATCAGGACGATGCTGACAGTTTCCGTGGATTGGATGTGAGCTCTGACAAAAACGGATTTGGATTGTTTTCACAAATGCGGTAAGATTCTTCGAACTAGCTAGTTGGGACTGAGTCCAAAGCAGACAAAGCCTGATAAAGCGATGCTCTAACTAGTGACCTAAAACAAATAATTGTTTCGTACTTCATAATGGTTCGTCGAGCGACTAGCTAGAGACAAGCGTTGACGGGCAGCGAGCCATTTCTTATGTACAACGAAATGGGGATCGGTTCGAGGGCAAACAAACGATTACAAGGAGTTACTTGTCTGGTGGCACAAAAATAGCGTAACGTACACGGCATTGTTGACAATTTTCGATTCAAATCAAATTCTGCATTAGTCCTTTTAATCAGAAATCAACCATCCCCGGACAGAGACAATTGAATCTGGAGTTGGGTTTGGGTATGTAATCCAAAGGGTGGGTTTTGAAGGGGCGTTCGTACCACTTTAGATTGGCCTTTTCCGCATCTTTCAAGCGAGCACTGTAAATTGGATCGTTCTCGTCCGCGTCCTTTTCTTCTTCTTTACGTTCTTCGGACGAAATCATGTGCGCCACTCTAGTACTCAGTTGCTTGAGTTGGGCGAGAAACTCATTGGGACGAGAAGTCGTCCAAAGGTGTTCCCGATCAGTTAAATCGACAGATGAAAAGCTGGTATCAACCGGATTCGGAAAACTGAGAACAGTATCCGCATCCTTTTCCGGTGTCGTTTCCTCCTTCTCTAACATCTCCACTCGATCATTGACCGACGGTCTCGCACGGGCGCATTCCCTATCGACTGCAGCCTCCGTTTCATTCAATGGATTGCAAGCGGAAGTTTGCTGGATTTCAAGTATCGTGAGACAACAACTTTTGAAGAAGACACACAAGAGCAAAATGAAAGCTTACCATTCGTCGACGAAACACTTCTCTTCCTTCTTTCCTGCGCCTCTCGGCAAATAGCATAGTTCGCGTCAATAAGGTTGAAGACTGTTTCATTTCTTCGGATTCTGTTCTTTCAACTGTTTCTTCTTTTGCACGGATGATGCACTTTGAGGGAGAGCCTCCTCAGGTACATCTTGCGGTGTTACCTCCGTTACAGGCTTGAAGAATGCCGATGATTTCAGTTTTCGTTCAAAAATAGTCCGCAATTCAGGATCCAGCGTCGAACTTGGGGTTTCCGGGACGGACCGAGTGGAAAGAAAAGGGGCACGACGCTGCAACTTGGCTCGGTCCTCGTCAGATAAAGAACGTATGGGTTGATGAGCTATCCAATACGCATTCTTGTCAGCAATTTCCATGATTCCGATGTCTGAATACCGTCGTTCTGACGATGGATCGTTTGAATAACAACACTTTGCACAGATGTAGCTCCGCGACGACGATGATAATCAGGTCCTTTATATTGCTTTCTCCCTCCAGTTCACTCTTGTCAAGCGCACCTCTTGCGAGCCAAATTCCACCACGATCTGTTCGTTGCTGGGCTTTTTTCGTCCGCGAGAAAAATCCTACTAAGTAAAGAATATGTTGTCTCCTAAGTATGAAATTTATTTCCTTTGAGTTTGTATGTCAACGGAGATCCGAAAAGTCGGAACGGACCGTTGGGAAAATCAAGGGGCGAGTACCAGTACCTTAACCCTAAGGGTCCACGCTCTTTAACTAGGTTTTGCGTTGTGAAAAGTGCGGCCAAAAACTGCGGCTCGATGATGATTTCCCTTCTTGTCGTCATAGCATCTTTTTCGTTTTGACTCCACCGCATACGTTCTGTAACAATACAATTAACAAGACAGGATGAGACACTTGAGACACTCCCCGTACAAAAAGCATCATTACGGGAAACGGCGAAACATGCTCTCCGTACGATTTGCCGTCATGCTCTTTCTCGTCGTGCTGTCGCTCAATCTGTTGTGTCATTTTTGGTTCTTCCAATTGGTTGAAGATCCCAAAGTCGTGTACAATCATACGCAATGTCAAGCGGCTTTTATACTCTTTGGGTTACCGAAATCATTTCCTGTAGTATGGAGAGCCTATCGACAAAATCTCATGGATCACAATCCGCACATTCAGTTTGATGTTTCCATGCACCTTTATTCGGACATTAAAACGCTGACCAACCCAAAAAACGGCGAAGTCAACGTTGAAATGGAATCGGTCACCACTCTTCTTGAAACGATAGGACAAGGCAATGACGTACTCGTACAAACGCGTCAGGCCGACTTTGACGCCCGCAATCTCACGTGGCTCGGAGAAGAGCATTTGATGCAGTTTGGTCCAGGATGGACGCTCAATACATTGAAAAACATGTTCCGACAAGGCAATTCTATGATGCAGTCCTATCAACATGTCCTCCAGAACGACAAAGAGTACCAACTCTTTGTGTTTGCGCGTCCCGACACGTTTCTGGCCGACAAAGTCGACCTTCATTGTAATATCGCCGACAACGAATTGATCGTGCCGTCTTGGCAAGTACACGACGATGATGAAAATAACGATCGCTTTGCCGTAGCGGGTCCAGCGGCGGCTCGAATATACGTTCAGGCCAAAGCGCAAGGATTTTTCGATTACGTGAAAAGTGGCCAAGATGGTGATCTGGAGAAGGGAACGAATTTCTGGAACTCGGTCGAATTATGGATACAGTGGTTCCGTTCAGGTGTTTCGTCCAAGAAAGCCGACGTTTCTACTCAAACAGGAAAGGGTGATTGGAATTCCGAGCATCTTTTGTGGTGCTGGCTCAAAGAAAATGCTGTCCAAGTGAAAAAGGGTCCACGTCATTGGGCTCCTTTGCTAAGAATACGCGGTGGTGGTGCTGTCAACGGGCGTGACGCTCGCACCTTTCCGGGCGGTTGGTTGAAGTTTCGGATGGCAATGCTGGCAAGTGCACGGTGATAGGACTGAACATAATTTAATAGAAACTTCGATTTAACGCGGCCTTGATATCGTCTGATAATCATCTGGGGCTGCCTTTATGTTTTCAAGCTTCTTAAAGCCTTAGACACAAGGAGCCCATTATAGACCACCCAAGCGATGTACAGGGAACTATGGCACATTTTAAGACCCCGTCCGGCGAAATTGGGGCCCTTTTGGAGGGTTAAAATTGCTAGAAAACCGTGAAAGTGAAGAACACGGTTTGGTCTCCTAGCGTATAAAATACAATGAGGACGAACAAAGGATGGTAATGAAGTCGACATTGCTTTGTTGTGATGTCAAAGGCGACGTTTTGGTTTTGTGAAAGGCATCGCGAATCGAAATAACCGAGTGTAGTACAGACGGGGAAGCCTCCGTGGTAGATGTAACACTTGTAGTCATAATTTTACACCACTGCCTTATTTCGGGTTAAAAACCGGGGTTTCGCGATGAATCCCTCTGAAACGATGTAATACACAGGAAAACAATGGTAATATCGTAAGAGTAATGTTCCTTATGTATGTGTTACTAACTGTTGGGCTTGAGTGGTCAAGGAGATGATCTCGGCGTTGTCGGAAGTCGACAATTGTCCACATGAAAATGTGAGATCATGACCTTATGTATAGGTCGACCCCATGGAGTCATCATGTTAATCATATGTCTTGATTAGATGGCTGGGTTTGTGAGGTAATTAGCGCTTATGAAGCACCGTTGCTTTCCTTTATTGACAGTTCTGGCTCTGTCGATGGATGCATCGGACCACAGTGATTATGTCACTTGTCGGTAAAATATGGGGGACGCCTCGTATACATGCTAATACACCTTTAATGCTAGAATACATAAATGAGTGAATTATTCACCCGATTGTTGCGAAGTCCTCATGGTGGAGGGATGTTTTTTCCTCCAGAGGCGGTCAAAGCACAACATCGTCGGATTTCGCGAGAAGTTGCGCAAGTGAAATCGTGTTGTGCGTGTATTTTGGCCTGTCCGAGGTCGTGTTCTATACTGTTTAGGCCGATCTGTTTTTTTTTGACTATGAACGGATTCAGAGCTAAATGAGGGTGTGGACGATTGTTCTGTAGGGCCTAGTGTGTACAATGGCCTTACGTACATAAGGGCACTTTTGGCGCTTTACACTGGAGTTCCCTACAGTAAACAACACTCTCGAAGGGAGAGTAAAGGGGTCGGAATTTCGTGCAAACGTTTTAGCGACGATGCAGTTTCGCACACAAAAAGAAAAGAAAACGTCGTTTCGTTTTTATCTCCCTCGCATTCCGATTTGTGAACTTTCTCTCCTTTCTCCTTGTTTACGATGGCAGCCAATCTTGCTGCATTCAACAACTACCTCCGAGATGTCCTCTTTATTGAGGATGCGGCAGCTCGTCAGGCCATCAATGGCCAAGGCATTACCAGCGTTTGACGACTTGACGCACCGGAGTGATAAGTACGTTCAGGAGATCTTTACGAAGATTCGAAACCCTGGGGGTTTGATTCCAAACCCAGCCTTTGTCCCTCCTGCGGTTGGAGCGGAGGCTGCACCGATGGTACCTGCGATGATTCCGAACCGTGGTATTGCGATCGGAGTCAATCTTGAGCTCCGTGTTCGTCAGCTTACTTCCTTTTCCACTTGCACCGCTTGCAGCGAGTTTGTTCCTGGCTTTGCAACTCTTGCTCGATTGGAGCGCTTGGACTTTGCGAGCGCATTCGCATGCGTGAGACCAACAAAGATCTTCCTAAGATCGATGTGTTGTTGAAGGTGGAAAACGCTCGGAAGACGATTGAAGACATCGGCGAGGTACTTGGCAATCACCTTGGAGCTTATGGTGCGCCTTTGTCGTACCTTGTGCGGGAGCATGTCGATCCCGATGGAATCGAAGGGGTTGATGATCCAGGTTTCGGTGTCCCTGATGCTATGTCGGAACTTGTTCGTCGCATTCGCCATGATGGAGACCAGTATGAAGAAGACAAACGTTCGTTATTCGTCAGGTTTCGCACGGTGGACCAGCTTGGAATTGGGTTAAGCCTTTTGCTTACAGCAAGGATGGACGCCGCTTATTTTGCCTTGAAGACCCACTATATGGGGCGTTCTTATCAGAAGCGCAACATTGCTCATGCCGACCGAGTCCTTTCGACAGTCTTCTATGATGGAAAGGCGTAACTTCACCTTTGAAGACTACTGTCAGAAGCTTAACTTGGCTTTCTTGGACTTGGAAGAGGCGGGTGAGGTGATGACTGAAGATAGGAAGGTGCGAATCTTTCTAGACAACATCTGGGCAGATGAACTAAAGATGAGCGTCGAGCGTCCGGGCTGATGCTGTGTTGGAAAGTACCTTCGAAAACGCGATGAACTACTTGGCTGAGCAGGTTGATAGAAAGAAGCAAGATGCAGCAAAGACCCGTGGTTCCACTCGCAACATTTCTTCCGGTTACCAGAAATTCTGGCGGTAACAACAAGAAAGGTGGCGGCAAATCTGGTAAAGGAAAGGGCGGAAAAGCAAAGAGAGGCAAGGATGGTGTCCCGTACTACAAATGGAAGGAGTGGATCAAGTTACCGAAAGAGAAACAGGAAGAAGTTCGCAATGCTCGTGAAAGGGCTAAGTCCGAGAGCGAAATGCTTCAGCTGTTGAGACGGCTGACTCCGATAGTGACGATGTGGTTGAGTCGACAGGTAACCGCATGAGTCGACGACCTTGACTGGCGGTGCAGCGAGTTCGCGGCGGCAATGCGACAACAGACTCCTGGTAGAGCTGAATTGGACTCGCACTGTGATACTTGCTCGTTCGGTAAAGACGCGGTTCTCGTGTATGATACCCGGTGAAACAGTTTCGGTGGAACCATTCATTAGTTCTCTTGGGAAAGTGACCAAAGTTCCCATTGGTACAGTTCGCGGTTGCATACGATTGCCCCACGACGCTGCAAACCCACGTTTTGTTCTTTCACCAGTCACTCTACTTTTCAAACATGCATCGACACTTGATCAGCCCCGCTCAACTTCGGCACAACCAAGTCGTTGTGAATGAAACTCCTCTCCTACACCTACCTCGGAACAACGTCACCCGGAGAGCCATTCTATTTTGTTTTCTGAGCCAGCTCTCCAGATTCCTTTGAAACTGATGGGGACTATTTCATATTTCCCCACTCGCCGACCGACCGACAAAGAACTGAGCTCGGACGTTGACTGCATCCATGTAAACGTCACCTCCGAGTCGTTCTGGGATCCTATGGATTCTAACCACGCCAGCATGATGAGGACTCATTGCGTGTTTCCCTTGACTCTGAGATTCGTTTAGGGGGACAGAGGATGCTTGGTTCGGTTACGAGTGAGCGCACGTTTGTCCCGCCAGCTCGTTCGATTGCTGTGATTTCAGCTGAGCGGTTCGGCAGCTTTTGACATCGATTCGTATGCTGCTTCGCTTACAAGTGCCGCAATCTCAACGAAGAACCGGAAAGCATATGTCACACCCGAAGATTTGGCAAAACGATGGAGTATAGGGATCGAGACGGCTAGGCGAACGCTCCAGCGAACGGCCTTAACGGGCAATTCGGGACTTCTCGACAGTCTCTGGAACGCTGCCGTCTCAAACCATTTGCTTACCAGCTGCGTTATCCTCGGCTTAATACGGAGATGTACTGCGACATTCTGGTCGGTACATGTGTCTCACTGCTGGGTAACAAATATGCGGCTGTGTATTGCACCCCCTTTCACTGGATATGTGTGGACCCAATTGAAAAGAAAAGCGATGCCCATTACACGCTTGACAATTTGTTTCGTCAGCGTCGGAGTCCCTCACACTTTAATTCCAGACAATGCCGGAGAGTTGACAGCAGGAGAGTTTAAGCGAAAGGCTTAACGAGTGCAAGCGACCATTAGGCCGATCGAAGCACGCCCAACGCCAACCCTCGCTGAAGACGGCATTCGTGAATTGAAAAGGATGTATAGGGCGTGCTATGATTCGCACGAATTCCCCACGTTGTCTATGGGACCTATGTTTGGTCTACCACGCGTATGTTCGGAGCCACTCTTGTCTTTCCATAAGACAGTTAGATGGTGAAGTGCATGACGCTTTTGACAGGGGACACCGCTGATATTTCACACATTTGTGAGTTCGGTTGGTATGATTGGGTTTGGTTTATCTCGCCTCAAGACGAAAATATGGAAAGGAAGCATCTTGGAAGATACGTTGGTCCCAGTTTCCGATGTCGGTGATGTCCTATGTGCTAGGATCCTACCCGCTTCTGGTCGACCGATTTCCCGCACAAGTGTTTTCCCTTTGTCAGTTGAGGAACAGAATAGCCAAGCCGTTGCTGAGTTAAAGGCAAAGTTCACGCAGACGTTGGAGCAAAAGCTGAAGGACCGAGCCATGCCCTTGGATCCAACCGAGATACCGGAAGACGAAGCGCACCCCAGAGTTGGAATACTATGTTCCGACCGAGTCGCAAGATCCCGAAGTTCCCGAGATTAAGGAAGCTGATGAGTTTGATTACGATTCATACAATCAATATATCTCGGCAAGGGTAATGCTTCCGCCAAGGGGACTCGATGTCGTACGGTACGGTTAAAGGTCGGAAGCACGATCAAGACGGGAATCCTATTGGCCGGTACCATCCTAACCCTTTGCTCGATACCGCTCTGTATGAGATTGAATTTGATACGGGTGAAGTGGAGGCTTATCATGCGAATCAGATCGCTGAAGCCATCTATGCCGAAGTCGATGACCATGGGCGTGCGAGTTATGTCCTAAAGGAAATAGTGGACTACAAGAAAGAGTTGTGCGCGGTTCCGCATGAAGAGGCATTCGTGATCCACAACAACCGAAAGTATCCTAAGCGGACTACCAAGGGATGGAAACTGTGTTGTCTATGGAATGATGGCACTACTACTTGGGAGAAACTGAAAGACCTAAAGCAGTCTCACCCTTTACAGTTAGCGGAATTTGCTGTTGCGAGACAGATTGCTGAGGAGCCTGCTTTCTCATGGTGGGTTCCCTACACGCTCAAGAGAAGGACCAGGATCATCAAAGCGATGGCTAAGCGCTACTTTCGTGTTACTCAGAAATATGGGATCGCATTGCCAAAGACAGTTGAAGAAGCATTGGCGATTGATCGCTCACGGGAACTGACTTTTTGGAAGCGGCGATTGCGAAGAGATGCGTGCGGTAGCTAAGGCGTTTCAGATCCTTGACGAAGACGCTCCCGATCCTGCTGGTTTTACCAAGATTGGGGTTCACATGGTTTTTGATATAAAACCAGATTTCACACGGAAGGCCCTTCGTAGCAGGGGGGACACATGACGGATCCGCCGAGCTCGATTACCTATGCTAGTGTTGTATCGAGAGAAGCGTGCGGATTGCCTTCCTACTTCGCGGCATTGAACGATTTGGACATTATGGCGGCAGATATTGGAAATGCGTACTTGAATGCACCAGTTCGAGAACGAATCTTTATTATTTGCGGTGCCGAATTTGGTCCACAGTTCAAAGGTCGAAAGGCGAAAATCGTGAAAGCTCTTTACGGACTGAAGAGTTCTGGAGCTGCGTGGAGGTCATATCTGAGTGAGTGTTTGCATGAGTCGTTGAGTTTTACACCTTGTCGAGCGGATAACGATGTATGGATACGGCCGGCACAGAAAGCGGATGGGACTAGTTACTACGAGTTGGTATTGGTCTATACGGATGACATCCTGTGTGTTTCTGCGGCGCCGGAAGCTATTCTATACAAGCTTGATCAACACTTTCTTCTGAAAGAAGGTTCGATAGGCAAGCCAACTCGCTACTTGGGTTCGACGATTGGTCAGCATCAATTCCTGGGTGATGAAAAGCCTTGTTGGTCGATGAGTTCGAATGAATATGTGAAGGAAGCAATACGAAACGTTTGTCTTTGGTTGGAAAAGCGAGATGAGGCTTTACCCGAAGAAGGCGTCAAGTGTTTTACCACCGAAGTACCGTCCGGAGCTTGACATATCGCCGGAGTGCGATGACGACGAAATCCAGTTTTATCACTCGCAAATAGGGGTTTTACGCTGGATGGTCGAGCTTGGAAGAGTTGATATTTGTGGTGAAGTTTCGATGCTTGCGTCTCACAGTGCGATGCCAAGGAAAGGCCATCTAGCTGCGGTTGTGCATGTCTTTGCATATTTGAAGTCACATGAAAGGTCTAAGATTGTGTTCGATCCTTCGTATGTCGAGCACGCCAGACAACCTAGACCTGATTGGAATGACTTTTACCGAGATGCTAAGCCTATGATTCCGACGGATTGTCCAAAGCCATTGGGTAAGCCTGTGCAAATAACGTGTTTCGTTGATGCTGACTTGGCGGGTGACCATGTTACTCGTCGTTCCGTACAGGTGTCTTGATCTATTTGAACAGGTCATTGACAGTATGGTACAGCAAGAAGCAAACTTCGATTGAGACGTCGACATTTGGTGCTGAGTTTAGTGCTATGAAAACGGCGGTCGAGTTAATCGAAGGTCTACGGTACAAACTACAGATGATGGGTGTGCCGGTAGAAGATCCTGCGGTTGTCAAAGGTGACAATATGTCGGTGATCAAGAACTCGAGTATTCCTGAATCAGTTCTGAAGAAGAAGTCCAATTCGGTGGCATATCACTATATGCGTGGCCGAGTTGCGATGGGTATTGTTGATGTATCCTACGAGCCTCTGAAGGCGAATTTGGCAGATATTCTGACGAAGATTCAAGCTGGGAATGTACGAGATCCACTGGTGAAGCGTATTTTACATCAGTGATGCAGGCGATAGGTCCCGATGCACTGGTTGGGTAGTTATGTTTACTATTCCGATGGGATGAGCCTCCTGGGGATAAGTTTTCGTCCAGGTACAGTGATTGAAGTTTCAAGTTTGATACGTGGTTTTGACGTATTTTCCACGGACAAGTCGATGTGTGGTTTTGATGTATTTTCCACATGATGAAGGATGGATTCGATGAATGAATCGTCATGGTTTTTATGTTGTTTTTTCCATGAAATAAGGGTTTATCGGTTATGAAGGACACGTTGAAGCCCTAGCTCGGGTCTCATCGTGAGGGGACCGAAATAACCGAGTGTAGTACAGACGGGGAAGCCTCCGTGGTAGATGTAACACTTGTAGTCATAATTTTACACCACTGCCTTATTTCGGAATCGCGACAACTATTAAAAATACAATTGTGTTTCATGACTGCAATCCAGTCTTGGCTGGCCTAAACCAACACTCCGTTTCATAGTGGAAATTCAAGGTGTCGATCCTCGGATTTTCGACTTGAAAAAAAAGAAACTCTTAACAAGCAGTTCAAAATTATATTGTTGCGACTTTATTTACCCGTAATTATAATTAGACTCGCAATTGAATGACAATGGACGGATGCGAAAGACGAAAAACGTAACCATTTGTTGTTCGGTTCATGACTACTGTACAATCCAGTCTTGGCTGGCGTAAACCAACACTCTATTTCATAGTGGCATTTCAAGGTGTCGATCCACGAATTTTTGGCGTGAAACTAAAAGAAACTCCTGACAAGTAGTTCAGAATCATCATTGTTGCCATTTTATTTACCTATAAATATAATTATATTCGCAGTTGAATGACCATGGACGGACGCGAGAGACGCAAAACGGAACCCTTTGTTGTTCGGTCCATGAATACTTTACAATCCAGTCTTGGCTGGCGTAAACTAACACTCCGTTTGATAGTGGAAATTTGAGGTGTGGGATCCTCGGATTTTTTGCGTGAAAATAAAAGAAACTCTTAAGAACGGGTTCAAAATCATCATTGTTGTGACTTTACTTACCCGTAATCATAATTATATTCGCAGTTGAATGACAATGGACGGATGCGAGAGACGCAAAACGAAATTCTTTTTTGTTCGGTTCATGACTACTGTACAATCCAGTCTTGGCTGGCGTAAACCAACACTCTGTTTCATAGTGGATTTTCAATGTGTCGATCGTGTTGCATTTTTTTGCACTGCGCGCGGCATGATTATTTTTTAATTCGTGTTTCTATTTTTTCATGTTGCTATCATTAATTACCTAAAGGATCTACCTACCAGGTACGGGTAATCACATAATTTTCCATCTTTCACTTTGAGAAATTAACGAGTCAATATGTTTGGTGGTGGCTTCAACGCAAAGAAGCTGAAACCAGGTGCGTAGCATAATGTCGACAATCGCGCCTTGAATTTCGTCTTGCTTTCCTTCTAACATCACTTCTTCCAGAATTAAAAATGGCAGTGGGTAGGATTCAAATAGCTTCTAACAAGAAAGCAGCACTACAGAAACAAAATCTGAGGGAAGTCGCGAAAATGCTGGCCGAAGACCCACCGAAAGAAGAGAAAGCGAGGATCCGGGCCGAAGCGCTCATTCGTGACGACTATCTCATCGAGGCTTACGAGATATTGCAGTTGAACTGTGAACTACTTTACGAGCGTATGAAACTCATTGAATACAGTAAAGACTGTCCGAATGATTTGGTAACGGTGGTGTCAACTATCATATGGGCTTCGCATAGAGTGGATATACCCGAACTTGTCCTCATCCGCAAACAATTCAAAGCGAAGTACGGAAAAGAGTTCGAAGAGCGGGCTTTACAGAACGCGGGGAATGTTTTGAACCAAAGAGTAGTCCATAAACTATCGGTGGAGCCTCCAGCAGCTGCATTGGTGCAAATATACTTGGAGCGAATTTGTGAACAGCACGAAGTCGACTGGTCGCCCAAGTTGAAACTAACTGCGGCACAACTCTCCCAACCCATGGCTGCACCTTTTGGATATTCTGTGGGAATAGCACAGGGAACTGGCTTGGGTATCGTTGTGGATGATGTTAGTTCAAAAGCTCACGGTAGTGAATCGTCACCGACGTTTGTCTCTGTACCTCGCATTGCGCCATACGTCCCACCCTCTTTGTCCAATAACTTCAGCGAGACCGAGCCGGAAATTACCGTACCGGCGGCACTAAACTCCAATGGAAAATCCACGGGTGTCAGTACAATAAGTGGAGAAAGCGATGATGAGGAAGACGGTGGCGATGAACCCGGCATGCCGCCATCGGCACCGTCCGCCTCTCCGAGCGGTGCTTCCACGGCTACGGGTATGACATCTTCGTATGCAGATCTGGCGGCTCGATTTCAGCAATTAAAAAAAGTAAGAAGACGTTTTCATTTTCGCTAAATAGAGTTTTTACATATTTATTTGATTGAAACGGACGCGTCGCCTTGTGCCATAGTGAAATGCCACGCGTTGATGATGCAGATGCACTGTGTCTGTAAACCTGACAAATAAACGATATGTTTACCACTTCCATTTACTTCTCGTGAATCTTGGCAACCAAAGTCGACTTGTAAAGAGCTCCGACGACGTAAAGTATTTTGTAGAAGACCCCAATCGCAAGAATCGCGACCAAATCAGCGATGAAGTTGTCATCGCTGGACAGCAAAGGGAACACTTTACTCAATTCACCAAGCACCTTCACACCATCCGTCTCGGGGATACAAATTGCCGAAAGCTGATTCGTCGCTCGGTCGCATGGTTCAAACGTGGCATGCGCAAAGATTTCGTATGCCGTGCTTCTCGCATATGCCCCATACGGCATGATGTAGTAAAACAAACGGAAAGGCCAGTACATGTCATCCGGAGCAATGAGAAATCCGCCAAACAAAAAAAGCACCAAACCAAAAGTTCATGAACTGAAGCATACCAATGATTGGGTCTTCGAACCAGACGGCAAGCGCTTCTGCGACAGATTCGAACGAAAACATGCATGCAGCGAAAAGGATGATTTGAGCTCCAAACCCTTTCGGTTCGTTATCTTGAATGGCAAAAGCGGGAATACCAAGAGCGAACAGTGCAAAAATGAAGAACATGGGCAAGACGAGGATAGTTTTTGCCAGAACATAACTGAAACCTGTGACCATGCCATTCTTGCTCTCACGAAGAATGGACTTGAACTCATCGTTGAGAGCGTACACCGCAACTACCCCCATGTTAGAAGGTACACCAATAAACCTGAGAGACAAGAAAGTGATTATCGATCAGAAACTACTTCAGGGAGATGGAGATGTGCACACATAGAACTTACCAGAGAGCCACCCAAAACTTGTTAATGGCTTGATCTTGAGTGTAGTCCCTTCCATTCCAGTAGACAATGGCAAAGACTAAGTTGGTCGTGAGAAAAACAAAGCACCGGCCAATGTAAAGAATAGGGTCTCGCTGCATCATAAGTGCATGACGGCGAAACATGATTGCCATCTCTTTCCGAAGCGGTGCTCGTTTCATTTTCGTTACACCTTCTTGACCTTCTTCATCATCGCCGAATCCTTTCTTGTGATGGGACGAGCCAGCGCTAGGACGCCTTTCTTCCCAGGTATCCAAAATTTCGGTGATGACTTTTTCATCCGAGAAATCAGAGTTGACAAGATCCAAAAAGTATTCAGCTGGGTTGGTCGCCGGTGGGCACGGGAAGTTGATACTTTCGAAATAAGGTAGCGCTTCTTTGACATCTCCACTAAAGGCTTCTCGGCCACGAGACATAATCATCAGCTGATCAAAGCTATTGTAGACCTGGTACCAATGTTCGCGCTGAGTCAATGAAAAGCACTTATCTAGTCGATACGAATCTCGTATCACGTACCTTTGTAGAGGGCTGGTGAATGGTGCAAACAATAATGATGCGCTCTTCTTTTGCGACACGGACGATCTCTTGCATAATGTTCGAGGACGATGCGGCATCCTAAACAAAAACGAAGTTAGATCAAATGTATATGAAAAATCACTTATCGGCAGTACTCAAGATACGTACCAGTCCACTGGTCGGTTCATCGAGAAAGAGAAGAGTAGGCTGCTTGAGCAGAGCAATTCCAATCGACAAACGCCGACGCTGTCCGCCACTCATACTGGAATTTCGGGTGTCCGCGGCGGTCACCAGACCCATCTTTTGAATGATCTCTTCGACGACGGCGTCAATATCTTCCGACGCCGCCACATCGTAGAGTTCCGCAGCGTAACGGAGTGTTTCGCGACAGGTCAAGTAGGGCCAATGTTTGTCATGCTGCTTGACAACAAAGCAATGTTCACGGAAAATCTGATCCGTCAGGGGAACACCGTTGAGGGTCACTTTACCGACGGCTCTACCGTAGAGCGCATCGAGTGTCAACAAACTAATGAGCGTCGTCTAAGAGGATATTTGGAAGATTGAGGTATCGTTAGAGAGTTAGCTGTTGAATAGAAAAGGAGAATGATGCTATTGAAGACGTTGACCTACCTTACCGGCTCCCGACGGACCCATGATAGCCAAAACGCCTGTTCGTCCCGACGCACACAAGAGTGAGAATTTCGGACGAGTTTGTAATACAAAACGACCTACAAATCTATGTTCGACTTACGCCCCCATCGTACGGTCCCCGAAACGTCCGTCAAGATATTCTTCGTCTTATCACCCGCTCCAACGATGAAATTGACATCCTTGAAACGCAAAATCGAGCTCTCCATTCCACTGCTGTGGCTCGATTGGAGACGTTTGCTCGTTGTTGTTGGCGCCTTTCCTTCCTCAACTTCCGACATGTTATCCCGAATAATTGTTATCTAAATAGTCCTTGTTAGAATAAGCAACTGAATGAGCCGTCGGAAAGAATCAATGAGACTGAGAATGAATCGAAAAGAACTTTGGCTGGGTCTGTGCAGTTTTTAGGATCGTCGTCACAATAAAAGTGCGACGAGATGGTTTTTTGTTTTGTTTTGCGCTGTTCGCGAAGGTTCGTCGAAGTGTCTCGTGAAGGCCCCAAACCGTCAAAGTTCCATAGTCACAGGCCTTTCGCCACGACTATAGTACGAAGTGTAGCAGACGGAGAATTATTGATGCGAGATGCGACGGTATCTTTGTGTGCGTCCGTCATCCGTCGCCTGACCATGCACCAGACGAGTGGCACCCATCTCGTGGTGATCGGCACGAGACACGCACACACGCGTCGATTTCGCATCCATCAAAGCGACAGCCTTATTTCAAACGTAGAGTTGACTTTCCATTCCAGGCATCCTTACAAGAACGAAAAGAACTAAATTATGCCTTCATTTAAAGTATCTCTTTTGGACTACGGCGCCGGGAATGTACGTTCCGTTCGCAACGCCATTTTCGCGGCTGGGTTCGAAATCGATGAAATTACCGAACCGGCCCAGATTCTGGAAGCCACGGCTATCATTTTTCCGGGTGTCGGTGCCTTTGGATCCGCCATGCGTGTCTTGAACGAAAAAGGGTTTGATGAGCCTTTGCGACAATATTTGGCCCAAAATCGGCCCTTTTTGGGGATTTGTTTGGGCATGCAAACGCTCTTCGAATCGTCAGATGAGCACGAGCCCGGAAGCCTCCCATCCCTGGACTAGGAGTGATTCCAGGAAAGGTCATCAAATTTGATGAAACAAAGATGACAGTACCGCATATTGGTTGGAATGGACGCATTTTGCATCAAGAAAGTCCGGTATTCGAAAAGGTCAATAACGACGATGATGTCTACTTTGTTCACTCGTTCTATGCGCCGGTGACGGCCGAAAACAAAGAATGGGTGTTGAGCTCGACAATCTACGAAGGGGAACGATTTATTAGTGCTGTACAGAAGGGTTGCATTGTCGCGACACAGTTTCATCCCGAAAAGAGTGGTCCGACGGGTTTGAAAGTGATGCGGGCGTTTTTAGAGGTAAGTTCTTTCGTTGCCATAGATGCTGTTTGATGAACTTTCAAGCAGCATCTCATATCATTGAATACTACAAGGCGGTCGAAAACGGCACTCTCGGCTCGACAAAACCACTGGAGGTTGATGAAACGGCGACGACGCAACTGACGAAACGAGTTGTTGTTGCGTTGGATGTTCGAACCAACGACCACGGAGATCTGGTCGTTACCAAAGGTGATCAGTACGATGTTCGAGAGAATCACAAAGAAGGAGTTGTAACGGGCAGAGGTGGTGTTCGAAATTTGGGCAAACCCGTCGCGCTCGCGAGCCGATACTATCAGGAAGGTGGCGATGAAATTGCTTTCTTGAACATTACAAGCTTTCGCCAAGGAGTGATTGAAGATATGCCCATGCTACAAGTTCTCGAGGAAGCATCGAAAAACATTTTTGTACCGTTAACAGTTGGTGGTGGCATTCGCAGTTATTCGGATCCTGCCACTGGTCAAACTTGGTCGGCACTGGAAGTGGCTTCCAGATACTTTCGAGCTGGCGCTGATAAGGTAGGTCTACCATGTAGTTGTCGAAAGACATGAAACGTCCCAGGACTGATATGCTTCATTTAGGTTAGCATGGGAAGTGATGCTGTGGACGCGGCTGAGGCTCTGATAGCATCTGGAGGAAAGAAAACCGGCGAGACCTCATTAGAAACAATCTCGCGTGTTTACGGAGTGCAGGCTGTAGTTGTATCAATTGACCCAAAAAGAGTGTACGTTGCATCAAAAGATAGCGCGGACAAGAAGCACGTCGTTGTTGAGTTAGAGGACGACCAGCTTGGTCCGAATGGAGAACGATTTTGTTGGTATCAGTGTACTGCAAAAGGTGGTCGAGAGGAACGCGACATTTGTGCAGTCACTGTTGCGCGATGTTCCGAAGCTTTAGGAGCTGGTGAAATCATGCTGAACTGCATTGATATGGACGGTCAGTGCAAGGGATTCGATATTGCGTTGATGAAGGCCGTTTCAGAGGCTGTAACAATACCTGTTATTGCTAGCAGTGGAGCCGGAAAACCCGAGCATTTCACCGACGTTTTCAAAAGGACGAATGTACAGGCAGCATTGGCTGCAGGAATGTTTCACCGTAAAGAGGTTGAGATTGAAGCTGTAAAAGAGCACATGCGAAGCAATGGTATTCGCGCAAGAACGTGTAGCTGATCATATCGTATTGTTCCTGTAACAGTGACAATCGCTTTTAGAGTGATCTAAAGTAACTGGTTTAATTATTTTTCTTTTGAAAGTATCCTCGCTATACATTCTATCGTCGGCTTGCGTAACTTGGTGTTAGGGAAAAGCGCAGGGCACACCAGGACCGCACTTGCTTTCTTCGATAGAAGACGATCGCGCTGTTTTCGTAAAATAGAACTGCGGAAAGTCTACCCCAGAACATGGTAGCGTCGTAGACTAGAAAATGATAGGTAGCCATCAAAAATGCGCTTATTTATAAAACTAGGGGTTTGAGGAAAAACAATCAAGCCCTTGTCGATGGATCAGGGAATGGGAGACGTTGACCTTTGTCAGGTCCGGAACTAGAAAATACCAGTGGTTTGTATTCCTCGTCTTTCTCCATTAAAGCTGAGTTTTCAAAACGCTTCAACATCGCCGCTTTTCCTTGAATGCGGGCGTACGTAACGTCACAAATCTTATCACTATTGAACGTTCGCCAATGCTTTCCATAATACTGCTTATGGAAGGCCAGAATATCTCGGTAATCAATAAAGTTGATGAATGCATAGCCTCTGTTACATCGATTCTTGAAATCAATCGGTAGATAGAAAAAATCAATAACACCGGGTCCATGGCCGTTCTCTGCAAATTCCGATAGCAACATGTTTTGCGTATATTTGTTCGGAATATTCCTCACCATGAGAGAAGTTCGAGTGTCTAGACCTCCTTCAACCGCATCTAAATCCAGCACCAAATGCCGGGTGTCCCTTTCTGCATCTGTCCCGTTCGAGTAACCGGAACGGTGCGACCGTCCGGAAGGGAACTCGCGTCGTTGACGACATGCGAGTAGTAGGGCGTTCGGCTTTGCGGCGGAGGTCTTCGATCTTGATGGGCGATAACATTTGCAGGATATGGATAACGCGATCCCTGCATCTGTATTCCGTGTCCACCAAAAGAATGACTTCCACTTTGCGGAGCAGGAACAGGAGCAAGATACATCTGCCCATCGGGGCCTTGAATAATCTGTTGTTGACGGGGATCTATTGCAGTTGCGCCCATCGGTGCGAAAGAGGAGAAATTACTTTGCATAACAACAGGAGTGTAACGCCCATCGGGTCCCAGGACCACTTGAGTAGCCTCTTGGTGTGGATTGGAAGTTCTAGACGCACCATAAGCAGCACCCATACCAACAACTTCGGTTGATCCCTGGAAAAAGGATTGTTGGCTTTACCACGCCACGGATCTCCTGGATTACTATGGCCTGAACCAACCGATTGTGCATCAGATGTGCGGCTTGGTTGTCGTCTCGTGTTCATCTGTCTCCAACGACTGAGAAGACTCAACAACTCGCGGCCTCGTTTCCGGATTCCTGGACTTCTCATACTTAATTCGACAAAGGTGTTAGCTCCAAACGGCTGGGTGCTGTCAAGCTCAAGCTGAGCTTGCTTGGCGTCTTGAATATTATTAAATTCAACCAAGTAACTTCCCATACCCTGCGAGCCAATAGACCTGATTGAACCGAACGAAGACAAAATAGATCGAAGGGCAAATTCGTCGTACTCCAACGGTAGATCCGATATGAGGATCTGCGAATCGTCATTTGACTGGAAGAGTTGAGAGGGATACAAAATTTCACAACAACTTCTTCACTTCCACGCTGCATAACAACTAAACGTTGTAAAATAGCTTGAAGTTCTGCAGATGCATACTGAGCACTTCGAATGTCATAATACGAGACCAAATAGATCCCCAGACTCGAAAACTCGGAACGAAATGTTTCCAAGATTCCAAATGTTTCACACGCCGACCGAACATCCGGAACGCGAAGCCAAGACACGTGCAAAATCGCCAGCGTTCGGCTTGCACCTTTCTGACTGGGATCCCATAAAAATGAAGCCAGCTCCATTTCTGCTTGACGCGGGCTCATATCGGTCGAATGATTCGAGTCGTTGCTTGCCGACAAGGGGATATCGGCTGTCATGGAAGGCTGAAATTCTCTCGCGGTCGAAGAAAGCATGGGACGATCGAACGTGTAATCCGCACCAATGTGCGGATAATCCACCCTCCTCGAAACCACTCCCGAAACAGCGCGACCGAAAAGACCTTCTTCTTCTGGCTCACTGACGTTTGTACCAATACCATTCAAACGCGAGCGTTGATCAAACGTCGGATGGGAAGCAGTAGTTCCCGATAAGGAATCAAAATTATTAGCACTACCGTCCGACTTTCTTTTGCGGCGTGGAAAGTAGGGACGGAAATCCGCGATCTAAATCGCCTCTCAGAGACGAAGACGACGGTGCGGCCACAAAGTCGTCTTTCAAACTATTGGAAGTGTGTTTTATAGCACTGGCGTCGGTTGCACCCACCAACCGGTTGGCGGCATGACGCGTTTGTCGATGAAAATTAATGTCATCTTTCGATTCGGACACTTCTCGCGCCGCATCCTCCATCGATTGCGCCAAACCGGCTCCTAAATAATCCGCCAAGTTTCCAAAGCCGTGATTCTTATCTTTCGAAGAACCATAACTGTCTTCATCCGGCTTGGACGGACGCAACGCCTGTTCCGCTTTCCGCGTGCGTTCTTCGGCCCCGCCGGAAAACCCCGGCGGCGGAGGTGCCGAAAGAGGCCGCTCGTACGGCTCCAGGATTTCTCCCGGTTGCAGCGGGATACTACCAAACGCACTGCTCATGGTTAATCCGGACACGCCCGTCACGTCGGTGCGATGCGAGCGAAAACTGTTGTGCATAGAACTGTGATCATCGATGCCGAGACTTTCTTCCCACAATCGGGCACTGATCTTTTCTCCTCCAACGGACGACGATGACTCCTTGGAGAACTGCTCCCGCGCCGCGCTGTATTCATCTTTTTCCGATGGCATTGGGGCTGGCATGTGAATTCAATTAAATCTATTCCCCCTTGCTTCTATAAGATTGTTGATTGCACACAATTCACGACGAGTGACGGTTGGACCAGTAAGACACTGGATCTACTCGCTACGGTTTCGTTCGTTGCAATAACTACCCAATCCAGTCAGATATCCTGCAATAATAGAATGGACGAGAAGAAAGAGTCCACTGGATGCAAAAGAAGCGATATAACTGGCTTCTTGTGGATGAAAATAGTGGCTGGTTCTACAACTGACGGAGAATGAACGGAAGCAGCCGGCGGTGAAAGTTAGACCGAAACGAGCATCTACGAACCATCGAGACCCAATAACGCTTTCTACCCATTCGCTATGTGTATACAAAGTACCGGTACCTCTGATTGGACGTGCAGCGACCAGACGACCGTCTAACAACATCGCGTGAATGGTGGAGCCGAGAGAAGCCTTGATGCTGTCGTTTCTTCCGTCGTTTTACACAATAAACCAGGTTCACAAAATGACTATAACGATATCAGTACCCGCGGCGGCGAAGGGCGGCCTTGTGTTTGCTGCAAACGAGATCTGCGGTCTTGCCATCGTCCGTTGAGGGAGAAAACGACAACGACAACCGTTTTCTCGTCATTTTTCGAGTGCCGGATTTCCCATCAAGACTCAAATATTCCAATGTCGAAGGGAAAAACTATAAACAGTAATGTAGCGCAGGAGGGAGCGCGCCGAGAGCGTCCGCCTCGATCCGAAATATTTGTTTCGAAAAAGCCGATCCAAATGCTCGGATACCATCTCGTTGCAACTTCTCACGCCCCGATGCTCTGTTATAGCATATAAATAGATCACATCGACAGTAAAACACTTATCATCATGATAGAATCGATACCAATCAAACCGGGGGCGGAATACGGCAGCAACTCCTCGCCTTTGTCGACGGTTCCCTCCGAAGCCAGCGCTCCACAATTTTCTTTCGATCATGTGATTGCCAGTGATGAGGAAGCATCGGTACAACCGAAAGCGGAGAGGATGCCGTCCGTCGGATGTCACAATTATATTACAGTCTTTAAATACGCGTATTCACTGGCGATACTGGCCTTTTCCGTCACCGTCGTGACGGCGACCATTTACGAATCAAACAAAGATTGCCGCCGACGTTCACTCGGTGGTTGCTTTCATTCTTATTTGGGTCCTTACGCTCTGGCTGGCCGTCATGGAAGGAGGACAGGGTTGTCTTGTGGGACTGCAGCCGGTCGACAAGACGCTCTATGCGCAGTCGCATCCGAAAGCATTAAAGGTCACAAACTTGGCTCGTAAGGGAGAAAATCTGGAGCGATTCATTATCGGCAGGCAGTTCTTGGTTGTATTGGTCATTTTTGGAATCAACATGTGCGGATCTGCTCTGAAAGGTACTAGCGTCCTCAACCTGCCCGACGTTATGGTGGAAATCTTTATCAACTCGGGTGTCGCCTTAATTTTGATGACGACCATTCTGGGGCAGTTGACGGCTCAAGTCAATGCCGCCGACTGCATGTTGGACTTCATCAACAACTACGTCATGTTGATCACTACGCATATTTCCCTTTTCATCGAAATGTCCGGTTTGTTACATTCAGTCTACTTGGTTCAGATGGCTTTCGCCAAGATCACCGGCAAATCTAGCGATTCCAGTCAATCGACACGAACCCTCGCGCAAACGATCTTCTTCTGGTTAAGAATTGTGTTCTCGGTGGCCGTCTTGTCTTTTTCTTTAGCAGTCACTTTGGTTGCTCTTTTCGACGGCAAGACTACTATGTACAGTGGTGTCCCGGTGCCTGTATCTGTTACACTATTGTTCGTCTTGATGGCGTTCGTTGGTATGATGGAAGGCATGCAGATTGCTCTCTTTGCCGTCATTAACATGCCGGAAGATGAGCTGAAGAGGCATCCACAGGCAGCCAAGGTATGCGACTTGGTCTTTTCCGGATCACACCTTCAAGCTTTCTTGATCGGTCGCCAGATCAGTGTGACATGTTGCATGTTCATCGTCGCTCGTGTAGCCACGTGCAGTGTTGAGGAAGGCGGAACGACAATCTTTGGAGTCAGTGCGGGTGTTCAGAATTTCTTCGACACCGGGCTGCTGGGTGCTGTCATTACGACAATCATTGGATCACTAGCGTGGCGTATCATTGCTTCAGCTTTTCCGGTTGCCTTTTGTCCAACCCGCTCATCTATTTAATCATTCGGCTGTGTTTAGTTCTTGAAGCATCTGGTATCTGTTCCGCCGCGTGGGTCCTGGCACGATTGCACCGAAAAGTTGCTGGATATAAACCAGATGTCAGTTATCTTGGTCCTCCAGAGACCAGAGGAGCCGGCAAAACGTTGGAAGACGATCTTGAATTGCAAGAAAATTAAAGCTATCTGATTCTTGACCTTGTGAATCAGTGGATTGACCAATCAATCAACTGACACAACTACTTGAAGTAAAAATAAGTTAAGTTGAAACAAAATTTGCTTCAAAGAATTAGGAATTTAGAATTCTTGATTTCTGCTCTATAGAGGTTAAATTGTTTCATCGAAACTCGATCTTCACTCCACATGCTATGTCATTATCGACTAATCACCAGCGCCCAAGGTCAGTAATGCAATACAATGATGACTTAGCATTGCACAATTGCTTGAAAGATAATTGCTTTCACCGTGATCTTTTGCAAAATGGCCCACTTCAGCTGTCTCCTTACTAAAGAGCGTCGCACCCAATCGATCTGGGCCGTAATCAGTGATGAGTCGTCGTCGGTAGATATCGTGCATATTGCGCTCCTGTCGCCTACAATACCCTTTGCTGACATCCGCCCTAAACGATAATATCTTTCCTCTTGGGCATCATTTTCTATCAAATGTAACGAAGAGTCGTCTTCGCGATGATGGCTATCTGGATGACGCGCGAGCAGTTCCGTGCACACCTTTTCAACGGATGTTGCTCGGCACTCAAGACTGCAATCATGAAAAGATATTTTTGGTAATATTCGGCGATGGAAGGATTTTTCAGTGAGCGATGGATTCGATGCCCCTTGGTCACAAACGGGCCTTGTCTCTTTGAGCCCGCGATCGATTTTCGTGGAAATGCAAAACATGACCCTCGTTTCGTTTCTGGTTTGTTAAGGGGTCCAAAGTCTAAGTACGTTAAATTCTAGTCTCGCATAAAATGTATGATTCTGGGCGCGCATCTTTAGATAGGGAATCAACAGAATTACTTAAGACTCATTTTAACGGTTATCGGGAATTTAGCGTTAATGAAACCGTTATATTTGAAGTTTTTCTCTAAAATTTTACTTTCAGTCTTTCAGCGGTTTTTTGTCGGTTCCTCATAACTGTCATTTTTCTCTTGATGCGAAAAAGGTTAAAAGCCGTTGTTTCGAGAGGCCAAAGAAGTTAACAGCCGTTTAGTTTCAAATTGCAAGTAACTCCACCGAAGAAGATCAGTTATCATGTCAAACACTCCAGATTCTCTGCCAGTCAAGCCGGCGTATGAACAAGGAAACACTTCGATCTCGTCTGACGATATCAGCGACGAAGAAGCACAGGTACAGCTCAAGTCAAGCGATCAGGACACTGCGAAAGATAATGTGAAAGATGGGCACCACACCTTTGCCACGCTGTTCAAATACTCATATTCGCTTGTGCTATTGCTCTTCTCGGTCATCGTCGTCACCGCCACCATCTTCACAGACCAGACCAAAATGGCAGCTGACGTCAACCCTGCTGTCGCATTCATTCTTCTTTGGGTTCTTACGCTTTGGTTGGCTGTCATGGAAGGAGGGCAAGGTTGCCTCGTGGGGCTGCAGCCTATTGACAAGACACTCTATGCTCAGTCGCATTCGAAAGCATTGAAGGTGACGAAATTGGCTCACGAAGGAAACAACCTAGAACGCTTTATCGTCGGTAGGCAATTCCTTGTTGTGCTCGTCATCTTCGTCATCAACATGTGTGGATCGGCATTGAAAGGAGCTAGTGTACTCAACTTACCTGACTTTATGGTGGAGATCTTCATCAACTCGGGCGTCGCCTTGATTCTGATGACTACTATTTTAGGCCAATTGACTGCTCAGGTGAATGCCGCCGACTGCATGTTGGACTTTATCAACAACTACGTCATGTTCATCACAACGCATGTTTCCCTCTTCATCGAGATGTCTGGGCTACTACATTCGGTTTACCTGGTTCAGATTATTTTCGCCAAGATCACTGGCAAGTCCACCGATTCCCAACCGGAACGCACCATCCCGCAAGCTGTCTTCTTCTGGCTACGAATTGTTTTCTCTGTGGCCATCTTGTCCTTCTCCTTAGCAGTCACCTTGGTTGCTCTTTTCGACGGCAAGACTACAATGTACAGTGGTGTCCCTGAGCCTGTGTCTGTCACGCTCTTGTTCGTTCTCATGGCGTTTGTTGGAATGATGGAAGGCATGCAGATTGCTCTCTTTGCTGTCATCAACATGCCCAAAGAAGAAGTCAAGAAGCATTCGCAGGCAGCCAAGGTATGCGACTTGGTCTTTTCCGGATCACATCTCCAAGCATTCTTAATCGGTCGCCAGATTTGCGTCACGTGTTGCATGTTCATCGTCGCTTTCAGCGTAGCCCGTGCAGCGTCGACGAGGGCGAAACGACGATCTTCGGTGTCAGTGCCGGCATTCAGAATTTCTTCAACACAGGTCTGCTAGGTGCTATCATCACAACTATCATCGGCTCACTCGCTTGGCGCATCATCGCGTCGGCCTTTCCGGTTGCCTTTTGTCGAACCCACTTATTTACTTGATCATTCGGTTGTGCTTATTCCTCGAAGCATCTGGTGTCTGTTCGGCGTGGGTCATCGCGCTTGTCCACAGAAAACTCGCTCGATTTGAACCGGATGCTACGTACCTTGGAACCCCGGATGCGAAAGAGTCTACCAAGCAGTTGGAAGATGACCTCGAACTACAGGAAAACTAGATGCTTCGTCTAACTATGTTACTGAATAATGAGTATGTAATTGCAGAATATAAGTGAAAGTTTCTTTGATATCGATTCCGATTTGTTGCTATCCTGGTTGTGCCTTCACCGTTCAACATTTGCTAATAAGTAACTCCAAATAATATCGGTTTTATTGTTAATTCGTTCCATTCGTTTTCAAAGTACAGATGAGCTACATCTTTTCTTAGCCAAGCAGCGATTACTCCATGTTCTTCTTGTAGAAATCCACCAAAACTGTTCCCGTGGCATTGCGGCCATTTTCCGGTGTACTAATGCTCCAATCTGGATTGAAGGTGTAGCGAGGAGCATCCTTGGGCAAGTTTCCGTCCGGGAAACACACTTCCATCGGAGGAGGAGGGTTGCGCATGAATTTCGATCCACCCGGCATGTCGATATTCTTGTAAATGTCGGGATGCATCATGCGGAACAACTCGTCTTGTCCTTCCTGTTATTATTCTGTTAGCAACTAAAGGACAACTTATCAGAAAAGACTCACACAAGTCGTTCTTACCTGCAACAAACGAGCTGCGGAGGCAGCGTTCACGCCGCGGTGAGCATCGAAACGGGCACGCAATTGAGAGGCTTCGTGATTGAAGACATCTCGATCAATCGCCCAGCTCAATAGTGTTTTCAAAGAATGGCGATACAGACGCGCAACCTGTAATAGTCAGCGGTTTTGAGAAAGAAGTATGAATTGTAATAGAACATAACGTACGAAACGAACCGACCTTTTGGTTTGATGTCAACTCGGGAAGTTTCTGGCGCGTTTGAGCTGCGGCTGCCTGGAAAATGTCGTTCAGATTTTGAGGTCGCAGTCCCGGTGGCATGATGCGTTTGTTCGAAAGTGAAAGAAGGTAAACAAGTTATTGATGTTGTTGTTACTTTGTTACAATTTTGTCGAGTTTATGGCACAACGCAGCAAGCAGCAAACTGCGGTGATGATGATGATTCGTCTTTGCGTCCTACCAGTATCGTTTCTGTACAAGTTTCTACTATGATCCAAACAGTTGGTTCTACCAGTCCACGACTGGATTTCCTCATGAGACTGCATCGATCCTTTTGTAGTTGTACATGCAGCCTGCACCGCGAATTTTTGTCTCTTTCGCGTTTGATTACAGTCTCATTACAATAATAGATCTAAAGCTAATTTTAATCTCACCTTGGAAATTCGCGCAATTGCGATTTCAACTGGCAATGGCTTCGAGTCCTGACAACCATGTTTTTACTATCATTCAAACAGTTGGTTTTACCAGTCCACGACTGGATTTCCTCATGCGAGACTGCATCGATCCTTTTGTATTTGTACATGCAGCCTGCACCGCGAATTTTTGTCTCTTTCGCGTTTGATTACAGTCTCTTTACAATAGACCTAAAGCTAATGATGCTCTCATCTAGGAATTTCGTGCAATTGCGATTTCAGCCGGCAATGTCTTCGAGTCCTTTGTACTAGAAAAATAATACGGCTAGCTTTGTATGTACCAGTAGGTACCGTACAGCTGTCTCGCGACGTCGTCCAAAAATAGTAGCACGTAGAAAATGTACCAGGAAATTTTTCCGCCAATGGTGGGAGACCACTTTCTAGTAAAAATACCGTACAAATAAATATCAAGGTCTTGATGTCCAAATGGTACCACTCAATTCTACTTGATGTGTGAACCCTCCGGAGCACCCCGCAAAGTCTCATGATTTTTTAGCGATAACAACACGGGGTAAAAATTGCCGGTCGCCGTGCGGACGAATTTTCAGTACTACGTCTACGTGGAGCTACCGACTTCGGAAAAATATGCGAGACAGCTGTACCTGGTCGGTTTAGGCGTCAGCAACAGTCTGTACTGCGATGGTGCGTAACGTCATCGGCATTCGGCATGCAGGAAAATGCGGACGAAAAAAAGCCAAAAAAGCCTAACCTTTTCAACAATCACGTAATTGTAATGACGGTTTATAATACGTCTGAGAATCAGTTGAATTGCAAGCGAGCTCGTTTGATCGATCAACCTCTTGTATAATACCACTATGCTATCAAAAGTCGTGACTCTGCTGTGCGTCATGTCCGCATCGGCTTTTTCGACGCCTCGCGCACCCAGACGTGCAACGACCGTACGAAACGCCGTACAGTTCTCCAAGTACCATGGTCTGGGAAATGATTTCATTCTCATTGACAATCGGGATCGAGACGATCCCTCCTTGACGCCCGAACAGGCAGAAAAGTTGTGCAATCGAAATTTCGGAATCGGAGGAGACGGAGTCATCTTTGCTTTGAAGCCACCCAGCTCCGAGTACGATTTCACCATGCGCATTTACAATTCCGACGGCAGTGAGCCGGAAATGTGTGGTAATGGCATTCGATGCTTTGCACAGTTTCTTAAAGATCTCGGTGAAGAGCAGAAATCGTACAACATTCATACGTTGGCCGGAAAAATTGTCCCGGTCATGAACGAAGACAGTATTACGGTCGATATGGGCGAACCCATTTTAGCCGCGGCCAAGGTCCCCACTACGTTAGAGCCCAATTTTGAAGGTGACTCTGTGGTAGAGCAGACGTACGAATGCAATGGAAAGAATGGAAGATTTCTTGTGTCAGTATGGGCAATCCGCACGCCGTTATTTTCGTCAATGATCTAGAAAAGGATATCGATTTCGCCAACGACGGACCCGCCTTGGAGAAAGCCAGTGTCTTTCCGGCCAAGACGAATGTCGAATTTGTGCAAGTGAAAGCACCGGACCATCTGGTAATGAAAGTCTGGGAGCGAGGTGCTGGACCGACCTTGGCGTGCGGTACCGGTGCTTGTGCCCTCACGGTGGCCGCCATTCGTGCGGGCAAGATCCCTCGCGGAGAATCATGCCGAGTCACTTTGCCGGGAGGAGATCTCTTCATTGAATGGCGTGAATCAGACAGCCATGTGTATATGACCGGTCCGGCTACGTTCGCATTTGAAGGGTCCGCGAAAGTCTAGGCGAGTTTAAGTTAGCGCAACAAGATTGTTTCTAAAAATATAAGTGTCAACTTGTTATGATTGTCTCAATGTGAATAGCATGTCAAATGATCGATATCATTATTTATGGTCCCGGAGCCTTGTGTTGTGTCTTCACACCTCCAAATCTGGGCGTGTGTTGTTTTCACGTGTCCATGAAATCTGGGCGACTGCTGTTTTCACGTCTCCATGAAATCTGGGAGTGTATTGTTTTCACGTCTCCATGAAATCTGGGGGTGTTGTTTTCATGTGTCAAGAAAATTATTAGTCTTCACGTATCCAGAAAATCTGGAGAGTTAGTGTCTTCACGCGTGTCCAGAAACTCTTGACATATCCCATCGCAGGCGAACTTTTTTTTACAATAAAAAAAGATCCGCGAAGCAATCAACATCAAAGCAAGAAAGTAAAGCACAAAATATATTGTACATTCCTTCATTCAAGTCGACCGAACATTTAGTTACTTGCAGTATGGTGGTACAAGTCATCGATTTCTCGACGGTCTCATCGGCCAAGTTGAATCCTTTGGGAGCCACAATTCGTTGCTTTTTGCTCGAACAACTCGCCGCGGCGCAAACGAACCCCAACGTTACTTCGATTGTATTGACCGGTGGTGATATCAACTTTTCCGCTGGTGCAGATTTGTCTGAATTCTCTTCGTTTGCCGAAGCAAAGCAAAGTAAAATACCTTCACTCATTGACGTCGTCACGGCGATTGAAGCGAGCGAGAAACCGGTCGTCGCTGCCATCACGGGACACTGCTTGGGCGGTGGACTCGAAGTTGCCTTGTCGTGTCATTACCGTGTGGCACACTCCAAAAGTAAACTGGGTTTGCCGGAAGTCCAAGTGGGAGTGATTCCGGGTGCGGGCGGGACACAGCGTCTGCCGCGGTTGGTGGGGTTACAAGCCGCGTGTCAGATGATTCTGACCGGAAAAGCGGTGAATGCTACAAAGGCGCTACAGCTAAACCTGGTGGATGTCGTTTCAGATCAAGTGTTAGAAACAGCGAAGGAATGGGCGCAACGAGGTGAGACTGCACCGATTCCTAGAGTGGGACAGCTTCCGCCGAAAGAATCTCCAGCGGAAGCGCACGTGATTTTGCATGCGGCAACCTTAGGATTCCCACCACAAGGAAGTGAAGGTCTGCATGCGGCTGTCGAGGCTATGCGTGCTGTCTATACGACTCCTAATTTGTCCAGTGGCATGAAAGTGGAAGCCGAACAGTTCATTCAAACTTTGCTTTCGGAACAAGGACAAGCGTTACGTCATGTTTTCTTCGCGTTGCGTTCGGCGCAAAAGCCCTGGCAATCACCACCCCACACGTTTTGCTAAAGGATAAAGTACCCGTCGCGGTCATTGGCGCTGGAACCATGGGGAGTGGGATTGCGCTAGTTCTGTTGCAGACGGGCCAGTACCAAGTCTATCTCGTCGATGTCCACGAGAAAGCTCTGGAGAAAGGCGCGCAATTGATTCAACAAATTCTCAAGACACAAACCGCACGAGGTAAGATAACGGCATCACAAGAACAAAGTCTGCTCGCCAAATTGCATACCACGCAATCGTACGACGACTTGAGAGACTGTCAATTGGTGGTGGAAGCGGCGATTGAAAATATGACCATCAAACAAAAGATATTTCAGCAGCTTTCCAGAGTGGTACCGAAAACGGCTATTTTGTTGAGCAATACGAGTACATTGGATATCGATCAAATGGCAGCCGTCGTGGATTTTCCCCAACGTTTTGCGGGCTGGCACTTCTTTTCGCCCGCTCATGTGATGAAGCTCGTCGAAATTGTCGTAGGAAAGCAAACATCCAAAGAAACGGTGGCTTTACTACAAGCTTTAACGAAACGCATCGGCAAGATTGGAGTGGTCGTTGGGAACTGTGATGGCTTTTGTGGAAATCGCATGTTGAAGCCGTACTCGGCAGAGACCGTCCTGTTGATCACGGAATCCAAGAACTGTATCGCTGATGTCGACAAAGCCTTTCTAAAGTTCGGCATGGCATTGGGGCCTTTCCAAATGTCCGATTTAGCCGGGAATGATGTCGGTTACAATATTCGCAAAGAACGGGGCTGGGTACGAACCGGGAACACGACGCCCAATCGCCCCGATCGCTACACGGAGCTGGCCGACGACATGGTGGCAGAACACGGACGATTGGGCCAGAAAACGTTTAAAGGATGGTACAATTATGATTTAGCTATTGGAAAAGGTCGTAAAGGGCTGCATTCACCGGAAATGGAGACGTTAGTTCAGAAGTATCGTGCCAGAGGGGCCACCGCAACGACAGAGGACGAAATGATCGAACAAGTATTGTATCCTCTTGTGAATGAAGGCTTCAAATGCTTAGAGGAAGGCATCGCGCGATCTCCTAGTGATATTGACATTGTTTATCTGTTCGGCTACGGTTTTCCGGCATGGCGCGGAGGACCAATGTATTGGGCCGACCACGAGGTTACCCTTCCGGTCTTGTTGTCCACGCTACAATCCCTGCATCGCAAGCATCCTCGCACGGAGCATTTCGTGCCGAGTAAACTATTGGAACGATGTGTCAGACTTCAGATCACCGTGGAAGAGTATTACAAGCGAGAATTGCATGTGCGTAGCGGTCAAGCTAAACTATAGCGCAAGAGTAAGATGTCCCTAGTTTTTCGTCGGGCGTTGTCCAGTGTACTTTGTAGGGAACTGTTCCGAAATTCAAATCCAGAGCATAAAGAAACACAAAAGCCCTTTCAATTATGTTAGTCACACTGTCTCTTTTTATGTGGCGGATGCGCGTAAAGAAGTCAAGATGCCTTTTCTTACATGGAACAGATTGTCACACATACGATGGGTAAATATAGAAAAGGAAGTAGGAGAACAATGTTACATCATAGAAAGACCTCCATAAGATTTAAGCCAGCTGTCGTGCACCCAGGACCTCAAACTACGCCCCGTCCTGCGTGCAACGTTCAGCAGAATATTCCCAATATAAATCATAACTGACAAGGATTCCACTGTTTATCCTTGTCTTAAGTAAGATTTCCGTTAAACGAGTCACAGTGCATAGACAGGTTTGGCGAGTTTCTCCCCAAAAACTCACTCGACCGTTTTCGCGGCTCTCATTTTTACCCAACGGGTTGGAGTTGACCATCTCACGATTGCACGAACACTCTAATTTTCACATAAACAGTCAAAAAGCCATTCACCATGAACTCCTTTCTCGAAAGCAATCGATCTATCTCGTCGGCGAGCGATACGCAGCCTCTTCGTATGCGACCGCTGCAACAAAAATACGACGACATTTTCTGAACCCCCGCCATTTCCCGACAAGATACAATCAATCCCACGAATCACGCATCCTTGCTTTTCTCTTCGAAAACTAGATCTATCCACGCGTCGACAATGGTCTTACAAATCGCGCGTACATACAGTGCCTGTAGATGCGAAACATAGGCGGCAGAGCAAATCGTGTCACGGAAGAATTAAGCGCGTCCGCTTCGCGCCCAGTACTACCACCATTCAACCCCACACAGAACCGACGCGTAAAGAAATCATGGAGGCATGGTATTGGC
The DNA here is from genome assembly GCA_030295235.1 of Fistulifera solaris. Classification (NCBI taxonomy): domain Eukaryota; phylum Bacillariophyta; class Bacillariophyceae; order Naviculales; family Stauroneidaceae; genus Fistulifera; species Fistulifera solaris. Next base: position 641,537 of record AP026138.1, on the reverse strand, counting down.
CCAAAGACTATCAGAATTTTGTGACAGAATTGCAGTCTGTTTTGACAAAATGGAGGAGCGTGAATGGGGATATGCGCTTGTTGGATGCGGAACAGCATTGTACATTAGGATTAGAACAACAATTATTGAAAGGGAACGCTTTGATGCGAAAACTGCGCAATCAGCGTTACACACGATACGTTTTAGAGCAACAATCAGTCCAGAGATATTGCGGTATTCATGATCCGGAAGTTTTGAGAGAAGTCTCGCAGATTTTCTCGACGCAAGATAGTAAACGCGCACAATTGGAAGCCGTTTTGAGTTATACTTTGAATTGCAATGAAATGGATTTAGAGTTAAAGCCTTAGAGTGATGTATACTTATTGAAAAGAAATACCTGTTAATAGGATACCGATTTTTAATAACAGACCATAGAACTTAGGCAGCAATCGTTTATCTTTTAAATGTCTTATCTTTACCGGTCGTTCAATGCGAAGAGTTGGTGTTTTGTTATTAATGACCCTCGCCAAAAATAGCCATGGAAGCGATTTTTCCGTTATTATCAGCATCAGCTCAGTGCTATTCAGTCACGGCATAAGTAAATGGTACTATTTGCTCGTGCTCATTGCATTATTCATTCATCATCACTGTCAAGATCGGAATCATCATCGTCCGCTGCATTCGCCTTGGCTGCTTTCCATTTAGCCGCCATTTCGAGAATCTTGAAATTGTTAGCACCTGCACCTTCATCGTCGGGAAATTGGTAGTCGAAATACTCTTCCCATCCCAAGTCATTGCCTTGTTCATCTTGTCGCATTCTCTTGCGTTTGATTCTGCGAGGCATCTTCGCTTCCACCTTACTAACACTGTCAACATCGCCGTGTTCTTGCTCCAATACGCGCCACGCATCGAGCAACAAGACGCGCTCTTCCGATAGCTGCTCTTTCCGTAATTGATCGTCGGCTTTTTCCATAATTTTACGCGATTCATCCATACCCAATCCAGCGGGAGTCGCTTCGAATTGCGCCCATGATATCCAAACCTTGACATGGTTCGTCTTCTCCAAAAGTCTTTGATACAGTGCCCGAGCTCGTTTTCCCTCGCCTTCCTCGATTTCAAAATCGATATATGCTTTCCATAAGACCTCTGGCATATCCAGTGCCGGCTGCGCGATAGCCAATTCAAACAGTGCCCTACATCGCTCCGTCTCGCCCACCGATTTTTCCAATTCAGCAAAATTAGACCAAGCTTTACAATTGTGAGGCATAGCTTTCAAGTAGCTGTTGTAAATGGATCGGCATCGGTCGATTTCACCAAGAGCGAGTTCTAGGGCGATGTACTCGGTGAAGATCTTTTCTTTACCGCACAAACCAATGGCTTTGCCAAATAGCTTACGAGCGGCAGTGACATCTTTACGCCGAATCTGGAGCTGTGCGGCGTAAATCCAAATTTTCGCGAAACTAAAGTTTTTGTGAGGGATGAGCGACAAGCAGGTTTGATAGACTTCGGCTGCTCGATCTAAATCATGATTTGCGAGTTCTTCGTACACGGCATAAAAGATCCACAAGTAAATGTACCTCCGCCAATGATCCTTGTTATCCGATGACGGCGGCACTTGTGCCACAGCTTTCTCATAAACATCGCGTGTTGCTGCTGTGTTGTCTAATTGTGACTCTTCTAGCTTGATCCAGTCAAACCAGCAGTCATAGTCGTACGGATTTTCTCCCACCTGCTTCTGGTATTTGACCCGACGTTGCGTCACCAGAACTCTTTCTATCCCCTCACGATTGCCGTGTTTCTTTTCGAACGCCAAATATGCTTTATAAAGCTCCTCTCGTTTTTGCTGTTCTTGTTCCGAAATGTCTTCATCTGTCATGGCGGATTGCTCCAAATTCAATAGCTTGAGGGCGTGATTGTAAATGACACGCGCGCGTTCGTATTCTCCTTGCCGCTCTTCGAACGATGCGAATTGCCGAAACAACCGCGCCTGTTGCACTTCTTCAGGCTCTAATTCGGTCAAGGCCGACTCGTATATCGTTCGAGCCAGCGCAATGTTGTTGATTTCAAATTCGGCCCATTTGGCAAAGCGTAAAAACGCACGAGCACTCGGATACGCATTGACGTATTGACGAAGCACCTTTTCGGCTTGTTCGACGTTCCCGCACCGCGTTTCAAAGCGAGCAAAAGAGAGCCACGCATTATCGTCCGGCAACCATTGCATCCATCGTTCAAATACGGCGCGGCATTTCGAAATGTCTTGCACCATTTCTTCGACGTAGGCATACTTGTACCAGAGACGATCGACGCGCGGTAGCAGCTGCACGGCCCGATCCAGAATGTTACGAGCATGATTGATACATTCATTGCGTAACTCTAGTTCGACATACCGCAACCACAAATCGGGCGACCGACTCGAGACGACTTCCAACGCCCGCTCAAAAACACTCCGCGCGCGTTCTAATTCTTGATTTTCTTCTTCAAATTTCGCATACTTGATCCAATTGGCAATATCATCTCTTCTGTATCGAATATTGTCTTCGTAATGCTGACGACGTTCTCGCAAATGGGCCTGATACTCTTCCGCGTCGTGAACTTTGACGACCGGTTCAATCGGAGCCGACTCGGGTTGTCGATCCGCGGCCTCGCGCAGTAATTGCTCCGCCGATATTTGAATGGGGCGGGAGCTCTGTTTTTCACTATATTCTTGGACATGTTGATGCAAATGAAAAAGTGTCAAGGCAATGAAAACGGAAGGACCTACTCCGTACTTTTTATTGTTGCTTTGTTTGAAGCGGAGAGACGGGTGGAGGCAAGACTAGAGTAAGGTCAGTCGTGTTCTCCGTAAACCAACACTTTTCTCTATAGTAAAAAGTGACATGTGTCCTTGAGGGGCGGAACGGAACAGTTTAGGATCAAGGCATCAACAATAGAAGACTTCGAGTTGACTGTATTTTCATAATACCCTGAACTAGCCTTGACCGTTCACACTAATCCCCGATGATTACAAACGCTTTGAAATGAATACGTAGATAAAGAGCGAAGATACTACGCTTCGAATATCTACGTAAATCCACGTAGGCCTCGTAGGAATTTTATCGATGCAGGTAGCAACCGGACCTTATCGACTCGATCTCAATAAAATTCAAGTCCTACAGCGATAAACCTCATTTCAATGATAGTCAAAATGCCTGCATAGAGACTAAAAGCAAGGAGGGACTTTAATGGGAGCCCCACACATGAATAAGACAACAGATGCAATCATGACTGAATCACAGTCGTGGCAAAAACGGACAACACTTTGGGCTATTGTGAAAACGGATGAAAACGACACGCACGGCAAGAGGTGTCTTTCATGTTGTCGTCTTCTCTGCCGATGCGTGACAGAGTATCTATAGAAAGGATATTATTGAGGAAAGATAAGCAAAGACTCTAGGAAATTAGGAATAAATAAAGCATGATTCTTTTCCAAAAAAAGCAAAGAAGAATAAAAGAATGTTTTGAAAGGAGATGGATGAGAGGCTGCGAGAGCGAGACTGGAGCATTCGAATTTCGAGTGACGGATGGACATAGGAACCGCCTGAACCAACACAAAAGTCCATAGTACAAACTAGACCCATCGTCACGCTTTTTTCACCAAAACTGCAAACGGCGCTGCTATGAAGATATTGAAGATGTAATTATAAAGTGATATGTTGTTCACAAAGCTAAAGAATATCATGCATGTAAACAGTCAACACTACTAATAAATTTTACGTATCTATGAAACCAAAAATTGCCGACAATGCTCAGCCGTATCGGGCAAAAGCGCCGCTGGTGGCGAATTCCGTCCACGCGGCCACGACGTTGGCAGTGACATTATCCGCGGGGTTGACCCACTTGCTTTCACCTTCGAGGTACAGCGAATGTGCCATCTGCAAAGGAACCGGTGGAAGGAAACCAAAATCGTCCATGACGGTGGTGGGTGACTCGATGCTTTCTTCGCGCGTCTTTTCGCGATGGATGCGGTCGTCGCTCGCGGATGTGGCGTAAAACTCCACAAGAGACAGAGGCAACATGTTGAACATGCCGTCGAAGACTTCATTTTCGGACTCTTCCACGCTTTCAACGACTTGCTCGGTGCTCTCGATAGCAGCAGGCTGCTCCAAAGGGGGAGGCTTCGCCTTCGTCGCTTCCGTTGTAGATGGTCGAACCTTTTGCCCAAAAGAAGTTTCTTGGCGTTAATGAAGCTTCTATTGTCGCAAATAGGAGTCTCCTCTTCGATATCCATCTCGGTTTCGGTCGCATCTTGCTTTTCGTCACAGTAGGGGCTGTTGGAATCTTCCACTTGCTGCACGTCGGCCTCCCGCGCATCGGCTCCTGAGTTTCGCGTCTTGGGTTGTTTTCCGATCTTGCTTTGTGTCAAATTGAACTCGTCATCTCGCTTTGTAGGAGGCTCGTGCTTTGCGGTCTGCTGGATCGATGATGCGACGGTCTTGGCCTTTCGCGGAGAGAATCTTTTCTTGCGGGAGGCACGTCGCGGCGTCTTCGACAAGGTACTACTCGTCGAGGACTGCTTACGGAGCGAAGGAAGATACGTCTCGGGAACTTTCTTCTTGTACTTCTTTTCTCGCAACGATTGGCAGCATTTCTCGAGGATACGAGCATGGGGAACTTCTCGACACATGTCTTCCGATATGTACTCGAGGAATCGTCCGGGAGGATCCAGCGCATAGACTTGGTCGATCACTTGCTGTGCAATCTCTTGTTTCTTGTCACGCGATGCAGCCACATAGACCTCCCGAAACTGCCAGATAATGGCTCGATAGCCGACGTTACCCTCACTGTGCGCGACTGCATTTCCTCTACCCAACAGGATATCATGACAGGTGAGGTCGGCAATCGGGACCGTCTGCAAACCGGCTATTTCTTCGATTTCGTTCTTCTTGTTGCGGGGTAAAGGTCTCGGCATGGTGTCGTGAGGCTTGTCAAACTCTTCAAAAAACATCGGATGAAAAAAAGATATGCGATGAGCTTTCTCGGCAAAGAAATGAGATCGGTAGCAAATTTTTGAGAAAGGCGAATGTGTCGCTCGGAATTCGCGAGCCAAGTGTCGCGGTAGTGTTTCTACGGAAGGGAATCTAAACATGGATTGCCACGCCACCTGTGCGTAGAATCCTGTGGATTTTGTACCGACAAGGCGAATGGAGAGTCGGATATCTTGCTTCTGTCACACTTGTACATTTCTGTAACGTCAGACGATTGTCTTTTCTGTTACGTTATAGCTCGAGTGAACGCTGGATGCTGTGCAGGAAGGCACTTGACACTTTACGTTATCAAAGGGCTTAACGGACGTGGCCGATTGGCAGTACGAAGCTGTATCGCGACATCTTAGTTTAGGATGCTGATGTCGATGATTTCGTTGGGCTTCTTCCATAGTAAACTGGGATTCATGATTACATAAAAGGTAGCGTAGAAGTTGGAGACGAGACATGAGATGAAGACGCTCGTAGTTCGGAGCCTCATCGTTATTCGTTATGCAGTCATGCAATCGCATAGAACATTAACGAATGAATAAGTAGCGTATGTAAACAAGAAACAAGACCAAAAGAAGACTTCATGTACATTCGTAGTTATCATGAAGGAAAAAAGCCGTGGATCGCTTCAAGTTCAACGACATTCGGTCGAGGCGAGCATTTTACTCTGGAATAATGTATGAAATTTTTTTCGTATTCCCGCAACAAAGTCGACGTCACGAGCATCAGCTGCAACTTTGAGTCACAAAATTAATCACGCTACCAGTACCTAAAAAGTCCGTCAAACGTTGCAGCATCAGAGCTCAGAATATTTGATCACATTGAAAATATTTACGAAGCATGACGATTTAGATAGTTAACGTGTACGATGACTTGCGAATGATTTTAGAACGACTGATACGTGGTGCGGGCGAGGATTGATTGCGAGTCGTCCCCAGTGGAATTCCACTTGGCTGGAATTGTTATATTTCACCTAATCGGAGTCCTATGAATCATAGCTTTACGAAAACATCAGGATATGCAGGTTTGATAGAAGTGGTTCTAGAGGGAATAATCATCCTTTTAATAAGAGGGACGCCCATTCTTATGATTCTCCGTCTTCCGTAGGTTCCTTGGCGTCTATTACCTCGACAAGAAATTGATGATTTGTATACACGCACATGTCGGCAGCTACATTCATCGCTTTACGTGCCACTTCTTCTGCGGAGAGCTGTGAATCCATCAAAGCACGCGCCGCGGCTATAGGTTGTAAATTGCATCAGCAAATGAGAATCGCGTTTATCTCGACTATGTTTAAAGACACATTTTCAGAACTTACCAATAGCAAAGGGCTCCCACTACCAACCCCGGCAACTCCATCATGACTGCCCAAGACATCGCCATTCCCCGTCATTTCGTAAACACCCTTTTCATCCGCCACCAGCAACGACGCTTCTAATCTTCGAAGATACTTGTCCGTTCTCCAACCCTTGGCCACTTCTACAGCCGCTCGTTGTAGCTGACCCGGGTATTCGTCCAACTTTCCTTGCAAGCGCTCCAAGAGAGTGAAAGCATCCGCCGTCGCGCCGGCGAACCCGACCAGCGTCGGAGTGACTTTGCTCGCGGCGTCGGCTTTATCGGGAATTCTGCGAATCTTGACAGCATTCGGTTTGACAATCATGTTACCTTGGCTCACCATACCATCGCCCATCATACAGATCTTTCCATCCTTTTTGACGCAAAGAATCGTCGTTCCGTGCCATCCGTCCGACGAGGCAAAGGTGCGGAACGTCGCAGTTTTCCACACATTTCTTGAAAAAAGTCTAGAAGAAATTGAAGGTATCATGAATGAATCCTATGATGTAATAAAAAAGAAGTAAGCTTATCCAAGTAAGGATTCAAAAATGAGTTGTTTGCTGAACGCGTCAACAACTTTTCACATCACACCATGGTGGATTTTGCGACGAGATGATGCAAAAATCACGAACAAAATGTTCGCCCGATGACGTAAGGACGTCGAATTTGTCAAGACCGGATTGCATTCACGAGACGAAACGCCTCGGATGATATTTGCGATTGTAAATGTTACCTCGTAGACACGTGGTCGTTGCATCAATTGGATGAAGATTGAGATCTGGTATACGAAGAATGATCTATCCAACTATTGACGTCAAAAATCGATTCGGATCGTTCCTGTTACGTTTTACTATGGGTCCAAAGTGTTGTCCGTTTTTCCCATGACTGGATTTTAGTCAAGAGACGCATCGGTTCTCGGGCCGCGATCTTTTGCGCCTTTATTTTCTTCTTTGCTTGAAGATGCCATTTTTTGCAGAGGTGCAGAAGTTTTCGCTATCGTTCGCATCTCCATCAAAGACGCGTTTGGGATTCTCAGTGCACAAAGAAAGCTATCATGTACTCGTCGGCCGCCCGTACTAATCTCACCAGCGACCGCGCGAACGTACATCGCCAAATTATTGGAGAAGGTCAATTTCGACTCGCGTACGCGGGACCTATATCGGAGGCAACCGGAATCAACAAGAATGTGTGTGCAAAATCTTTAAGGATCATTATTCGGCACTCGAAACCGAATTTTATGCGACGGATTTTCAAGTGGCGGCCAAGGCCATCCAGTTCGCGGAGGATTGGAACCGATGGTGTGACAATGGCAAAGAAATTCTCATTACACACGGAAGTCTTCATAATATGGGCGGAAAGAAGTATTTAGTCGAGCCTTTGATTCGTTATTTTCGAAAGTATACCTCGAACAATGGATGGATTGCCGACGAAGATGACGTAGGGTGGGGTGTACTAGCCATGGAAGCCTTTTCTCATTTCACCTATCATCGCTCTGGAGGACAAATGATTGTCTGTGATCTGCAAGGTCGCTATCGTTTCGATCGATTCACGGGAAAGAAGTCCCGATTTGAACTGACGGATGTGGCCATCTGCTCCCGCAAACGGAGCTATGGTATTACCGAACTGGGTGAAAAAGGTATCGAAAGCTTCTTTTACCACCATTCCTGCAATCAGTTCTGTCATTCAAACGGTGAGCGCTGGAGTCGACCGCGAACGACCAATCGGTGGTTTGAGGCGAATTCAGGAACCAGCATGTTGCGTTTGACTGCAACCAATCTGCTAGATACCCGAAACCGAGCGCGATTTACAGCGACCCTCCAGCCCATTTACATGAATGACGACGATGATTCTTCGGAAGATTCATGGTAACCAGCAACTGACATAGAGCAGGCAAATGATAGCTCTTGTCAAATTTATTTCAGTTCTTCTCGGAGTCGAGGTAACGTAAAAATAAATGCTTTCGACTTCTAGGAAAACTTGGAAATTTCAATGCGAACGACGGTCAAAACGTCCACTTGTACTAAATTGGGATCCGTTAGGTGAATAACCAAAAAGTAAGAAGACAGATCAGATACCTGGTACTAGAGGAAAGCATAGACACTTGTAGTTGTTGTAGTTAGGATAAAGTATCAAGTCTCCATGATTGAAATCCAGTCATGAGAAAAACGTTGTACATTTCAAGCTATAGTGCAACTTGAGGTGCAGGATTTCGTTTGATGATGGATGCTTGGATGCGATTGATCTTTGCGGCGCAAACGATTTATACCATTGAAACTATTAACAAGTTCTTTCTTGTTGCAGAAAAGACGAAACAAAATAACTAGTAGTATATCTGCGGCTTCCTTCTCTACTATGGAGAGCAGTAAGGCTTCTACGGCGCAGACTCTGTCAGAAGAGTCTCATGTGCAAAACATTCTTTTGTCGAGTGCGGTGAGTGCACACTCTGAGCAAAAATATATTGAATCGGTCTATTATGTTCATTTGTCAACTTATTATATCTTTGTGGCGCAGGCTTTGGGTCGGATGCTCACGGCCAGGATTCGACCAAGGCAGCGGGTAAGTTCAAAGCAAACTGAGAAGCATCAAAGGAAATATTGACTCAATATTTGATTTGTTTATAAAATCACTAGTCAGAGCGTGCCGAAACGCCATTGAATTCAATCAACTCCCTAGTTTGAAAAGCATTATACCCGGTGGAAAAGAAAACTTGAAACTAGATGTTTTGTTAGCCGTGCCGCCAAAATACCAGGCACAGTTGGATCTTCCTACGATTAAAGCAGCATTCCCTTATGGTGAAGTACGAATTCAGATCCAAGACGGAGGGATGATAGCCAACAGCGGTAGTGTTGTCGAAGAGCTGGGGGATCAAAATGCGGACATGGTGATCGTCTGCGTCGCTGTGACTGTTGGATATTAATGCCAGTCTGAAACTGCTACAAATAATAATGATTGCGATGCACTGATCCGACTGCGACATATATTGTTGTTTTTTAAACAACGAGGACTTGCGACGTGCTGGACCAGCGTTGTTGGCTTTGTTGGTAAACAAGGATGTCGTAACAAATAAGCAAGCTTGAGGTAACGTCTCCGGTTCTCCTCGAACGAAGTTTTGTAATAGCAACGCAGCTTTTCTTGAGCAATGAAACTTTTACTATATGCGTCCTCGTCTGTCAAACATCATTTAGAAGGGTTAAGTAAAACCGTGACTTTTTAGGTGAGCACTCGGGGTATAAGTTACTATAATGAGTTGTATTCCATTCATGCAGAAAATCTGGGGTGGTCCAGAAATTCTGGACCAGTTGTATTTCATTGATACAGAAAATCTGGGGTGGTCCAGAAATTCTGGACCAGTTGTATTTCATTCATACAGAAAATCTGGGGTGGTCCAGAAATTCTGGACCAGTTGTATTTCATTCATACAGAAAATCTGGGTAGGTCCAGAAATTCTGGACCAGTTGCATTTCATTCATACAGAAAATCTGGTTATGTCCAGAAATTCTGGACCACTTGTATTTCAATGATACAGAAATTCATTTCTGGGGTGGTCCAGAAAAGAAAAAATTCTGGAAACGGTGTATTTTTTCACCGCAGACTCAAGAACGTATTACTCCGTATAACTTGCACAGGCAACATTATAGACCCTATTTCACACATCACCAATAGAAAAGCAACAATTTCTCTACTTTCCATGAATTCTTGCATACTCTCTCTGGCGGCTCTTTTTGCTGCTGCAACATCCGTTGAGGGATTCGTTTTACGACCCTCATTTTCAATGCTGCGATCCAATACCGTCCGGCCGTCAACAATGAGACTATTTTTATCGGAAGATCCTCATGTTGAAACGATTCTCTTCGTAGAATGCGGTGCGTTCTCGTCAGTAGAGACAAATAACAGAAAAATCTGCCTTATTCAAACCTCTCATCCTTATATGATTTACTGATGCCAGGTTTCGGCGCCGACGCCCATGGGCAAAATTCCACGAAAGCAGCGGGTAAGTACGGAGAGCGTACCTTGCTTTGAAGACGGTTGTCTTTTTCGCTCAAAATAATTCTCCGCGCTCACGACGATGATTCACTGCTTATCCCAGTGAGAGCGTGTCGAAACGCCATTGAATTCAATCAGATTCCAAGTATTGGAGATATCATACCGGGAGGTCGAGATGCCATGAAACTGGATGTGCTAGTCGCCGTCCCTTCCAAGTACCAGGCGGATATGGATCTTTCCGCGGTGAAAGCAGCCTTTCCCTATGGTCAAACACGCGTCCAAATTCAAGACGGCGGAATGATTGCGAACAGTGGGAAAGCCATTGAGTCGATGGGCGATAAGAATATGGATATGATTGTTGTTTGCGTGGCTGTCACCGTTGGTTACTGATTGACATTCATCATGTTCAATGCTCTAAGACGTGCTCTAAGACGTATTTGAAGTGGATGTATCTAACAGGTATACTTTGTATGAATGCCTTTTTGTTCGCTCTGTGAATGACAACCTCTAGAGTGTCTTTCGCAACTACAAACCAGATGGTTAGGTACAGCTCATAGATAGCTACACGACTATACGAAACCAATGAGTGATTGCACGAATATGTTGCAACGTCTTTTTTCGAGAGTAATTCGTTGATGTTCGGAGTGGTGCGCCGTGCGCCATCTATAGCAGCAACGACAATTGATGTAATATGCGAATAAGTCACGAAAATGTTTATATTACTATTGCTATCTCCAGTTATCGTAGATGTTTTCTCCTTCTTGTCCATTTCTACGGAGTGTCGTAAAAAAGTGAGTACGCGCACGAAGCTCTAATAGTTAACACTAGACGGGACTGAAAAACGCTTGAGTCGTTAAAATAGTAACATACAGTATAAATGAGTGTCAAGACATTGATGATGTCATTCGCTCACTTTAGAGTACAAAAGGACGTCACAGGAATTCTCAGGAAACATAAAGGTGAAACACGTCATTTTCCCCCATCCTACGTGTATCATCAGATCTCGTAGAAAACCCGTTTCGTGAACATTGTTGCGACGCTTCTCAATCATTCGTTTTGATTCTCACAAATTCGATTAGATTGTCTTTCTACCAATACAACAGGCATCATGACGACTTGTACGGATGCTTTTGAAAGTAAAGTCGATGGAGCAATCGGCAGTTTCTTTTCCAAGTTGGGTCTTTACGTCGGCAAGAACCCGAAGAAAACCATCGTCCTTTCGTTTCTATTAATGGCGATTTGTGGGATCGGTTTTCTGCGATGGGAAACCGAAAACCGAGAAGCAAAACTTTGGGTTCCGCAGGGTACGACCGCGCAAGCCGAAACGGAAATGTACGAATCGTATTTTTCCACGTCGTCGCGCTTCAACACGGCGATCGTTCAGACGAATCAAGACGGAGGCAATGTGTTGACGAAGGAAAGTCTTGTCGAAGCCATGCAGTTGCATAAAGAGATTGCAACTTCTGTAGCAACAATCGATGGAGCAGAATATACTCTGGTCGATTTGTGTACAAAAGCGGGAGGGGCCTGTGTCAGCAGTACGGAAGGGGTGTGTCAGTGCTTGATCACCAGTATTTTGAAACAGTGGAATTACGATCTGGAAATCTTGCAGGTGGATGAAAATATTCTCGACACGCTAAATGCATACGGTAGTCGTGAAGATCTGGAAGCAGTTTTGGGAGGAGCTGTATTTGATGACAGCAATGTGTTAGTATCCGCTGAGGCGATGGTGCTGTCGTACTTCCTAGAAGAACGTATGGAGGTTGTGGACGGTACAGAGCAAGATCCCATCAACGAAGGCTGGGAAGGACAAGTTTTCTTAAAAGCCATGTCCTCTGTTGAAGAAGACTACGAGACGCTGGCTGTGGACTATTTTGCTGCTCGTAGCTTCAGTGATGAATTCGGCGATGAAATTACCAGTGATCTCAGCTTAGTCCAAGTTTCGTATATTGTTGCTTTTCTTTTCCTCGGGGCGAATATGGGCAAAATCAAATGCGGCCCTGGATCTCGATGGACCATGGCCTTGGCGGCACTTATAACGGTGGGACTGTCGACGGGTGCAGGCTTTGGCGCTTCTTCTGGATTCGGTCTCTTCTTTGGGCCGGTGCACAACTTGTTGCCGTTCATTCTTCTCGGCATTGGTGTCGATGATGCCTTTGTTATTGTCAATGCTTTCAATCGAGAACGAAAAGTTGCCCGTTCCGCGGAATCAAATGAAGACTTGGCCACTCGCAGTGCACGTTCGCTGGCTCGTGCGGGTACATCGATTACAGTCACTTCGGCAACGGACCTCGTGGCGTTTGCTATTTCCTCGGCGTCCGCACTGCCGGCACTCTCCAGCTTTTGCGCGTACGCTGCGGTCGCGATCTTCTTCTTGTGGTTCTTCTCTGCTACATTTTTTACGGCTTGTTTGGTTTTGGACGAACGACGTCAAAGAGATAATCGTCGTGAATGTCTCGTGTGCTGCACAAGAAAAAACCCAATGGAAGACGATGAAGGCGATGTCTTCGAGGAAGATTTAGTATCCAGATATTTCCGCAACTATCATGCACCAGCTATTCTATCGAGAGCCGGCAAAGTAATTGTTTTGCTATTCTTCTCTGGTCTGATCGCGTTTGGTGTTTACGGTGCTATGAATCTTTCAGTGGAAGATTCTACTCGGAGCTTTATCCCGGAAGGCAGCTACTTACAAGATTACTTTGCTGCTTCTGACGAATTCTTTCCTTCGAAAGGAATTGATTTGTATTTTGTTTTCGAAAGGGGTTCTGATATCTATGCGTCGCGAACGGAGTTGGCGGACCTTGAATCTAGACTTTCTGGGCTATCGGAAATGCCGCCTTATATTGCCGAACCCGTATCGGAGGAAGCGTATCGTAATGTCGTGTCTGGACTTTCCGACTACCTCACTGAGTTTGGTTCCGGTGCCATTGGCAATGTGACTCTAGGGGACGACGGATGGCCTTTGACACAAGCGGACTTTCTCGCCGTTTTGAAAGAGTACGCGGCATTCGATGGACCTGGAGCCATGTATGCTCAAGACATTGCTCTAACGGAAGATGGAACATCCCTTGAAGCGATTCGAGTCAAGTCTCAATATGTTCAATTGACCAAGGTGAGCCGTGGTAAGGTGATGCAAGATGCCGATCGGCAAATTGAGGCAATGGATGCCACCCGGGAACTGGTGGCTAGTTGGGACGATCTCCCCAGTGCTTATCCGTATTCGGATCAGTTCATTACGATCGAAGGATTCAAAATTATTCAACGGGAGCTTTTCTTGAATGTCGGGCTTGCTATCTTGGCGGTGGGATTCATTGTGACGTTGACAGTGGCTAACGTGATTACCTCGCTTCTCATCACAATCAATGTTGCATTCTGTATCATCGAAATTTTGGGTTTTATGTACGCATTGGGCATTGTGATTGACTCGGTCAGCGTGATCAACATTGTTTTGGCCGTGGGTCTTTCCGTCGACTACAGTGCGCACGTTGGGCATTGCTTCATGGTCAAGGGTGGTAGTGACAAGAATAATCGAGTGGTCGAAGCACTTGCGGATATTGGAGCGGCGGTCATGAGCGGTGCCTTGTCGACCTTTTAGCGGTTGCAGTGCTACTGTTCTCCTCGTCGTATGTGTTTGAGATCTTGTCGAAGCAGTTTGCGATCACGGTGGGTCTTGGTGTAATCCATGGACTTATCCTTCTCCCTGTCGCGCTTTCATTGATCGGCCCGCGTCCATTTGCATCTGCGGAAGCGCCACCGGAAGCAGCTAGTAGTGAAGAGGAAAAAATATCAACTAGACCGAAGAACATAGGTATTACCCGACATGAAGAATCTGGTGGCGATGACAGCGATTGAGAGTGTAAATCTAATTTCAAGTTTTCAAGAGAGCAGTAATTGAATAATCTATAATGTATAAACAGTGATTCTATTTTTTGATCAGCGACGCATCAAAGAAGCAATCTAGAGAGTAGCAACTTTTTTTTATAAAAAAATAATTTTCTAAAAAAAAAGAACCTTGACTCGCTACTCGTGACCGAATGAAGGTCTGTACTTAATGGATCTGGTACCGCTTCACAGAAAAGTGCACCGGTACGTCGCGCGCAGGTGGAATAATCGACAAAGGACAACATGATGAAAAAAGTCGTCGGATCCATTTTTTCTGATTGTTTCTGTCGAAGTATCTTTGATGAACAATCAAGTCTTCCAATCCCACAATAAAGCTGATTTACTGTATACCAACGCTGAGATAGCTCCGACTGTATGTTTCCGTGGCTGTGGGTTATTGCGGCAGGATGGACTACTTCGATCCTGGACTGCTCACCTTCCTTGTATTTTTATGAGAAATGGAATCGACAATTTGCTACACCAACCAACAACAAGACGCTCTGGGTTATCGGTGCAAGTTCCGGTATCGGTAAAGAAGTGGCTCTCTTGCAGCCAGCCTCTCAACTGATTTTGTCGTCTCGGTCGAAACGAAAGTTGCAACAAGTCGCACTGGAGTGTTCTCACAAGACGCGTAGCGAGAACATGCCGATCCTCCTTCCCTTCGATATCACTTTACCACGACAAATACGACGCGTTGTACGCCAGTTGCCGGCACGTGTCGATGCCGTATGGATCAATGCCGGTGTGGGAGGGCAGTTATCGACGGTGGAATGTATGAACCCGTCCTATGTAAGACAGCTATTTGAAACCAATACACTCGGACCGATGCGATTGATTCAGCAACTTCGTCAGGAACGACCAGATATACGACATTTCATCGTTACATCGTCGGTGGCGGGTCATCTTCCGGTACCATTGTCATCGGCGTACGCGGCTTCGAAACACGGGTTGCATGGCTTTCTGAAATCACTGGCGGCCGAGCAACCACAACTGCGCGTGGATGTCCTTTGCCCGGGGACAGTGGACACGCCCTTTCATCCTCGTTCTAGAACAACAACGCAATCGATGAAAATGTCGGTACCACGATGCGCTCAAATTGTGACGGCTGCAATTCGACGCAAACGACCCCGACAGGGCTACAACGAAGTATGGATCGCGACGCAACCGACATTGAGTGCAATGTATCTGTATCAATGGTTTCCTACAGTAACACAAGCAATCATCTCTCGCTATGTGGGGCCCAAGAGAGTCTCTATATGGAAACATGGACTGGATGTGTACGACCCCATGTCGTGGAAAACGAAATTTCAGTAATAGTTTTTCAAGTCAGTCCATCAGTTCGGTAGGGTCCATTCAACTCTTCTATAATTATTCTTTTCGAAACAATCATTCAGCTATTTATAGACCCAACTTGGTACGGCGCCAGTGACGACGCTTGGCGTTCCATTTGATTGTGTTATCCGTTCGCATGCGAATCCATTGTGGCAAAGGACGGTTCTGTCGTTGCGCTTTGGCAAGTGTGCGCTTGGTGCGGAAACTTTTTTGTGCCGGCTAAAAAATAGAGAGAGAATCAGGGAGAGTGAGAAAGTGCAATAAGAAATTCGTGGATTGCAAGGGAAAACTAACAGCGACGAATCACTTCTCTTTTGCTCGAGAAAAAGCATTCTCCGTCATAGCTTTAAAAAGTCACGTTTCCACAAAGTCTAAGCGCAAGTGATCCTCACTGAGAACAAAGGAACCCCATGTATTTGCCAAAACCATCTCCACAAAAAAAGCAAATTGCGCGGAGCGCGTCGCGAAAAGCTGTTGCCTCTCAAATCAGTACGAATATCGTCCACTCTGTTCTCCTCGCGCATCGCTATAGCAGCGAACAGATGAAGTTATCTTAGAAAAAACATACCATGATAATAATTAATTGCAAACTGATGTATAGACTACAGCAAGATGAACAACACAACGATGATCAGCAAACGGCGCTGCTCGTCGCGAGTATCGTTTTAGTAATGTGTGGTAAACGGTAAATGCCGTTCCTAGCGCGCTGCGCGCGACACCGTTGAATGAATATCATCGAGTCACGAGTTGGGCGAAGGACTTGCTTCAGCGTCTGTAAGCCGTCCGACAGCAACAAATGCCACCAACCAACAAACAAAATCTTTTCCACAGATTCAATTAGAAAGGGAAGCGAGAGAGTGTGTTTCCCATAGTCTCAAATGCAATCGACAACTCCCAAACAACAGAAAAAGTCCACCGAAGCAACGGTATTTGTCCGCTTCGTTCCGGCGACATCGGAAATTCGACGACACCATTTGGAAGATGCCTTTTCGCAAATTGGTCCCATCAAAAAATCCGCCGTCATTCACAATGAAGACAAATCATCCTCCTACGCCTTTGTGAAGTACACAAAACAACAAGATGCCGAACAAGCGGCCAAGACATTGAACGATCACACGATCATGGTGGGGTCGACCGCGGTGCGAATTCGTGTGGCACTGGCGTCGGACGATCGTCACGAACGAAAAAGACGAATCATCCTGCCGCGAATGCGGAAGCAGAGGTTAACGATTACAAAAAGAAGCATTGTCGAGTCATTTTGCGAAACTTATCGTTTTATGCGAAAGAATCGCATATTCGATCGGCCTTGTCGCAATTTGGGACCATTCATGACATCCATTTGCCCATGGTGCAAAAGCAACATCGTGGATTCGGTTTTGTTACCTTTGATAAGAAAGCGGATGCGGCCAAATGTGTAGCAGCCCAGTCGATCGAAGTGGCGAAACGAGCAGTTCAAGTTGCTTGGAGTTTGTCGAAACAAACCTATGAGGAAAATAAATCGCAAAACATGAAGAAGGGTACCGCAAAAGAGAAGAGTGAAGACAAAAAAGAAACATTGAATCAGCTTGAAGAAAACAAAGATGGTGACGACAAAGAGGAGAATGATGAAGAGGCCAGTGACTCTGACGAAGAGGAAGCTAGTAATTCCGACGAAGACGGCGATTCTTCACATGACGAGGAAAGCGACGCAAGCGAAAAGGACGTCGATGAGGATGAAGAAAAAAGTGTTGCTTCCACCACAATGAACGAAGAGATCGAAAAGGAGAAACGAAAGAAAGAGATATCCGAGAAGCGATCGTTGTTTGTGCGAAATCTTCCTTTCGATGCTACTCGACATGATCTGTTCGAGTGCTTTCGACAATTCGGCCGTATATCAAGCATCTATCTGGTCAAAGAAAAAGGTGTGTTCAAGGGAACAGCGTTCGTTGTGTTTGAAACTGCGGCTGGTGCACAACGTGCGCTAGAAGGAGCAGGTATGGATTCGTCGTTTGTAGCTTTGAAAAGTTCTGAGGCGGGAGCCGGTGGCTTGACTTTGAAAGGTCGTCCTCTTCGGGTGAATCTGGCAGTGGACAAAGATAGCGCGCATACATTCGATCATCATCAGTCTTTACGGGCGGATCGACGTCATCTTTATTTGCAAACTGTAGGTCGTGTCGAAGACGACTGGGAGCATCTACCTGAAACAGATCAACTGAAGCGACAAGCTGCATGGACAGAGAAGCAGTCAAAATTGCGTAGCCCGCTCTTTTTATCAATCCAACTCGATTGAGTATTCGCAATTTAGCGAAGCATGTAGATGAAGCCGCTCTGAAAGCGCTGGTTGCCCAAGCTACTCTGAAAGGCATGAGAAAAGTAACCGTTGAAGACGCCGTTGCGCACTGGAAGGCTACTGGTGATAAAACAGCCCGGGACATCATGAGCTTACTGGAACAGCCGAAGGAAAGCATTTTAATTCCGTTTGATCCGAAGAATATCAAGAAATTCATCCCTTCTGTTTTTATTAATCGCGATTTTATGGTTTCCAAGGACAAAACCGACCCAAAACCACCGAGTAGGGGATTTGGTTTTGTTGAGTTTCAGCATCACATTCATGCGCTGGCATGTTTACGAGAGCTGAATAACAATACTCAATATTCTGCCGAGTATGTTGCTGGTGGCAAACAAGCATCTTTGCTAAGGAAATCGAGGAAACGAAAAGGGGGAAACGGACGATGAGGCGTCAAAAATACCCCGCCTCATTATAGAGTTTGCTGTCGAGAACAAGGTTAAAGCTAAACATCAAGCAGAACACCGAACTGCTCAACTTGTCAACAAGCTAAAGCAAAAGAAAATTCCGGATGGTAAAGCGGATAAAAAGGAAAAGAAGGTCAGCCGTGGAGCAAGACAGCGCGAAAAGAAGCGCAAGCAAAGAGAAGAAGATGTTTCATTTCTTGATGCGGCCCCGCAATCTAATAAAAACGAAGATCGTAAGGTTAGCCACAATGATGATAAACATCAAGAGAATGACAAGGTTCAAAATTCAAAGCACAAAACTAAAGGCGTGAAGCCAGTCAAACGAAGAAAAGTAAATAAGGACGAGGAGCATTTCACAGAAATTGTTGAGAAGTACAGAAGTACCATCCCAGTGATAACGCCTCAAGAGGACGCAGAAAGAGTGGGCAAGAAGACGCTCGAGCATCGCTGGTTTGAGTAAAAACTTTCTTATGTCGTAGCCAAACAGACTTGGTTTATTGTTACTTAAAATGTATTTTAATGCAGATCAGTTGTCGAAACAAGATGAACAGCATCCCTCGATAGTACAGATCTGACAATCGGCAATGATGTCGATATCGCTGCCACAAAGGCTAGATGGGATAGCGTCAGAAAAACCGGCTTGAATGGCCGATAAGAAGCGCAAGTCTGTCAGAGAACCCAGCTCCGAAGGAATCCCTCCAGTCATAAGATTAAAGTCAAGCTGTATAAAATATAGATTGTGTAGGCGGGACACTTGGGTGGGAAGACTACCTGTAAATTGATTGGAATCAAGATCCAAAACTCTCAAGGAAGTCGCGTTGAAGAGCTCAACTGGTATAGCTCCTGTGAGTAAATTTTCATCCAAGTCCAAAACTTCCAGCTTCGTGAGATTTCCGAGTGATGCAGGGAGCTTTCCGACCAACGCGTTATTATCCATATCCAACTCAGCAAGATCTTCTAGTGCGCCGATTTCCGACGGTAAAGGCCCAAATAGTTTATTGTCATCAAGGTGAAGCGCTGTAACAGTTACGTTTGACTCACATCGAATACCGCCCCAGAAGCATTCATGTGAAGCACTTAAAAAGGTTCACCTTCACAAGCCTGGTGACCTGTCTGATTCGCAGAGCATCTCTCCCAGAAATCGCCGGAAGTTTGGAAGTACAGGAGGGCAAGAATGTAGCGCTGTAAAACGTTTTGGTCCCCAGGACAGACACGGAATCCGTCATCATTAACTACCCAGTTCAATGCTTTGTGCTGGGTTGTCATCGGGTTGGCCAAACTTTCCGCAGAGGACACCGTTTGAATCACTTGTGTGATTCCGACTCTTCGTTGATTGATGTCCATATTACAAGCCAATGAAAGTCCTGTCGGGTGAACAGTTCCACTTGTAACTGGATTCATAGACACTACTCCAACCAAAGATGGGGCGGATGAGGGGAATGCAAAAGGCATATCACTGTCAGTTGCTTCAATTGCATCGTAGCAATAGTTGATGCCGATGGCACCTAGACCATCACATCCGGGAACTTCTTGAAGATACAGGCGTTTGAAGCATTTCAGTTTACCAGCACAATCCGAATCGGCCTCGCAGTGTCCTTCGCACTTTTCCAGCGAAAGATCGGGCCCCGTACCTGTTACAACCAAGCGACCTGGAGGTGGAACGTAGCAATAGTTGACGCCTTCCATTCCACTCCCGGTGCATCCTGGCACAGGCTCAGCAGACAATCGCCGGAAGCAGTTCAACCCAAAGCCACAATCAAGGTCGCTGTCACAGTCTCCCTGGCACTCGTCTAAGCGGTCATCGCCGAAGGGAGGTCTACCGATAAACTCGAGTTCTTTCGACCCTTCGACCTCGCGTGAGGGGGGAAGTCACTAGGCGCGTCAGACTTGTCTTCGTTCTGATTGCCAAAAGCAGAGGGAAACCCTGAAGGTACGGATGATGGATCATCAGAAGCCAATGCGGTGGAAGGATCATCTGAGACAATTACACTCGTGGGAACATCACTTGGAAAATACGAGAGCGAAGCTGCTGGACTAAGCGATGGCGGTTCGACTTCATTGACGTGTTCCGGATCATAACAATAGTTCATACCAACGGCACCAAGACCGTCACATCCTGGAACTTCTTGAAGATAAAGTCGCTTGAAGCATTTCAATTCACCTGCACAATCCGAATCGGCCTCGCAGTGACCCTCGCACTTTTCCAGCGAAAGATCGGGCCCCGTACCTGTCACAACCAAGCGACCTGGAGGTGGTACGTAGCAATAGTTGGCGCCTTCCATACCACTCCCTGTGCATCCTGGCACAGGCTCAGCAGACAATCGCCGGAAGCAGTTCAACCCAAAGCCACAATCAAGGTCGCTGTCACAGTCTCCCTGGCACTCGTCTAAGCGATCGTCACCGAAGGGAGGTCTACCGATAAGCTCGAGTTCTTTCGACCCTTCGACTGCGGGCGAGGGGGAGGTCACTTGGCGCGTCGGACCTGTCTTCAAATTGGTTGTCTCGGAATGTAGATGGCGAGGCTGTTGTCGGTATTGTTGAAGGTACGGAGGATGGTTCATCAGAAGGCAGTTGTGATGGAACATCGGAAGTGGTTATGGTGGAAGGAACATCGGAGGGAACGCGCGATTGAAGATCGGAAGTAAACAAGCTCGAGGGGATATCAGACTCCGTGGCTCTAGAGGGGATATCTGAGGCAATCACACTCGTTGGAACATCACTTGGAAAATACGAGAGCGAAGCTGCTGGACTAAGCGATGGCGGTTCGACCTCATTGACGTGTTCCGGATCATAACAATAGTTCATACCAACGGCACCAAGACCATCACATCCAGGAACTTCTTGAAGATACAGGCGCTTGAAGCATTTCAGTTTACCAGTACAATCCGAATCGTCCTCGCAGTGACCCTCGCACTTTTCCAGCGAAAGATCGGGCCCCGTACCTGTTACAACCAAGCGACCTGGAGGTGGTACGTAGCAATAGTTGGCGCCTTCCATACCACTCCCTGTGCATCCTGGCACAGGCTCAGCAGACAATCGCCGGAAGCAGTTCAACCCAAAGCCACAATCAAGGTCGCTGTCACAGTCTCCCTGGCACTCGTCTAAGCGATCGTCACCGAAGGGAGGTCTACCGATAAGTTCGAGTTCTTTCGACCCTTCGACTGCGGGCGAGGGGAGGTCACTTGGCGCGTCGGACCTGTCTCCAATTTGGTTGTCTCGGAATGTAGATGGCGAGGCTGTTGTCGGTATTGTTGAAGGTACAGAGGATGGTTCATCAGAAGGCAGTTGCGATGGAGCATCTGAAGGAAACTGCGAACGTAGCAAGTTTGGATTGGATGGGACCTCGTCGTTGGGATCGTAACAGTAGTCGGTACCAACAGCACCGAGCCCATAGCATCCGGGAACTTCCTGTAGATATTGCCGCTGGAAGCATTTCAGCGCGCCAACACAATCCGAATCGGTCCTACAATGCCCTTCGCATTTATTCAAAGATATATTAGCCCCAATGTCAGTCACAACCAAATGACCGGAAGGTGGGACGTAGCAATAATCTATCGCTCTGATACCGGTTCCTAGACAATTTGGAACAGGCTCAAATGCAATTCGCCTAAAACAGTTCAGCCCAAAGTCACAATCGAGGTCGCTGTCACAGTCACCCTGGCACTCGGAAAGACGGGCGTCAACATAGGGAGGCAATCCTAAGTATTCAAGCTCCTTTGACCCTGCAGCCACGGGTGTAGGGACAGAACTAGGCGCATCAGAGTTATCTCCAACTTGATTGTTACCGAGCATTGATGGCGCCGACGATTTTGCTCCGATTGAGGGTTCAAAAGAGTGATTGACAGACGGCGATAGTGATGGTAAATCCGAAGAACCTGCAACTGAAGGCACATCACTTGGAGAGTCAGAGTATTTGTACGACGGCGTTGGCGAGGGGACATCCGAATCGGCTTCAATTGACGGCGCAGCACTTGGTACATCGGATGTAGTTACAGAAGGTAACAGCGAGGGAGTATCCGAAGTAGCAGCAATCGATGGCAAAGTGCTTGGGTTGTCGGACGGAGCCATCGAAATGGATGACACTGAGGGCTCGTCTGACACTTCGATGGATCGTACATTCGACGGCGCGGCACTCGGAATATCAGAAGGAGCTGATGAAGTAATCTTTACTGAGGGGTTGAACGATTCCTGAATGGAAGGTGAAAACGATGGAGCATCCGAAGTAGCAGCAATTGATGGCAAAGCGCTTGGGTTGTCGGACGGAGCCATCGAAATGGATGTCACTGAGGGCTCGTCTGACACTCCGATTGACCGTACATTTGATGGCGCCGCACTCGGAATATCAGAAGGAGCTAATGGTGTTTTGTCCACTGAGGGCTCGAATGATTCTCGAACAGAAGGCAGAGATGTTGGTGTATTCGAAGCGACCGTAATCGATGGCAAAGTGCTGGGACTGTCGGACGAAGCGATTGAAGTACCTTTCTCTGAAGGTTCAGCTGAAGGTTGAATGGATCGTACATCTGATGGCTCGGCACTCGGAATATCAGAAGGGACAACTGAAGGAGTCTTCACTGAAGGTTCGATCGATTCCCGAACAGAGGGCGAAGATGATGGCGTCGTGCTTGGCCTGTCGGACGGCGCCAATGAAGTGGTTTTCACTGAGGGTTCAGCTGATTCTTGGACAGACCTTCTGATTGATGGAGCGGCACTGGGAGTATCAGACGGGACCAAGGAACTGGTCTTCACTGAGGGCACTGAGGGTTCAGGTGACACTTGAATGGACCGATTATTTGATGGCGCGGCACTTGGAACATCGGATGGGGCTGCTTGCACAGTGGGATCGGATGATTCCCGAACGGAAGGTATTACTAACGGTGCATTCGTAGTGGCCGCGGTGGAGGGTGAGCCAGAAGGTGCCGAAGAGGTAGTTCGAGAGGGCTCTGACGATTGCAGGACGGAAGGTAAAAGTGACGGTACATTCGAAGTGGCTGCGACCGATGGCACCGCGGATGGTGACAAAGAAGTGGCTTTAACAGACGGCTCCGACGATTGCTGAACGAAGGGTGGAGCTGAGGGGACGCTCGAAGAGGCGACATTTGATGGCACGGTACTGGAAATTTTCGACGGCGACATTGATAAAGGTTCTGCAGAGGGCTCAGAAGATTGTTGCACTGTCGGTGCTATTGAAGGCGTACCGGACGTGACTGTTGAAGGTTTTGAGCTTTCAGTTTCAGCTGGAGCCACCGAAGGAGTACTTGACGGTGCGATAGAACCAATAAAGACACTGGGAGATGCAGATGGTACCCTTGAATCTTGTGTGGAAGTCGGAATAGACGATTGTTCGTTAGTATGGACAATCGACGGAGGATCCGACAATGCTACAGTCGAGGGCTCAAAAGTAGGGACACTTGACTCTTCCAGATCATTTCCTCTAAAGCTCGTAGGGGTCATGGTTTTCTGTTGAGATGGAGCCCCTGATTGATGGATACTTGGCACTGACGATGGCGAAGCCGATGGATGAATCGAGGGACGAAGGGATGGGGTCAAGCTCGGGCGATACGAATTTCCTTCTGTGGGCCGAAACAACACTGGACTTTGACTTGGCTCGGAAGAAGGGTAGTCGGAGGTTACTGTACTCGGCGAATCACTTGGTAGATCGCTGGGCATTTCGCTGGGAAGATCGCTGGGCGAATCACTGGGATAATCGCTGACTATCGCTGAGGATTCCATCACGGAAGGCGATGCTGTCTTCACTTCAGATCCATCAAAGTCAGAATCGTCGGGATCGTAGCAGTAATTTCTTCCAGAAGCACCACTACCACTGCATCCCGGAACACTTTCAACATCATCGCGGCGGAAACATTGCAAGCCGGCACGACAATCCAGGCTACATGTACAATGACCTTCACACATTCCGTAGGGAAAATGCAACGCGTCTTTCTCGTTTCCGATCAATCTCAACTGACCATCCTGAGGCTCCACACAGTAATTTACACCAATCATTCCTACTCCCGAGCAACTTGACATTTTATCAAATTCAACGCGTCGCTCACAAACCAATCCGAGTTCGCAATCCGCATCGGAAGCACAGTGACCTTCACACATACCCAGTAGAGGATTATGAGGAGGGAAGCCGGCAAAACGGAAGCGTGTACCTTCTGTCTCAACAAAGACCTCTGTGCTCGGTGTGACGGACATTGCAGAGAACGGTACTGCAGATAATTCTACGGAAGGAGTTAGCGATGGTACGTCGGAAGGCTGATCGGATGGTACGGAAGAAGGTTGATCGCTCGGAGGGGCGAGGTAGCAGTAGTTTGTTCCTTGAGCACCGACCCCTGTACAACCAGGTACTGCTTCGAAATCATCACGAACAAAACACTGCAACCCCGAGATACAATCCGCGTCGCTCTCACAATGACCTTCACATTGCCCAAACGGATAAAAAATGTTGGAAGTCGAGTTTGATCCAACCACAACAAGCTCGCCCGGCCGAGGAATATAGCAGTAATCCACGGCTCGAATTCCATCTCTTCCGCATCCCGGCACGGGCTCTTTGGCGCGGCGATGGAAACAATTAAGACCGTATCCGCAGTCCCAGTCAGTGTCGCAGTCGCCTTGACAGTTTTCTAAGGGAGTTTGAATATTGACGGGTTCACCGAGATACTGCAATTGAGGAACGATCGTTCGCATTGTTACGGTGGGTGCTGCCGTCGGCGCTTCGGACGAGTTGTTTGTAATGACATTTACCATCGGGAGTGGTTGATCGACTTCACAAACGTACTTGAGCGCTCCGGACTCATCTGGCTTTAGTCGGCACTCGACATTTTGTGACACAACCGATGTGCACATCATCACCAACAAGGAGACGACAGCTCTTTGTCGTCGTTGATTTTGCGTAACCATGTCGAAAGAAATCCTCAATCAGGTAATTGAACGTGCAAACAAATTCTTAGTTTCTTTGTTTTGCCTACAATAAAAAAGTACTCCGGAGTATTACAAATGACAATAATGAGGGGAGAAAGATGTGCGAGCAAGGAGCAAACAATAGAAAATCATCATCATGGTGATGATCTGCTCCGACTTGCGCGTCAACGACTTTTGAAGTTTCACATAAATTCGAGTACAGAATTATAGCTACACTCTCTTTTACTGTAGTCGTTTGATAAATTCAAATCGTATCACTTAGAACCATATTAGCAGTTTAACGTCTAAATACCTGCCTTCCATGCTATGAAAAAGGTTCGGGTTAGGGTCGACTGTAGATTGGAGTTTTGGCACTCGGCACGCAAAGAGTTTAGTTGCCTTTAGATTGCCTCGCTACCTTGCAGAATTAAGACCTATGTCACATGTCACTTCAAGGGAATTCGTTTTCTTTTTAGGATGTTATCAACGAAGATAGCGCAAATATCAATCCTTGTACCACGCTTTACGTTGGTGCCCAAACTTCGATGATGTGGCTTGGTGAGTGGTCTTGTTTAATAATTTATACCACTGCTCACTTGAAAACTACAATCATAATACGAAATCACCGGTGCTTAACATTGCTAGTCAGTCCAGAACCTCAAGAACCCATTTTGACTTGCTATGACGACTCGTGACTCGTAACAAAATCATCCGTGAACAGGTTATTGATTCAGTAGGGTTAGCGGCTAAAGATTGGACGTTGGACTCCAAAAGGGTCATTGTCATTGGATTATGGTCATGATACTGCTTAGAGAAGGAATTACCTACTTTATGGACCAGACTCAATGACGCCAAACAATGAGCACTGGCGTAGGTTGTAGGTAAATAGTCATAGATAAACTACGAAGTCATAGAGGAGGTAGTCACTAACAAACAATGACCAGTTTAGGTATAATAACGTCAAAGCGTCAAAGTCATTTGTCGTACATTTCTACTCACAGTTACTCGTTAACGCCCCGTTCCTGACTTAGAAACGGACTTGTCTATCAAGTAAAATGTTGTGGTATCAGCTGTTTTCGTGCGGAAATCGGAAGGGAAAAGTGGCATTCCCTGCTGTCCAGAGGTTCTCATTTTTCCATTTCTCCGCTATTTTGCCGGAAGAGAACCATTTCGAAATCAACAAAGCGTCTCATTCTTTTTGCAAACTTCGCTACCAAAGACGATCTTTGGTGTGTTATCCTTTAAATTAAAGAGCGACTTTTTACTTGATACGATGTGCCGAACTGCCAAACCCTCATCGAAAAGTCTTCCTGCCTCAGCGGACCGCTTCCAAAAATCCGACACCAGCCCGTTCCGCCTTTCTTTCCGTAGGACGCGCAATGAGAACCCTGTAAGGAGCCTTCTCCAACCAAATCTAGCGATGCTAGACATCAAGAGTGATGTTGACAATGAGAGAGAACAAGAGTTTATTGCTAGATCTCAGCAGCACTCTGAAACGTTTACCTTCGCCAAGACGCCAAAAAAGGATGGACGCGAAATTGCGAAACCGGTGTGTCCTCGGGCTCCCCTCATTGACAGGCACATCGAGCTGATCGACCTTCGATCTTCGTCTTTTGGACCTCTACCGGAAAAGCTGATCTTCCCTGAATTTTAATCTATTGTACAAAGGATGTAATCTAACAAAAATGACAACAAAAGAAAACGGAGTTTATTTTATCGTGTTCTGTAACTGCAAAGATTGACACAGAGAGGCAGGAGTCGAACTAAATGAGATGCGGTGTATTAGACTTCAAAGCCTAATTCAACTTCCCTACTACCATTAGTTTATGTTAACTGGATTAGCTGGATAGAACTCCATTCGCTTGCGTTCGCAAGTTCGGATGTCTTCCAGGAGATGCGGGATGGCGCGAACTACTTTTTAGCAAGGAGAAAATATAGCTTTTTAGTTTTATGGATACAATTACGGGTACCGCGTGGTACTAATATCTAATTCCATGAAACGTGAACAACACCCAAAAAAATCCGGCCAAAAGGAAAAAAAGCGTTGAACGTTGAACCAAAACATTTCACAGAGCTGGCTGCGAAAACTTTGCTGTTTTCTCATTCTCTTTTGATTTCTTCGTGTGCGCCGCAATTTGATTCATTAGTCGAGGATACCGAGTACGATAGACACGTCATGTTTTGTTAGCCAAGAGGACAAGGCTTCAACTATGATTCTCTTTGTTTTTATTCTTCTTGCCACTACCACAAGCTTTTGCACTGGCGAAAGTCAAATTCCCGGCCAGTACATTGTCTTTTTCACAGAAGACTCTGACAAAATGGCCACTCAACAACGGTTATTTGCCAGAGCAGAACAACAGCAAGAATCACAATCACCACAAATTTTGACGGAGCTACGTCAAGGCATAGCCGTAGATGGTGTCACAGAAGATGTAGCCAAAGAGTGGGAGAATGATTCGGCAGTAGCCAAAGTTGTGCCCGTAAGTGTTTCCTTATATATACGAGCGTTTACTCACTCATTCATTTCACCTAAAATATTTGAACAGAATATTAAACTGAGGGTTGCGAATATGGCACAGTCGAATCCGCCTTCTTGGGGACTCGACCGCATTGATCAGGAGCGTCCTTTCTTGGACAATCAGTATTCTTACACACAAACCGGCGCGGGTGTCCAGGTCTACATATTTGATACGGGGATTCGCACGACGCACCAGGACTTTGGCGGACGCGCCTCGTGTGGCTTGAATGTCATTAGCGGTTTGGTCACGGTACCCATGTGGCCGGGACAGTGGGAGGGAGTTCGTTCGGTGTGGCCAAGGATGTGGAGCTGATTGCTGTGAAAGTCTTGTCTTCGAAAGGCGAAGGATCGTTAGCGAATGCGTTACAGGGACTCGAATATGTCAGAGACCAAAAGCTGGCCAATCCATCCACGCCGATGGTAATCAACATGTCGTTAGCCGGAGAATACAGTGAAGCATTCAATGAGGCACTGGAAGCGACCGTCGCGGATGGTATCGTGGTCGTGGTCGCCGCCGGTAACTTTTTCCGCAATGCGTGTCGGTATTCGCCCGCCGCGGCCAAAAGTGTCATTAGTGTCGGCGCAACGGCCCGATACGACATGATGGGTTTGTTTTCGAATTACGGAAAGTGCGTCGATATTTTCGCACCGGGTGCGCGGATCTTATCGGCGGGACACACCCGTGATGACGCGGTAGACAGGAAAACGGGTACGAGTATGGCCTGCCCTCATGTGGCCGGCGCTGCGGCCATGTATTTGCAAGCTCATCCGGATTGGACGCCGGCTCAAGTATGGGAAGCCATGAGTAGTCAATCGATTGGAAAAGTCAAAACTTATCTATTATCGTTGGTCGGAACTCCTAGGCGGTTGTTGCAAACGAGTCTCATTGCCTAACGACTGGCTCTTGCAACTCACCACGCGTATCTTTGCTGGAGTCCAGAGTCCAGTACCACGATTTCTTTTATAGAGTATAGAATACGCATACTTTAGTTGAATAACATGACTATAATGCTTTCAGCCTATGTGCATCGATTGTCAAACAGGTTTTTTCGGTATCACCGCTATAAAATGAAACCCTTCAGCTTCCGAGCACAATCTTTGCGCGTTCATGACTATCTTTATCTCATCAAGCTAGCATGTAAAATGAAAAAGCATATGAGATCTCTGTTGCGATGTTGCCTCTAACTTTTGAGATTGAATCAGACCAGTTCGAATGAGCAGAAAAGGTCAAACTTGGTCAAAACGCTCGTTCACTTGTCGCTTTGTGAACCATTATTGATGGCTACAATCCAGAGAATCCCAGAACCAACAGTGGCCCCCCTACGGCACCCAAAAAGACCCTTTCGAGAAACGCAGCTTGTTGGGGATTCATCCCCGTGCGTTTGAGATGAAAGACGGATGAGAACGAACACTGCAAGGCGCGTGCTTGCAGTACTTTGTAGGCGGGGGATGTCATTTGTTTCAATTAGTTCTAGCGCAGGTCCCTGGAGTGATGAGTTGTGAGTCTATTTGTTATCTTTGCCAAACAATGGTCGGATGGAGGGTTTTATTCACCATCGTCGTTTTCGTTTGTTTGACTCGGTTTTCTTCGAGAATTGATGCGCATTCCGTCGCGGAAGATCTTTCATGTCGCAGCGATGCGCTTCGGATAAGGCAAACCGTCGTACCTGTGCCATGTCGTAGCCTACTTTGGACTATCCCCTTTGGGGTCATTCGCGCCACGCGAACGTAACGGTCCTGATGACGGTGAGCGATCCGCGATCTTGGCGTTACCTTGTAGTAGTCGTAAACTGTACGACTACGTTTTAGCCTAGAGTCATCTTGAGTCCCGTTGTCTCAATTTCGATCGGAGTCTCCGTCCTTCGAAAGGAGACCGTTTCGAAAAAAAGCGTCGAAAGAGCCACACCTGCACTTTCGAACGTGTGTCGGCGAACCTCTCGCGAGCTGCCAGACTTTTTTTTATTTCGGTTGGCATCCAGCCATTTCACAAGAACAGGATCCTAACGATTTCATTTGCAATTTGAAAAGACTCTTTTCTACACAACAATCCAATTCAAATTAATAGCGAATCAAGACGATGATTTTACGGCTGACTCTGTTCGTGCTGGCCTTAATACATTTGGCGGAATCCTTTTCGGTGCCGTTGAAATACACTTCCATTTCGACGACGACGCGTTATAAGTTATCTGACGACGAACGACAAGAATCGCATGACTCCGCACCACTATCCGTCGATTTTTCCGTCTTTGATACGAAATTGGGTGCCCGCACACGACCCTCGATCGCATCATTGCGCGATCCCTCGCAAGTCGAAATTGTCTCCACACAAGCGTTGGAAGAAGAGAAAGCGTCCGAGTTGGAGCAATTCAAAAACGCCCAACGATTGAATGGATTGGAAAATGCGTATCCGGTCGCGGCGATGATGGAATGCTCGGCCCCGTACATTGCGTCGCATCACGGCAAGATTTGTGTCGTACACTTGCCCGGTGATTTGTTGGATTCGAAAGAAATCAATAGTATTTTGTCGGATCTGGCGCTCTCTTGGTTGTTGGGAATGAAGCTGGTGATTGTGGTGGGGTGTCGGTTCAATGTCGACAATTGTGACTTTGACCTTATGAAGAATGCGCACGAATGTCACAACGCGCTGCGCATCACCGACCGTAACACGCTACGCCAATTTCAAGAAGAAGCCGGTTTCATTCGCACCGAAGTCGAACGCAAACTCAATCGTTTCTTGCGACATCACAATGGTTCACAGAATGAAGGAAACATTGTTTCGGGTAACTTTTACTCGGCGCAACGATTCGGCAGAGTGCACGATGAGGACTTTCAATACAATGGCTACACGGCGGAAGTGCACGAGCAGCGAATCAAGCAAGTCATGCACGACAATGATATTGTGCTGTTGACGACGGTGGGGACGACTCCCTACGGGGAACTGGTGGATGTGAACGGCTACCATCTGGCGGCATCCGTGGCCGCTTCTTTGGGGGCGCACAAACTGGTTTACATGGCCAACGAAGGGTCGTTCTTGCAAAAGAAAAATGGTTTGCCGTTACAAGAAGTCCCTCTTAGTTTCGTCAACGATCTTGTCGAACACAATCATGTCAAGATATTCAACACGGGCTTTGCCAGCTTTGAGAATGCACGTCAGAATCTCAGTTCGTCGGCCGTCGAGCTGTTGCTCCATCTCGGATGGTCGGCTTGGGCCTTGGAGCGGGGTGTCACACGAGCCCACGTCATCAACCCAACCGATGGTGCTATTTTGGAAGAACTTTTTACGAGCAAGAATGGACTCAACACTTGTATTTATCATGACGACGAGAACCAACGACCACGACGCAATGGTGAAATGCAGAACGAGTTGGATGAGTTTTTGTCCGAGACCAGTAGTGTTCCCGAGACCGTGGCTCGAAAACGACTGATGCAGACGTAGTCACGTTCGATGGACTCTTTTAGCTCCTTGAGCGTTGCCATACGCCGCAATCATTTATAAAATGTGTATTATGTAATTTTAAAAAGGCTGCTTGAGACTAAAAATTAATAGAAAAACAAAAGAAAATTATTCAACTCTAGAGAGAAAGATAAGGTCATTGAAGATAGAGTCAAGAGACCATAGAGGTCCCCTACGTAGTTCAGTCCCGTCTATTCCGTCACTGAATCGACCACGTGCGCATTTTTTTCTGACTCTTTTTTGTGAGAAAAATGGACAAAATAACGAATGCATAACAAAGAACACTATCATTTCTTATTCATGCACCTATTGTCGTTCGGCTATTATATTTCATTCGGAATTCACAGAGAATGACTTACGTGCGAAGCATTCTTCGAAAGCGACCGATCGTGTCGGCGTCTTTCCTCGGCGTAGCCAGTGTTGCAGGATTCGCTGCGGCTTTCGAATCTCGTACCGAACGGTTGGCCGCGCATTATCCCGACAACAACGACAAGGCACTGTGGTTGCCTCGTGAATACTGCTGGGATCACTTGAATACGTACTGGGCGGCCCGTCCGTGGACGACATGGACGCGGTTCGCTCAAGTTCTTTCGGAACTGAGCCCACTGATGGGACGGTATGTGTGGGAATTTGTTCTTTTTCCTCAACAAGTGGAAGAGCAACAAATCCAATTTGCGAGTCGTTTGCGAGAATCGTTGACGAGATTGGGACCTGTATTTGTCAAGGCGGGTCAACAACTTTCGATTCGCCCGGATTTGGTTCCACCCTTGATGTTGAAAGAATTGCAAAAGTTATGTGATGCCGTGCAGCCCATTCCGGATGACATTGCTTTACAAGTCATTCGGAACGAGTTGGGAACTGATTTAGACGAGCTATTTGATGATATGAAACTGGTGGCGGCGGCGAGTCTGGGGCAAGTCTACAAAGCGAAACTCAAATCCAATGGCGAGGAGGTGGCGATCAAAGTACAACGACCCGATGTGCGCCGAACGTTCAGTTTGGACTTGCTGTTACTGCATCGCGTCGGCGTCATCGTCGATTTCTTTACGGCAACATTCACGAACCAACCTCCCTTTCATTACAAATTGTACGAATCCTTCGCCAAGGGCTCGTATTCGGAGCTGGACTACGAAAATGAAGCATCCAATCAAATACGATTTCGTCATGAATTGAGCATTCGACAAGTTCCGGTCGTAGTACCGCGGGTATATCCCGACTTGACCAAGAAACAAGTGATCACATCCGAATGGATCGAAGGGGTCAAGTTGGCGGATTGTCCGAGAGAAATGATCAATAAGTTAATTCCCGTAGGTGTTGAACTGTTTCTTACGCAATTACTCGACATTGGTGCATTTCATTCGGATCCTCATCCAGGAAATCTTCTGGTGACAACCAACGGGACCTTGTGTTTGCTGGATTTCGGTTTGTGTGCGGAAGTGGATCTTCGTGACAGGAACTCGTTGACCAAGACGATTGCTCATTTAATCACACGGGATTTCGATGCTTTAGTGTCCGAAGATATTAAAGAACTGGGTTTTCTGCCTCCAGACTTTGATACAACGGAGCTGAAGCCGTTGCTGGCCAAGATTTTGACGGTCGGTGTGATGGAATCGGGATCGGATTTACGAAAACGAAAGAAGAAGCTACGAGAAATATCCAATGAATTGAATGAAGTTTTCTTTCGATACCCATTCAGCGTCCCTCCATTCTTCGCCCTTGTCACCAGAGGGCTCGGGCTTTTGGAAGGCATTGCTCTTTCCGGTGACCCTGATTTCGATATCTTTCAAGCCAGTGCGCCGTATGCACGACGCCGAGCCGTTGCTCTCCTTGGTGCTGAAGCGTTTCGCCGTGCCACACAAAAGACCGCGGAATATTAGTTCCATGTTAATATGTAATTTGTATAGCAAAGATTATCTTTGAAAGTCTAAAATTTTTCAATGATCGGTAATCTACAGAGAATAGGACCTAGCGTCAGAGCAATGGGGGTGGCGATAGCGTACCCCAGAATCCCCGTGAGCAGAGCCGGCAACACCAACCGTTTCCATTGCTTGGCTTGCGCCATGGCCGCCGCCGTCGTAGGTCCTCCCACATTGGCGTTCGATGCCAAGTACAATTCGTTGGGGTCCAAGCGCAACAATCCCTGACCAATACTGAGGAGGATTCCGAAATGAGCGGCCACTTGGGCCATGGAGAATGCAAACAAAGCTGGCGCCTGTTGAAACACGAGACGAATGGAACCCGCGGCCCCCGATACGGCAAAGAACATTTGAATGAACACAATCCCCAGAGCCGTTCCGGCCGTTCGAATTCGCGCAAAGAAATGTGGAAAAATGGTAGCAGCAATGACCGTCAATGCGGATGTCAATGGGAGTGATGAAGTGCCTTTGGGAAGTAGTAGTTTCGTAAACAAGCCACCGATCGTCACAAGGGAAGCCGATACGGAAAGAGCCATGGCCACGGAAGGAAGATCCATTTGCGAAGGTAGATTGTTGGAACTGTCTGTAATGCTGTATTCAAAGTCACCTTGAACTTGGACTATGTTTTCCTCTGAACTAGATACAGGAGCCGTTTCTTTGGCGAGCGCAAACAACATGGCAAAGTAGAGGGCAACCACGACATTGTCTGCGGCAATGGCCGCCGATACGACCGAGCCCGCAATATTCAACGTTTCCGCCACCGCCACAAAGTTGATGGCTCCACCAATGTGTCGAGCTGCCAGAGCACAAGCGACGCGCCAATTGTTGTCATCCAATGAACGCATGGGGACCAGCGGAAAGGCCAGCAGGGTGGCACCGACGGTCGCCACGGCTCCGACGCCAAAGGCCACCAACAACGATCCCGTGTCGCGGATGACACGTCGAAGATCGGAATCAAACAACAACATGGGGACCGCCAAGGGCACAATGAATTTGTTAATGACGGAATATATGGGAGCTTCAAAGGGTACTATACCAACGTTTGCTACGAACAAAGCAAGAGCCATGGTCGCCAACGGAGCGGAAAGGGCTTTCCCCACGACCGTTCGTCGTTCTAACGATATACCAAATGTACTCAGTAGCAGTATTGCTGATAAGCAATAAAAAGGATCGGAGTGAAGTGTTCTCGGTACAGATAGTTTCAAGCAAGAAGACGATGAAGAAGAAGATGCAATTATCCTGTTCGGGAAAAAGTTCGGAACCACAGTGGTTGGCATCGTGCGCGGAGCATTCAAATTACGAGGTAGCACGAATGAGACGGCCGGCCTTGCGAGCATAAAAGACGCCGCAAAATACAGAATTCTTGACTTTTTCATGGTAGGAGTGATAACTAACTATCAATGATTTACTCTGTTTGAATGCAGAAAGATCCGAAATAGATTACTCCGTAATATTTATACTTGAAATTTCACTATCAAACGGAGTGTTGGTTTACGCCGACCAAGACTGGATTGTACAGTAGTCATGAACCGGACAACAAAGGGTTCCGTTTTGCGTCTCTCGCATCCGTCTATTGTCATTCAACTGCGAATGTAATAATAATTACGGGTAGGTCTAAATCAAGTCGTAATGACAATGATGATTATGAACTACTTGTTAAGTTGTTCTTTTATTTTCACGTCGAAAATCCGAGGATCGACACCTTGAATTTCCACTATGAAACGGAGTGTTGATTTACGCCAGCCACGACTGGATTGTACAGCAGTCATGAGTCATGAACCGAACACCGAACAACAAAGGGTAAGAAGTTTCTTAGTATTAATCGAGAGAACCGGAAGGATAGAGCGGTGATGGAGATTCAAAAAAAGAACCAAGGCGGAACAAACGGTGAAAATGACGAACCTGCTTTCAATAGGTGTCCGTCTCCGCGTTTTCATTGTTTTTCCACGACAAAAGGGAGGCATTTGTTTCGTCCTTCACAAGCACTTCATTTCCTTACAAACGCATACAACAATATGTCGTCTACACAAGAAGCTCATGGATTTTGGGAAAACGGTACGTTTTATCCTTGTGGAAGGATCCAAAACAGGTGGACCGAGTATCGTTTTCTGATTGGCTGAGAGGGTCTCAACCGGGACTGTAGAACAATCTGATTGGCTACGTAAGGCTTGCTATGTAGATGCAATCGAAATTAATGATACAAAGCCAACTTGATGAACGTGCTCAGCACTTTCTTCACGTTTAAAAGCGTTACTATCTCTAACATTTAACGATAACATTTAACGATTGCAGTTTTAATAAAAAACTTGCTAACTATCTTTATGTCGTTATGACGATATCAGTGCTAAGTGCTCCAATCGCGGCAATCGCCTTTAGCAATCAAAAGACCTCAGTCATAATGATTAAGGCGAAAAATCGCTATCTTTCAATTTGAATGCTATGATTACGGAAATTAGTCACCCACTTAGCGATGTAGAGATGCTGTTAATTGTTCGTCAAAACTCAATGATCTAGTCATCTAGTTCCAGAGAGACGGATAAGTTCCTAGTGCTCTAAAAATGAGTGACATTACCATAGAAAAAAGTCAAACGCTGATTTGATGGAATTGGGCTCGAAAAGGACACGAATATGCAACTAAATCCCATCTTAATCACATCTATTTTCCATGACATAAATTCTAAAGAGGTACCATTTGGTACTCGTTTTCTGAACTTATTGATTCCTTGAATCCTCTAGGCAAAATTACGAATATGGTTTTGTTATATGCCTCAAATAAGCGGTTTATTTGTGCAATTGTCGCTAAACAGCCTTAGGAAAAGGTGAGGCTTACGGTATTGTAGGCTTTCTACGTAGGTCTACGTAATTTACCGATTTTAACGCATTTTTACTGTTTCGACCTTCCAAAACCCACTGAAATAAGGTAAATCCAGTAAATGGATACTGGATTAAAGAGGCCTGCCGCAGATACGCAGCAGCAAAAAGCACCGCGACGGCAAAAACGACATCGTTCTTATTGAAGCCAAACAAATATTGACTTGTCTTCCAATTACTTTGCCTAATAAAATGTTTTCACGTGTCTCTCACAGTCTGCGACAAGGATTTCAGAGAAATGTGTCTCGACAAACGCGCTCTATGGGCGGCGGGTAAGTGAATTGCGCGAGGGCCGTTACATCGCAGCCTTAGTCTCAACTCATCGTTATTACAGAGCCTACATGACGGTGAGCGAAACACACACCCGATGGGGAGAAGCGTTTACGGTTGTTTGCTGGTTGTGGATCTTTCATAGAGCACGACAGGATTTACCGGTCGTGCTCGGTTTCCGACATCCCTGGGAACATGCGCATGATCCGTTCGAGCCGCATGTTCACCACCCTACGCCTGCCGAAGTGGATGCTCGCAGTGGAAACTGGGATACGTTTTCGAAAAAAGTCGTTAAAGACGAGTGAAGATGACGATGAGGAAGAAGAAGAGGAGGAAGAAGAGGAAGACGAATAAAATGGTTACTCTGTATTACCAAAGACGTATTGGTCAGTTGTCGAACAACATCAGGAGCTGACCTACCAGAATTAACTTTAAATACAAATTCAAAACATCCCAGATCTAGGCTGTTACAATCGTGAAAACTTTCCGAGCATTTGATCGATTCAATTATTACCATTGCAAAGGGACAAGAACTTTATTGTCAAAATTTTCTTGCTGTTGTTTGGCAGGTGGGGTAATATTTTCATGGGTCGGTTGCTCTATTTTCCTCTTGTTCATGAAATTTTGTTCTTTCGTCAGTGGTACCCTGTAGGCTTCCTTCCACTGTGGGAAGCGGCGGATTGCGTAGCTTTCGTCTTCCTGATTTTCTCTCGACAGGCTTCGCCCGAACTAAAAAAAGCCAAACAGGAAGCAAGTACCCATGTGGCTGAGGCACCGAGACTCACGTAGCCCGTATAGTCAAGTTTACATACGGATACACCTGTGCAAATATCTGCTTTGAGGATCGTCTAAAAGACCATTGGTAAGAACAACGGATCGTCGAACTGGGCGCGCAACAACGTTCATCACGACAATACGTACAAAGGAAAGCGGATACAAGACACCCATGATCAATAAAAACTGTCCCAGCTTTTGCATGTACGCCGTTCCACCGACCATGGAACAACAAGGGACCATCAACATGATGAGTAGCATTAGAGAAAATATGCACACCACCATGGTGAAAACGCGAGCCACAACCGTCGGTATATCCAGTTCTTCGTCCGAAGACCAACCCTGGCATTTTCCATCCACTTCCAATGTCCACACGCCCACGCCGCGTCGAAAGCCGAATTCGGCATCCAGGTTGGCAAAGGCTTCCAGGGGAGTGGTCGTCTCCAAAAAGTGACAATCAAACGTAGCATAATAGGTGAGCGCCGTCGCCGCTATCGACGAAAGAACTGTTAGGATATGAAGAGGACCGTAGGTGCAGATATTACTGTTTTCGTGAAAACGAAGGGCCACGACGATGAGAGGTTTCGCAAAGAACATGAATTCAAACGAAAACTCGGAAACGGCTTCTTACAACTTGAAGGGACCTCCCATGGTGTTGTCGCTTGTTCTACTGTGCCTTGACGCTTGTCAGTAAAGGGATTGATGAATAAGAGTGTTATGAAAAGAAGGTTGCCAATCTCTTGAATACTTTGTTGGAGTTTCTTAGCTCGGATGAATATCTTTTGCCTTGCTTTTTGTTGTTCCTGCTCAAGCCAATAAATACTCTATCACTATGAAGTCAAACTTCAATTTCCATTAATCGCAACACATCATGTGATTAGTATTTAAAGGACAAGACAACACATTAAGTTATACTGGAGTAGTAAATGTCATCTTTACTGTAGAGTGTAAGTCGCGAGTTGCAGTCACGACTTCTCACGACTCAAGACCAAAGTAGCCCCAACCCTCATCGCGTCCTCATCGTCGCCACCATGGCCGCGTTTTTATTTGCAGCGTCTGCGGAGCCCTTCAATACTTGGATACAATTACCGCCTCTAATAACATGGTAATATTGAATCTCTTCATAGTAAACAAATCGGGTGGCTTGATTCATCATCGTCCGCTGAGCAGCCAAGCGCCGACGATCGGAACGAATGAATGGCTTCGCATTGGCTCGACCTTTCATTCCCTGCATGCGATTGCGGCAGAAGCCTCACCCATCAAGCTTCCGAACAACAAGAACGCCTGTAAGCTTACGACATATTCAGTGACTTTTGTCTTTTGAATTGTTGCATTACTCACCTTTTAGAACTCTTTTCAGATGGTGCAGATGATGGTATTGAAGAAATCGTCACGGCTGGGATGGTTCTGAAGTGCTTACAAACGCGAACAGGAATCAAATTTGTCATTACGGCGACTCCCGGGACTCCGGATATGGATATTGTATTGAAGGAAATTTACTTGTTGTACGCTGAATGTGTATTGAAGGATCCATTTTATGAATTGGAAATGCCCATCCGATCGGATCTCTTTACTCAGGCGGTGGATTCATTAGTAGACAAAATGGACAAACTGGCAGCAGTCAAAAGATGATGATAGTAAATAGCATTGTACAAGAGCCGTGTAAACTTCTAGGAATTCTTTTATTTTAAATGCTAGTTGGTCTTTGTCTCGTTTTTGTTTTCTTCAGAGTTGTCACTTGCCAACCTCGATTTTCGAGACGCGGTACCCTGACGTCCGAAAAAAGTCACCAATGGCTTGAGTCAAACGAGCCTTGTCGGAAAAATCTCGTTCTGCCTGTAAGTAGCCGTCAACGAAACGACTGAAAAAGCTTTTGGGTGGCTGACCACGTTTCGTAGTGTTGCGATCACTCGTCCGGCTCAGTTCGGCGTCAATGGCTTGTTCAATCTTGGTCCGGACCTTGTCGCGTTTGGCGGCCTTTCCGTCCTTCGCTGCATTCTTTGCTTGGCGTGCTGCTCTCATGCCTTCGCGGACTCTGTCCAAAGTTACAATGAATGTGCGGATAGGTACAGTAAAAGCAATGTAGTGACTACCCAGGAACCGACCGGGACGCAACACGGCGCTCAGTTGGAAATGCAAAGCCCCGTCTTGAATGTAAATTGAGTTGATGCTGTTATCTTCGCCCAAGTCAAAGCCGTCGTTATCGTCGACTTTGAAAGGCGAATAAATAGGAAAGAAGGAATAAATTGGTTTTGGGCGCGGCGGCTGTGGAAGATCGAGAGCGCTGCATAGTTTTGACAGACTAAACGCGAATGGTTAGAAAGACCCGACAAGAACAGCAAGTCCATTCAAAAACTCACTTTTCTTCGAAAGCTTTGGGGCATTCAAGTACCAGAGCTAGTTCTGGCTCAACCAATCGGATTACTTTTCCACCTTTCCTTGTACCGATTTTCGTTCGAACCTTGAACGCATTTTCAATCACAGGAGCATCCTTGTTCGACTGAACTCTTGCCCGACCGGTAATGATAAGACGATTTTCGCTGTCGAACTCTACAATAGTAAGCTTCGGTACGTTCACCGAGGGACCAGATTCGCTATTCAACTTCCAAGACCGGCCATGAAAAAGCGCGCCTTCTAAAAAAATCCCGTAAAGATCCAACACGCCGCCTCAATGCCATTGCAACCAGTCTCCGTAATCCTGCATCGAGTAGAAACGAGTCCATGATGTCTTCTCTGCTAAACGAGCCATCAATAGTCACGGTAAAGGGTTCGAGTACTAGTGGGCCGCCCGGTGTGATGCGTTTTAGCAACGGAATCGCGCCGAAGAAAAGCCTTCGAAGATCAAGCTTAAGATCTGATAAAGTGATTGATCCTACGCCTTGGGCGATCTTTTCTAGATCCGGAGAATCCGTCAAGTTGACTACTTTTTCCCCTAATGGATAGCCGTTCTCTCTCATCGGCATTGCTTCATGATCATTGAGGGAGTGTCTCGTAACGTCGCAATGAAGTTCGGTCAGTGTGTCTGTGGCGTTTTCCGTATTCCGAACAGTTTCTTTCAACATGATGTTATCTTTGTCTATTGGGGCGTCTTTCTTGCCCACTATGCCTAACCTCCACACCAGTCTGCCAATGAGATCGCCAGTGATTCGCTTTACTGTCGCTATCAGTCCTTCCTTTATTTGTGACTGTGTTATAGTATCCTCCTCCGTCGTGCTTTCGCGTGACTTTCGAAGGGCTGCCATATCTTCGACCAGACTGCGATATTCATACCGGTCCACAACTCCGTCTCCGTTGAAGTCATACAGCTTTACCAAGTCAGAAGCCAAGTTCTTGATTACATCCTCATGTTTCACCTGATCAACTGCCGAGACCAAGGTAGCTAGGTTCAATGCCTGAGCAATCTCGTCGCTATCCAACGCACCACTTTTATCGGCGTCAATCTGATCGAACACTTCATCGATACAAGCCAGATCCATAAACAAATCCGATGAGTTGACGCTGAGTGGATTGGACGCAGCGCCTTGAGCAGGATCTGCTGTTCCAACAGAGCCTCCCAGTTTTAGCGGCTTGAAAGCTAGACGGGAAAAATCAATCTTGATGGCATCGATC
The DNA here is from genome assembly GCA_030295235.1 of Fistulifera solaris. Lineage (NCBI taxonomy): Eukaryota > Bacillariophyta > Bacillariophyceae > Naviculales > Stauroneidaceae > Fistulifera > Fistulifera solaris. The sequence goes on along the minus strand of AP026138.1, from coordinate 600,965 downwards.
TGCTTTCTCCAAAAGGAGAATCTGGCTGTGTCTTGACTTCCACTTTCAGGTCCGTGACTTCTTCCGCCAGGGCATTGATGAGACCCGTGATCGTGCGAGCAGCATATTCCCGTCCAGGACCATTCAAATTGTCTTCGGCTTTAGCCAGAACTGATGAGAGTTGGCTTGTCTTTTCGTTCCGTATGCCTTCTTCCGCTGTTTTCGCATTGCGACTTTTCCACATATCCCGTGCTATGGATGATTCGGATCGTCCCTGATTTGAAGGCGCATCGTAAAGTTGAATCTCTGCATTCGTTTCTGCATGTTGCGTTTGAACTGTGTCGTCAGCTCTGGATGGGTATATTGTTTCTTCTACATCTCCGTTCGGTTGTTGTGTGTAAGAATTGTTGTGTTTCTTTCTCCTTTCAGCTGAGATATCGTTAGCATGTAACTCGTACCTCGAACTATCTCTATTTTGATTGCATTCTTCCTCTTCGCTTCTGAGGACCAGTGTCGTGACATTGAGAAATGATTGTTGCGATGAATTCGGTAAAGTTTCGTCTCGACTATTTTGTCCTCTCGTCAATCGACGATTATTCTCTGTCAAAGGCAAAAGAGATCTCTCGTGTATGTTTCCATTATTTTGTACTTTTCTCCGTAACTTGAGTCTATGTAAGAACCCATCAGTTGAAGCCATTACGAGCATCATTCCCCATAGAGAACGCTTCCAAGGATGACATCGCTTCCGGGGCGCTCCTGTTCGATAAGCAGTATTACTCATTTCGGCATCTATATTTCTCATTTCCTTACTTGTCCAAAAGCTACTACACTATCATTTCGTTTGTGAAACGCACGATTCGTTGAAACAATCACAAATATCAAAGTATTCCGACGGATGTAGTGTAAATTCGAAAACAATTCGCGAACTCGCGCGACCTTCGAGCTATTCTTGTCAATCAAAGACTCCAATAACGACTTGCAAAAGC